>CM037855.1:184070295-184510578 GCA_021234595.1 Delia radicum | reverse complement strand
AAAAAAAATTCTAAAACTAGCAACATGTTTGCTGTGAGGTCCCTGCAGACAAATTTCTGATATCAGCAAAATAAAAATTAAGTAAATTCAGCAAAATTTTGCTAAATTTAGTAAATTTTTTGCTGATATAAGCAATTTTTCTGCAATTAGCCTTCCAGCAAACATGTTGATTACTTTACTGATGTTTTTTTTTTTGAGTGTAAGATATACGACAGCGTTTCAACACGTGGCGAAGAAGTTGTCTGCAAATGTCGAGCAGAGTTTAATAATTACCGTACATTTTCATAAATGTTCAAAAACATAAGGGAATGTTTACTTATGTGGCCTGTGTGCGAAAATTATCCTTTGTTTTAGTTTTCGTGTTGTTGCATGAAACTGTCACTACTTTTAACTGTTATCAAAACTAATTTCCGCAATCACTATTTTTTTTTTCATTGTGTCGTTGCAAAAAAAAACCGAGAATATAAAGAATACTTTTTCATTAACATAAAAGTTAATATAATAACAAGTAAGTTTTAAAGCTTTTTTCAAGTCGGACAACTTCAATAAAAACTACAACTGAAAAAAATCCATTGTATGGAATATTTCGTTATTGCGCACATCGAAAATCTTTCCTAAAATATACGAAATCTACGAAATTTTTGTGTGTATTTTAAGAACTTCTTTTTGTATTTCACGAAAGAATTTCGTTGTTTTTCACCATGAAAATCTTTTGTAAAATATACGAAACTACGAAATTTGTGTGCCCATTTTACGAAGTATTTTTTATATTTTACGAAAAAGTGAAAATGAAAATTATTCAAGTTCGAGACTATACTCTATATTTCTTTATTAGGATATTGTAATAACAAATAATCTATAGATATTTTATTTTCAAATTTATTAATTGACCACTTTCAGGAATGTGTTGATAGATCTATTTCGGGAATTTTCCTATCATCAGACCACGTTTTGAAAGAA
This sequence comes from Delia radicum, assembly GCA_021234595.1. NCBI lineage: Eukaryota > Metazoa > Arthropoda > Insecta > Diptera > Anthomyiidae > Delia > Delia radicum. The sequence continues at coordinate 184,509,618 of CM037855.1, read as the reverse complement.
GTGACAATCATATGTAAAACATCAAGCATTCAAGAATTTTACGATAAATTTTCATTATTTAGCACCACGAAAATCTTTCGTAAAATACACGAAATTTTGTATACGTTTTAAGAAGATATTTTTTTCATATTTTATGAAAGAATTTCAAAGTTTCGTTTGCTTTATTATGAAACAATTTCGTAAAATGAAATAAAGTTTTTTATATTTAATAAAATATAAATATTTAAATGTTATCGCACATATATGAAAAAATTCTCAAAAATTTGTATTATTAGATTTTTTTTGTAAATTTATATCAATAATTTCATTATTTAAACCCAAGATAGGTTAATAGGTATGGGAACGTGATAAGTCTGCTGCCACTTTTTATTTATTTTATATTAAATAATTTTATTTAAATTTTTATAAATATAGTTTTTTATTTTCTTTTTAAAATTAATTCTAAAATTTAATTGAAAATATTTGTCAATAAATTCTCCGAGTTATAATTATAAAATAGGTTTGAAAGTTGTTTTGGGGGAAGCTTCCACATAGGTTATAAATAATATACAAGGTGGCGCAAAAATAACCTTCCGATGTTTTTTGGCTGTAATTTAAAAAAAAAAAATGAAAAACTTTGATTCTTCTTGAGGATTATTTTTATTTGGTATTTTAATTTTTTTTACATCAAGTCGAGAATATGATGTCATGTAAATGGCCGCCGCCACAGTTGATTGTCATTTGAGCCCTTTTATGGCATTTTCCATCACTTTGGCCAAAACTTCCGGCGATAGGTCCTCACATTCTTGACGGATATTGTCTTTAAGAGCTGCAAGAGTCTGAGGCTTGTTGACATAAACCCGCGACTTTCAAAAAGCCCCACTAAAAGAAGTCTGGAGTGGTCAAATCAGGCGATCTTGCTGGCCAGTGCTAATCGCCAAAACGGGAGATTAGGCGCCCGGGAAATGCATCCTTCAGCATATCGGTTGTGGCACGTGCAGTGTGTGCCGTTGCACCGTCCTGTTGGAACCACATGTTTTCCAATCCCAATTCATCAAGTTGCGGCAAAAAGAACTCGTTGATCATTGCTCTGTAGCGTTCACCATTCACAGTAACCGTTTGGCCCGCGACGTCTTCGAAGAAAAAAAGGTCCGATGACTCCTCCAGCGAAAACAGCACACCATACAGTGACTTTAAGCGGGTGTAATGGCTCTTCGTGGGTTACACGCGGATTTTCAGTGCCCCAGAAGCGTAAATTTTGCTTATTTACGTACCCGCTAAGATGGAAATGGGCCTCATCACTCATGATTATTTTTGATGAAAAAATCATCTTCCTCTTGGTGGTGATTAAGGAGGCTTGAGCGTATGTTACACGCGATTGGCGGTCAGCAGCTAACAGCTGATGCACCGTCTGGACTTTGTACGGAAACATCTTCAAATCTTGTGCCAAAATTCGCTGTAAAGACCGTCGACTGATACCCATTTGCGTGGCACGTCGTCTGGTCGATGTCGACGGCGCTTCCATGACATCCTCGGTTACAGCAGCAATATTCTCTGCAGAACGGCTACTCCGGGGTCTGCTACGCCTGGCAGCATCTCGCGTTGTGCCAGTCTTCGAGGCGAGCGGCTAAACGTCGCAGTGTTTCACCAGTAGGCGTTGGACGGCCAGGAAATCTGCGACGAAATTCACGTTGTGCCAAAGTCACCGACCGATTATTGGTCAAATAAATAGTCACCAATATTCCGCGTTCTGGAGCAGTGTAGCGTAACATTGTTTATTAACGTGTATTTCGCATGTGTTTACTACACAAATGTCAAAACAGAACTGACATGAGGGGCCAATCGCAAAATTTATAGCATTTTCTGATAGGAGGATTACTTTTGCGCCACCTTGTATTTGCAGGAAGGTGAAAAATCGGAGCATTTTGATCAACACTTTTTGTATTAAATTTGCCTATTTCGCGAATTCTGCGACTTCCGATTGTAGCGGTCATTATAATTATTTTAATTTGTTTTTTATATTCCTTATTTTTTAGTTCAAATAAAATAATAGAACAAGGACAACTTTGAAACTTCAACTGCTACCTCTAAAGAAACTTTTTTTCGCTTTTGTTTTTTTGCAGTCCATACTTTTTTTTTTTGAGCGGCCTTAATGAACATATTTATTAATTACATTTCATGTATTAAAAATTTTATTTGAATTCATAATGTGTTCTCATAAAATTTCTTCTTACATGTGGTAATGGAATTTTATGATTATATTAGAAATAACAAGTTAGTGAAACTCCTCTTAATTAAGATATCTTAGAAATTTTGATAATTAATTGGTATCATACATGGGCACACTGCAGTATATTTTTACTGCACTACGATTGGCAGTAATCAGTAAAATGTTACTGATTACTGAAAGAGACAACGCAGTAACCAGTAACGTTTTACTGATTACTGAAAAAAATTGCAGTACCAGTAATGTTTTACTGATTACTGAAATAAAATTGCAGTACCAGTAATGTTTTACTGATTACTGAAATAAAATTGCAGTAACCAGTAATTTTTTACTGATTACTGAAAAAAATGCAGTAATCAGTAAAATGTTAACAAAACAAATTTATTAAATTTCATCACAATTTTTGTTAAAAAATTTAAGCGTACCATTACTTTTTTGTTAAAAAGTCAAAAATCTGACCTTGCGTTTTCAAATTTCAATCATAATTTTCTATTTATAGGTTTTGAACGCACTTTAAAATTAACGTTTTCAGTTTTTAAAATATCAAAGAATTTTTCGACATACTATTTTTGTTTTTATTGATACTATATATTATTAGCTTTTCTCAACACAAGCATTTCAAAATTTACATCGCAGAGCTTTTGTCTTCTGGAAGATTTACAATTCCAGCGAATGAAAACAATCGTTCTACAGGTGCAGATGAGGGTAATGCAGTATTGTATATGAGAAATTCGTTTTGAATGGCAATGTATTATTTAGGCACTTTGTTGCCGTGTCTTGTTCGACCAGGTATAAAACTGTTTCCTGAAATGAATTCTGTTTTGTTGCAGGTATGGCACGAGTTTGAGCTAAGGGTATTTTGCCATATTTAAGTATATAAGTTTCTTCACTTCATCTTTTGTTTGTGTTGTCGCTGTTTCCAACAAAGCTTTTAAAAATCTTAATTTTATTTCAGGAACAGATATAGCCGCAATAATAGCATCCGAAGCTTCAGGCTTCATTAGGAAATATTTCTCAAATCTTTTGAGTAAAGATTCTTGCATTTTTTCGCTTACTTCAGCTAAACTCTTAAAGTTCGCACGCTCCAAACGACAAAGTTTTATTCTTAAAGACACTATAGTAGGAACAAATTAACCAAAATACATAGTCTTTTCGCTCTGAAGAAAATCGATCGCTTCTGCTATATGCTCCATAAGCTTTATGTATTCCACTAAGTACTCAACCTCATCACTTAGAATGGTGGGAATTCCCAGACGATAACACAATTCGGGTAAATTGGTTTTGTATCTCAGCAACTTCTTAACGGAATCATAAAGTGAGTTCCACCTCGTAACGCATGGAGTTATTAAATTGGCGCTGAAAACTTCAGTGATTACTTCTGCAGAAGTTGGTCTATTGCACTTGTTCTAGAGCTGTGTGCATCTACACTTAGTAAATTATGTTGGTAAAGACGACTGCAATTGTAGTCAAAAACAAATGAAATTTCATTTAAAAAAAGGACGACTTACATTTCATTAAATTCAACTAACATTGTCATTTGTTTTTTAATGTTCAAAAACTGACTAACATGTAGTAAAAATGAACCACATGGTAGTAAAAAATAAACCAAATTTTTTTTTTTTTTTTTTTTTTAAATAACAAAAAACAACTGTAAAAAATGAATGTAAAATCATAAAACAGTCATTTGATGTGAGTTGTTTTTTTTAAATGAACTACAATGTTAGTTAAAAATTTTATTTGTTCTACAAATGACTTACATTTACATTAAAAATAATGAAACCAAACAACTACATATTTTTAAAGCAGAAGTTCCCTGAGTGTATAAATGTAAATAATATAAATGAAAAGTGTACTTAAAATTAAGTAAATGTTTACCTGTCGAAAGACCTTTTATGAACATCTTTTAAATCCTGACTTGAAGAATTCATAATTTTATTGAAATCGGTTGTAGCAAGAAGATTTAAAGCATGGCTCGCACATGGAAAATGTTTTGATAGTCGTGTAGTTATAGAACCAAATTGAGGGCCTGAAACATCGATCGAGTCATCCGAATCGAATTCAGAGTCAGATTCATCATCACTGTTATGTGCATTAATAGGGCTGGGATTATATCATTTACTCAAATTAACTCCAAATTCTTTAAATGCCTTAATGAAGTTTGATCCATTGTCAGTGATCGTATAAACAATTTTTTCAACTGGCAGTTTATATTGTTGTTTATGTCGCATATCATCTTCGTTATATTGTCAAAAGAATGGGTTTCCTTAAATCTTCGACAAGCCAGTGCTAGAGACTTCCTTTCGAAATTTTTAGCATCTAACGAATGGCAAGTGTAACCAAAAAACGATCTTTTTCCACCTGACCACACATCCGCAGTTACGCGCACATATTCAACTTCTTCAAGCTTAGAAGCAAGTTCTTTGATAAACCGATTTTGGCTCTCTAAAAGTAGCCTTGTAATTGAACTCCTGCTGGGAGTTTTAAACAAACAAATTTAAAAATGATAACTACACACAAAAAATAAAAAGTGTATTATTATCGAATTACTTAGGTAAAATACAACTTAAAAAGTATTTTGTGAGAGTTAATAAAAAAATGAATATAGATTTATATATTTTTCGTTTTTGTTAACTTTCCGTAGTTTTTGCTGCATTCCATTCTGAAGCAATTAAAAATTTGTTAAGTTACCTAAGTTTTTTTTTTGTAACTTATCTAATAAAATATAATTTTTTAATTTAGATAATGTGTAACTAACCAAACAACTATTCAAGTTGTATTTTTCCTAAGTACTTAGATAATAATACACATTCTGTTTTTTGCGTGTAGGCATATTTTTTTATTACACTCATTTTTAGTTGGTATATTTAATTGTTATCAAGTGCCTAATTGATTTATTGGTACAAATTTACTGATTACTGCATTTTTTCAGTAATCAGTAAAAAAATACTGGTTACTGCAATTTTTTTTCAGTAATCAGTAAAACTTTACTGGTACTGCAATTTTATTTCAGTAATCAGTAAAACTTTACTGGTACTGGAATTTTTTTTCAGTAATCAGTAAAACGTTACTGGTACTGCAATTTTATTTCAGTAATCAGTAAAACGTTACTGGTTACTGTAATTTTCTTTCAGTAATCAGTAACAGTTTACTGGTAATGAAAATTTCGTTGCAGTAACCAGTAAATTTTTTTTTTACTGAAATTTTACTGGTACTGCAATATGCCCATCTATGATTGGTATAAAACTTATGCTACTATTAAGTGTACTTCACTTCAGATTACATATTAATATATGAGAGTGAAAAAAATTTAAGTTGTAAAAGAGGAATTTGTATCCAAAAACAATTTGGCAGAACTACACTTTATGGGGCATTTCTAAAAAAAAATTACCACCCTCTCTCTTTTTTTATCTTCCCCCCAGGGCCCAAAACCGGTATGCGTACACTCAGGGAACTTCTGCTTTAAAAATATGTAGTTGTTTGGGGTTGTAATACAGTTTCTTTATTTTTAATGCAAATGTTAGTCATTTTTTACTAACCTTGTAGTTCAATTAAAAAAAAAAACAAACCACATCAGACGACTGTTTTATGATTTTACATTCATTTTTTACAGTAATTTTTTCTTATTTAAAAAAATAAAAAAGGTCGAAAAAAACATTAAAGGTCGAAAAAAACATAATTTTTATTTTTAATAAAAATTATATCAAACTTGTATAAAAGACAAAGTACAGTCTAGTTTACTCGCCTTTTTTTGTTTATAAACGAAACAAAAAATAAAAAGGAAGAAAAAAACAAAAAACGTGTATTGAATATCTACCAGAGGAGAACCTTGCACATAACAAACAAGTTTTCAATTTATTTTTTGATCAATGGCGATAATCTTTAACTTCGAGCTCATATATTAGTTCTCATGTAGTGAGTAAACTAGTTTATATGAATGTTTGATGTTCGGCATGGGATTGTTACCTCTTTCAAAACGTATTCTGATGATGGGAACCTAAAAAATTCCCGAAACATATCTATCCACACATTCCTGAAAGGGTCAAATAATAAATTTGAAAACAAAAAAACTCTTTAGATTATTTGCTAGGACAATATCCTAATAAAGAAATATAGAGTATGGCCTCGAACTTGAATAATTTTCAGTTGCATTGCACAATTAAAGGTCGGAAAAAACATAATTTTATTTTTAATAAAAATTATATCAAACTTGAATAAAAGACAAAGTACAGTCTAGTTTACTCGCCCTGTTTTTGTTTATAAACGAAACAAAAAATAGAAAGGAGGAAAAAACAAAAAACGTGTATTGAATATCTACCAGAGGTGGACCTTGCACATAACAAACAAGTTTTCAATTTGTTTTTTGATCAATGGTGATAATCTTTAACTTCGAGCTCATATATTAGTTATCATGTAGTGAGTAAACTAGTTTATATGACTGTTTGATGTTTGGCATGGGATTGTTACCTCTTTCAAAATGTGCTCTGATGATGGGAACCTAGAAAATTCCCGAAATAGATCTATTAACACATTCCTGGAAGGGTCAAATAATAAATTTGAAAACAAAAAAACTCTTTAGATTATTTGCTAGGACAATATCCTAATAAAGAAACATAGAGTATGGCCTCGAACTTGAATAATTTTCATTTGCATTGCACAATTAAAGGTCGAAAAAAACATAATTTTTATTTTTAATAAAATTATATCAAACTTGTATAAAAGACAAAGTACAGTCTAGTTCAATTTATTTTTTGATCAATGGTGATAATCTTTAACTTCGAGCTCATATATTAGTTCTCATGTAGTGAGTAAACTAGTTTATATGACTGTGTTCTGATGAACGTGTTCTGATGATGGGAACCTAGAAAATTCCCGAAATAGATCTATCAACACATTCCTGGAAGGGTCAAATAATAAATTTGAAAACAAAAAAACTCTATAGATTATTTGTTAGGACAATATCCTAATAAAGAAATATAGAGTACGGCCCCGAACTTGAATAATTTTCATTTTCATTGCACAATTAAAGGTCGAAAAAAACATAATTTTTATTTTTAATAAAAATTATATCAAACTTGAAAAAAAATAAATGTCTGTTTATTTTACTAACATGGGGTTAATTTTTATTACAATTGTTAGTAATTTTTTGAACATTCAAAAACAAATGGCAATGTTAGTTGAATTTACTGAAATGTAAGTCGTCTTTTCTTTAAGTGAAATTTCATTTGTTTTTAACTGCATTTGCAGCGGTCTTTACCTACATAGTATTCAAATGAAAGGAAATTTCCTCAAGATTTTTATGATCCATCATATGTAATGTCCTCTAGAGCTACTTAAAGTACAAAAATGGGGAGAAAGTTTTTTGTTTTTGGTTATTTTTGAAAAATTTACTGTTCAAATAATGAATTCTACATGAAAATATAACTTTTTAGTTGCTATCGTTGGCATTACCCAGGGTTAACAGCGTGGAGGTAAAGTACAAAATTTATTGGCTTAAGGGATTTCTCTGAGGAATGTTTGTGTGCGTGACCGGCCTTCGACCGGGCTTAGGTGTTTTCTCTCATGTGATAGAAAGTTTTGCGGCTTAGCTGCTTAACGTTTTTCTGTGTGCCCGGACTTACGGGTTTTCTCATATGTGCACTGACAATAAATAATCCTACGTTAAAATACAAAAAAATGTCAAAATAACCAAAAATTTTGCTAAATAAACGAAAATTTGTTCATTTTACAAAAAGTTTCGTTGTTTTGACAATTTTTTCGTATTTTTAGCATGGATTATTATGAGTGTGATAGGGAGTTTGGTGGCTTCGCTGAGTAAAGTTTTTCCGAGTGATCGGCTTTTGGCCGGGCTTAGGGATTTTCGCCTATGTGATAGGCAGTTTAGTGGCTTAAATGAGTTAAGTTTTTCCATTTTGCGATTTTATCAAAAAAATTAAATTGGTGTAATTTCGATGTATTTGTAAGAGGAAATTTACTTCCACTTGTAAGTTTAATACACTGATAATAATCCTAGGTAAAATTAAGAAAAAATGTCAACATAAACCAATTTTTTTGTAAAATAAACCAATTTTTTAACATTTTACGAAATTTTTTGTAGTTTTGACAATAATTTCGTATTTTTATGCATGGATTATTATGAGTGTACGCATACCAGGAATTTAAAAAAAAATCTTTTTTAATTCTGAATCGGACACATACTCTGTTTATGGAGAACGTCCCATAAAGTGCATTTTAGCCAAATAATTTATATACTTTCCATCTGCTTGCGGTCCTGTTTCTTAAAAAATAAGCCTTACAAAAAATGGACTTTTGTGGGATTGGGATTGTAAATTTTGTAAAAGTCTTGATTTAACAAAGAAATTCGTAGATTAAAATTTTATTCAATACGATTTACCAATTTAAAAGCAAACATAAAAATATACAACAATTTGTCTTTTGTGCCGTTTTATATATTCCCAAGAAGAAAGTGCTTGAACGACCACTTTATTAAAACGAACTTTCAAAATGACAAAACACTCTATTGTTTTTATTAAACTTTGTTCTATCAAGTGTATTTGTTCACATTAACATCTGCTTTATGACTATATGCACTATTATGCATGTTCAAGCATGCACTTGCCATCAAAGGTGCAATGTATGCGCCATGTGTTGTGTATGCAGCAATTGTTAAGTAACACTTGGCAGACACTGTGGTGGGTAGTACAAGTAGTAGCAGTAGTAGTAGTGGAAACAATACAACAAAAACAATAATAATGTTCAACAGTAAAAAGAGGTTATTTTCATGTTACTGACCATCGACATTATCATGTTAGCTTTACGAGAGTTGACGCCACGCATCGTTAAATGTTTGGTACATGTACACTCGTACTCATATACCACCACCAGCACTACTAAATTCGTACTACTTGGTCCCCATTTAGACGTGCGAACATTTGGAAGGAAAACATTTGGAATTCTCTTTTGTTTTTTCTTTCGCGTTCACACAGTCGAACATGTTGCCGGCAACATTCCATTATTATTATTTGCTTTTTTGACATTTGTCTTATTTGTGCTGTGTTTTTTATCTTTAATAAGTGTTTTGTTATTTTAAATAAAAAAAAATAATAAAAATAAATCAAGATTTTAATAAACAAATCTAAAAAATAAAAAAAAAGAAAAAAAGTAATAAAGCAAATGTAAAAAGCAAATTAAGAAAACGGCAACAAAGCGAGTGTCCGAGTACCGGAGACAAAATTGATACTCTCTTCCCCACTCGTAATTTGCTACCAAACTAAATGTTTCCCTTCCAAATGTTTCCTCGTCTAAATGGGGACTTGGATGGACACTAGGATGTCCATTAAAATAACGATATGTCGATTTTCCATCATTACACCCGCCAGTTTTGTTGCAAATGCTTCAAAATATAATATATATATTAATTTTTTTTTTGAAAAACGTTAACCCGTGCCAAATTTTGCCGAAAATTACTAAATTTTAAAAAAAAATACTAATTGTGTGAGATTTTATTTGTTCGGTTTTAGATCATGAGAAATTTTTCTCTAAATTAGCAGAAAAATTATAATTTTTATATGATAATTTACTTTGACTATTAGAAAAAAAACACACACATAAACTTATAGATCAACGATAAAATTCACTATTAAAATTACTAATTTTTAAAAAAATTTAATTTTTGTTAAAAATTCCCAATATTCGAAATTTTGAAAAATTTAACTTTCTACTTGATTTATTACTTTAAATTCAAAATTATTCAAGTGCAAAAAAATAAATCATTTTAAGGATTTTTTAAATTTGGAGATGTCTATTTCTATTTTTATAATATTCCGACCCAAAAATTTTATATAAAATTATTTATGATGAGATGTTTTCCGGATATAATTTGATTCGAAAAATGGTTCTAGTAAATTGTATCATTTTGGATCTACTTATATTTAAATTTAATAAAAAAACTATCCAATTCTATCCAAGTTTTGTCCCGATATAATTACATCTTATTATATTATATTTGATACAATTAGAAATAATTAGATACAAATGCAAATATATTTATATTAAAAGATATTAAGTTACATATATTTGACATCCATAAATCGGGTTCAAATCACAAAATGTATGATTGAAATTTGTAAATAACTTAAGTTTTATTTATATTTTTTTAGTACATCAAAATTTTGTTTTAAAAAAAAATTGTTAATTTTAATTTACGTTCAAAAAAAATGTTTGTCAATATTAAAATGGCCCAGTAAAATCTAAATAACAGGTTGCAGAAAAACTTATACTGTATTATAACAGGTTATAATTTCTGTTCTACAACCGATTCTTTTTATATGAAGTTTGACCTATTTGAAATAGGTTCTTTAGAACAAGTTGCTTTAGAACCGGTTCTAGAACCAGTTATAGAACTGGTTCTGGGACTGTAAAACCTTACAATTCCACTTCCAGGAACCTGTTCTAGAAATGGATTCTAGATTAGGTTCATAGGTAATCTGTTCTAAAAAATTTTGCTGGAGGGCGTGTTATTTGTAATGGAAATCGATTTCGCTAAATTATAAACTATTTTCGTAAAATATTTTGCGATTTTTGAGTTATATAAGTTACATAGAAACTGACTTAGGAAATTTTTTCAGTTTTGAAGTATGTTTAAAATGACAGAAGACGTTTTTGATGTTTGTATTATAAAGGGTCCGCCAAATAACTTTTTTTTTTTGAAAATGCTATAAAAAAAACTACTGAATATTTTCTCAAATTTCTTTTTTTATTTGAAAGTACAATCCTTCCGGTTAATAATGGAAAATAATTTCATTGAAATGGCTGCCTCGGCTGGCCATGCAGTAGCCTACACGATCGGTCCAATTTTTAAGCACATTATCGATTGTGTTCACCAATGGCTTCACGAATATTGTCCTTTATAGCGTCAATTGTCTCTGGCTTGTTGACGTAACACTTATTTTTGACGGCACCCCACAAATAATAGTCCAACGGTGTCAAATCTCAGCTCCGAGGTGGCCAAACGACATCAGCTCTGCGGCTGATAATGCCATCTTCAAAAACAGGGCGCAAAACATCGAATGTAGCTTCGGCTGTGTGGCACGTAGTGCCGTCCTGTTGAAACCAAATGTTGCCAATATCCTCCTCTTCAATTTTTGTGAACAAAAATTCGTTCAACATGGCCCGATAACGATCGCCATTGACTGTAACGGCCACTCCTTGCTCATTTTCGAAGAAAAATGGCCCAATTATGCCTCTGGACCAAAATCCGCACCAAACAGTGACTCGTTTTGGGTGTATCGGCTTTTCAATGTATGCGTGCGGGTTTTCTGTGCCACAAATGCGACAATTTTGCTTGTTTACATACCCGTCAAGATCAAAATGAGCTTCATCTGAAAAGATGATTTTTTTGGCAAAATCGGTATCTTCTGTAAGTCGATCGCAGGCCATGATTTTCAAAGTAATGTCGCAATATTTCCCAGCGTTGTTCAAGCGTATACACAACCATATTCGTTCAGCGGAAGGATAAAACTAATTATCTGTCAAATCAGACATGAGCTAAGTGTTACCATTCACGAAATAAGCACTAGTTAAAAAAAAACGTTAGATGGCGGACTCTTTATATAATTATGAATTGGGTCATATCTAATTTTATAAAAAAATGCACTTGATAAAAATAATGGTAAACAGTTAGATATATCTTTAAATTCCAAAGAAACTAAAAGAAATTGGTTTAGTTTCTTTGGAATAAAGTGGAAAAAACGAAAAAAGGCAACGTTAGCCATTTTTGACCCCAACTTTTGAACCACTTTTTTTTTGTAAGATTGCTAAGATAAATAATTTTATTTGTTCGCACACAGAAAAACAAAGTGTCCCAAGAATGAAAAAGTGTATTTTGGCGGTACTAATCAATATATTTGGTTAGTACAACCATTTTGAAATCTGTATTTTGGTTGTTGCAACCAAACTTCCGTTGTATTAACAGAATCTTGTCGAACCAATCAATTTCAGTCGTAGTAAACGATTTTCAGTCGGCAAATGGCTAATTTTTTTTGTGTATACTTTAGTTTAGTTTCCTTTAGCGCACTTCCAAATTTAATCAAAATTTGAAAGAAGTCATTCTGTAAATTTCCTAGTGGGTATTTTTTGGTAACCTTATATAGATCAAATTACATAAAACATCTATTTGTATCAAGTGGAATATTTTTTTTTATCAATTTAAAAGCTTTACACTCTTGTAGTCATAATATAAATTACGTTTCATAGGTCTTTTTTTTCTCAACCACTTAGAGTTAAAGATTTTCCACTTAGAGTTAAAGATTTTCCACTTAGAGTTAAAGATTTTTAAATAAAAGTAAAGATAATTATATTCTAATCAAAAATAAGATATATGTTTCCAAAAACAATTTTTATAAAATGTCCGCGAAAGGTGTCGCTCCACACACAAACGCGAAATATAATTTGTTCAATACATTTTTTTGTTTTTTGATTACAATTATGATATTATAAAAAAAACAATCGACATCTCCAAATTAGGCATTTTTAAAAACCTTCAAAGTTAATTTAAAAAAAAAAACACGTTTTTGCATTTTTATCAATTTGGTACGTCATTTTTGATTTCAGCCTTAAGTGTATTTATGATATCCAATTAAGTCAGAATTCCACATCTGAATAATTTTTACTATATTTAATGAATAAATGAAATGAAAAATAATATTTTATTCTTCTTAGTTTAAACGAGCTTAAGATCATTTATTTATTAATTATTTATTTCCAATATTTCGTCTACACATTGGCTGACTTCTTCAGGGAATAAATATTACAATTTTCTGTGATAATTTTATTTTTATTTAATAATGATTTCTGTTATATTTTTATTTTTTCATATTGACAGAAAATAGTTTTGATGTCCCGCGTTTAAAAAAAATTATTATATGTAGATAAGTTTTTAATTATTAAAACAAGTTTTTCAAATTGTAATATTTGTTCCCTGAAGAAGTCACCCAATGTGGAGACGAAATATTGGAAATAAATAAAGAATTCGAAGTCATTCTTCAGGGAACAAATATTGTAATATTTGTTCCCTGAAGAAGTCACACAATATGGAGACGAAATATTGGAAATAAATAATTAACAAATAAATGATCTTAAGCTCGTTTAAACTAAGAAAAATAAAATAAAAGAAGATCAAAGAAAACTTAACATTTTTGAAAAATAACATTTTTAAAAATTTCGAATTTTTGGAAATTTTTAATAATACACTTTTTTCTAAAATTGACAATTTTCGGTCGAAATTCGGTACGGGTAAACTATATTTAATGAATAAATGAAATGAAAAATTATATTTTTAAAAATTTAGAGTTTTGGAAATTTTTTAAAATATACTTTTTTATTTTAATGAGTTCGTGCGCCCCGGTAGGCTAGTTGGTAGCTTGCTGGCTTATCTGTGCGGGGGTCGTGGGTTCGATTCCCACCAGAGACAATGGTCTGTTTTCGCTACAACGCGCCGAAGGCCATAGTAGCTATTGCTCGGTTAGGGTAATAGTATATAATTTGTAATTATATTATTTGGGACTTTAGCACATTTAATTACTATAAATATATTATTATTAATTAATAAAATAAAAAAAAAAAAATATTTTAATAAGACACTTTTTTCTAATACACTTTTTTCTAAACGTTTTCAAAAAAAAAGTTGATTTCATATATTTGGAACCATTCGCAATAAAACTGGGGTGTACTGACAAATTAATTTTTAAGGGACACCCTAATGAACATGGATTGGATATGCATATTTGATGCATACAGTGTGTGCTTGCATTCAAAGCACTCTGATGTGTATTGTTTTATTTGAAGAAGGAACCTTACAATAACATGGTACTGTTGTTATACTTCAGTTAACCTCAAGAGCATAAAACCATACAAAACAACAAAAAAATAAAACAAACAAAAAAAAACTTCAATAACTAAACAATACCTTACGAAATGAAACAAAATAAAAGTAAAAACTATAAGTGAAAATCATTGAAAACCAAAAATGACCACCAACCACTACCATCGAACCACTTACAATGACATGTAGTACTAAACAATGACATTAGAAATAGCCATCAAAAGTTGTACATTAAAATAAATTGCAATTACTTTACTCACTGTACTCTAACAACCAACCAAGGCTAATACTTATTTAAATGAACAACTTTGAGCTAAAAACTTCGAACTCCGATCCGCTATAGATGATGATGCATATAGGAAATACCTAGTGGAGAATATATTTGCTAGACCTCACGTTTACAACAATATGTATGTGTCTCGTCATAATATACAATATTGAGCCACCCTAATATACTAATATAACAATATACTATCATATACCTTTGTCTTTAGTTAGTTGGTCATTCAACATCTTGTATGACAATCTAAAATTTCAAAGGCATTTTTAAACAATCAATGGTCATAATCAAATTACACATGAAATTGGTGGTGCATGTAAAATGTATTTCTACTTTATGAATGGAAGTTTCTTTTAGCTTTAAAAATTAATAACATTAAAGTCCCGAGTAAAAGAAAAAGAAAAAGAAAAGGGTTCTGATGAGATCTTTAGCCAGATCGAAATACTAGTATCAACCTAGCTAATATGTTTGATTTGCTTTATTTTTGTAAATATACGGAGGTTGAAAGCTCGTTATAAATTGAAAATAACATAAAAATAATCTCGATGTATATAAAAACAAAAAACTAATATAACTGTAAAAAATTATATTATATTTATATGGTCTTATGTTTTTTCATCTTAAAATATATTATATGTGATTATATATGTGGTCGTGTATGGGCATATCTTATTATATGTTTCGTATGTGGTAACATACATATATAAAGATATATTATTATATATTGACCTTTACTAAGTTAGACATTAAGCATTTATGCAATACATAATAATATACAGTTGTGTTCAAAACATTTGCAACTGAAATCATGGTTTAGGTAATTATAAATTTTTTTTATCAAAAAGATTTGTGGTATAAGTTTTTTTTTTTTATTAAATTCAGTTATAACCTATTATTTTACAAATACAAAAAAACTATTCATAACTTCTCATAAATAAGAAAAGTAATTTTAACAAATAAGTCGATAGTGCAGTGTCCAAAACATTTGCAACTCTTAAAGTAATTAACAGGAAATACAAACAATGGTATTAAAGCTCAGTATATTGTAGCGTAGCCATTATTTTTTATAACTTCTGAACACCTCTTAGGCATTGAGACAATGAGGTTTTTAATATAATCGTCAGAAATTTCATTCCACTGCTTCTCCAACTCGACGAAAAGTTCATCACCATTTCGGAATACTTTATTGCCGATATTTCGTTTTACATTCATCCACATCAATCGGGTTGAGATCGGGAGATTGAGCAGGCCACCACATTTTCCTGCAGCCAAACTTTTACAAACCCCGGGTCGTTGTCGTGCTAGAAGGTCCTTGAGAGTGGCATTTTCCATTCAGCATATGGAAGCATAACTGAACTCAAAAGATCTCTATAGATTGTGTGCTAGTAATGCGGTGAATTGGGCCAATCCCATTTCCTGAAAAACACCCACACACCATAATGTTTCCACATCCGTGCCTCACTGTGGCGGTTGTGTATCTGGGATTAAGCTTTTCGCCTCGTGGTCTTCAAACATTGGCTCTTCCATCTGATCACCGGAAGTTGAATTTAGACTCATCTGACCACAATACATTTTTCCATTGCTGTCCATTGCTGAACTCACGACACCGTGTTTTTGCCATCAGATAAAGAGATTTAAAAAAAAAAATAATTTTTAAATAAATTTTTAAGGACCATATTCTCAGGCCCTTCTTTTAATGGTGGTAAGATTGGCATCTATTAAAAGTTCAGTTTTAGCTTCCCTGGGAACTGCTTTGGGATATTTCTTAAAAAAATTCTTGATTTTCCGGTCTTCTCTTACAGTTGTAATACGGGGTCTTCCACCTTTATGAGTTGTGTAGATGTTACCACTATTAACAATGCGCCAAATCGTTGATTTTGGAACGGAGTACTTCATAGAAACTTCTTTTTGGGAAAGTCCATTTTGAAACTCATTTAAAACTTTTGATTTAAAATCAGAATTGTATTTATTTCCTACCATTTTTTACAAAAATTATTCTTACGATGTTTATGCTTCCAACATCTTATTACAACTATTAAAGAACAATAATTATAATAAATTTGTTTAAAAAATGTAACGGCCTGAATCTCATATTAAAAAGGAATGCGATTGCCGTTATATCCTAGCATTTGTTAGTATAAATTGTTTCGTTAAGAGTAAGAATAATGAGAGTTGCAAATGTTTTGAACACCTGCATTTTAAAACATCTATTATTATTAATTTTTTTTGTTGTTTTAATTTAACGGAATAAATTTTTTTTTTGTTTAACATAAAACAATGTATGAAGAATATGTAAAAAATAAATTTTAGTTGCTAAGTGTAATTTGAAGAAAATAAATCAATTAAAACAACAAATGCGATCTCAGTTCCAAATGTTTTGACCACTTCTGTATAATAGATCTATTGACACATATAACAATACATTCGCATATATAACACAATATGTAATCATATAAGGTGACTATATAATTTAAGATATAATAATATATACTGTCTTATAAAAAAATTGTTTTATGTGTAATATAAGATATGCTTATAAATGGTGTCATATGTAGAATGCAATTAAAGATATGATTATGTATGATGTAAGATATAATTATGTAAGGTTCCATAGATGACACAAGATTAACTATTTAGTCTCAGATATGATTATATATGGTCAACGCCATTAATATTTTCCATACACATAAGATAAAATTATGTATTGTTATATATAGACCCATACATAATAATATATGCGCTTAATGAGAACAATTTTTTAAATTTTATTCAAAATTATATATTTTATGGGATTTAAGTAGATAGAATTAAATCTCAAAATATCGTACTCTATCCACCAAAAATTACTTATCTTTACGGATCTTAATATAACCAATTAGATCTAAAGAGATGACATGGGATATTTTAGGTTCTTAAATAACTTAGTATTGGATCCCCCAATTTTGAGATCAATTTTGAATATTAATGGATACCCCAATTGTGAGACTAACTTGGATAAGATTAAATATAGATCTATTTAAAATGTGATATTATTATATATTTGAGATATATTTTTTTTTAATCGGGTGGTATTTATTTTAAAATACATTTTCCTATATAATGTATACTATGCAATCAATGTCACATTAAACAGTTTGTGAATTAAATAAGTGGAAGTATTAAAGTTATTTCATTTAAAAGTAATTAGTTTTTAGTTCTAAGAACACACATGAATTGGTGTATGCATAAACTAGGGAAAGTGCAAACAATATACACATATATACTCAGGGAACTTCTGCTTTAAAAATATGTAGTTGTTTGGGTTGTAATACAGTTTCGTTATTTTTAATGTAAATGTCAGTCATTTGTAGAACAAATTACATTTTTTACTAACCTTGTAGTTCATTTAAAAAACAAACCACATCAAATGACTGTTTTATGATTTTACATTCATTTTTTACAATTCTTCCCTAACTACGTAAGCGCCATCTATCGAATATACAAAGAATATATCATAGATATGGCATCACTTACAACATATGGGAAACAGTTTACATTAGAGTGAGGTAAGTTTCTAAAAATAGAACTGGTGTGTTGTTGGAGTTGTATTTCTGAGATTATGTATGCAAGAACAAAAACACAATAAAACTAGTTTTAATCACAACAAAACTCGACCTGACGATAGCTCAGAGGGCTAAAGCGCTCTGTCTAACGTATAATGCGAGTGCATGTGGCATTAGAAATCAGTTTATCTATACCACGGTCAGTGATTGCACAGAAAATTTCATATAGAGGCAATCGAACAACAAATAAAAACATAACAAATATTACATTATTCAAAAAAACAGGGTCACTGACGAAGGTTCAATACCAGAAACTGCGCAGTCTGATTCAGAAAATTGAAAATTTGCAATGTAGTTATGATTTTTAGAAAATACACTCATTCTTCTCTACCACGTCTTTCACAAAAAAAATACATAAATGTTTGTTTATTTTTTACTAACATGGGTCTCATTTTTACTACAATTGTTAGTCATTTTTTGAACATTAAAAAACAAATGACAACGTTAGTTACATTTACTGAAATGTAAGTCGTCCTTTCTTTAAGTCAAATATCATTTGTTTTTAACTACATTTGCAGTGTTCTTTACCTACTTAGTATTCTAAGTGTATAGTTTTTGTAAAAATAACTTGTTTACCCTTTTTTGAAATTTTTATTTAAAATTCTCTTAATAATTATGTTAAAAAAAACTAACTTCGTTGGATTTTAACTGGTTTCCTCAGTTTTGTAGTTAAGAAATTACTTGAATTTCACTTATTAATCATCGAATCGAATATTTTGTTTTTAGAAAAGTAAAATAACACAGCCGTTTAATAAGTTTTTTTACCCCCTTAACAAATTTTATCCCATAAAATCCTTCTAAACGGTAAAAGCAGCCATCTAATTCTAGGGGGAAATCCCTAACTGGGCAACACTGAAACTGTGTGAATTTTTAAAACTGTTATGAATTTTTTTTTTAATTATTATGGATTTTTGTATTATGGATTTTTGATATTTCTTTGCATTAAGGTACAATATACACTTGCAATACTATTGCGTAATTTTTCGATGTTGTTCTTTAATCTATTACCATATATGGTAATAGAATAAAGAACAAAAAGTTAAAGTTGTGCAATAATATCACTGTGTACTGTCAAAATCTGGAGTTTTCGATAGTTTTTACTGCAGTTTTAAGGCTTTTTGAACAAAGTTCTGATCTCTAAAACAAAATTTGTTAAAAAGCACTAATAAAAAAACCACCAATTAAGTGTTTTTTTTATGTTTTGGCACCAAGAGCAACGTTGCCAATTTAATTTCAAAATTAAAATCGCTAGAAATCGCTAAATTCTCAAAAAACGAAAAAAGTTTATTATTTGTTTAAAAATTTAAAGTGTTATTGTATTATAATTCAAACTTTTTTATATGAAATGTCCCAAAGGTAATGAGTTATGCATTACAGGCAGCCTTAAGTAAATATGAATTATAATGGGTTACCTATATACAAACAAGGGTATGTATATAGGTAACCCATAAAAATAGATTTTTTAAAAATTTACGAATTTAAAAGATATATGATTATTTTTTTTAAACATGGTCAAGCCGGGAATCGATCCTGGGTAGTCAGTTTAACAGGCGGCTGATATATACCCTAAGCCAACGAGGCATATAATGTTTGATAGTTTAAAACATAAATGAATATTTCTTCTATGTAAATTCGTTCTAGATATACCAAAACTCACACCTTACCCTAAAGCGTGCAAAAACACGAATTATAATGAGTCTATAAATAGATTTTCAGAAAAGCCTGATAGTTCGTCTACACTCAAAAAAATAAGTTAGTAGAAAAGTTAGTAAAACGTTTTGTAAATCAGGTATAGTATTTTTCAGCAAAATTTTTGCTAAAATTATGTTTTCAGCTAAAATTTTAGTTATACTTTTTCAGCACTTAACTGTTTTAAACTAATGTTTTACTAATATTTTACTAATGTTTTACTAATTTATTTTGCTAAAAAAATAGGCTGATAAGCACCTTAATAGTGTGGACGACAACTAATTCACAGATACTCGTATACGCAGCATGAATTAGATGTCGCGGCATGTCAAGTACAACTCTTTTAAGACATATATAAAAAATCAACCATGGAAGATTTTGGTATCTGGTTTTCATACATAAAACAAAAATATGGATTAAAGCAATTTAAATTTTGTGTTGTCGCCGGCTTGTGGAAGTAATTGTCTATTAATTCAATAAAAGACAAAGTAAAATATTTAAATTTAATAAAGATTAAATGTGTATTTCTAAACAAAATGTTTATAGAGATTATTAATAAACAGTGTGGTAAAATTTCAAACAAATAGAGGCAGGTAGACCAACTAAAGCGAAAGACACACATCTTAGGCAAACTTTATGGTTCATTTTCCTTATTGCAAAAAAAGGGTTGTATATGTCATATTTTGTTATTTTTTTCGTTTCGTTTCGTTTCTATAATTGTCTTCAGCTTTTGCGTTCCTTTAAAAAATATCATCATTTAGACAACAATTGGTGGTATGTTATATATAATTATTTCTATTTTTTTTTAGATATTATATTAATTCATGTCGTCAATGTGCTAGTATGAACATTTTTTATATTTTGTAACGCATTGTAAATTATTTTTAAAAGAATCACAAAAATATGTTTAATGATTTTCAGCAAATAAATTAACTAAGGTACAGTTTTTCTACAAATTTTTGGAGTTTTTTTCAGTCTACTAATATTCAGCAAAAATTTTCTTAATTTTTAGCAAGGGTTTTTTAATTTCTAATTCTAATAAAATTTTGCTGAATCTACTAATTTTGTTGCTAAAAGTCAGCTCGCTGATATTCAACAAACGATTTTGCTGACATAATCCAAATTTTGCTGAATCAGCAAAATTTTTTTCTGACTTTACTAACTTTTTTTTTTTTTTGAGTGTAGAAGTAATACGATGAATAACCTATTATTGTTCAACAATTATTTTTTGTATAAAAATAGTGGATTCTAAGTTTCTTATTGGTAACCCATGAGTTTATTGTTTAAAGTAATGCAGAAGGTAATAAATACTCCTTACAAAGTAATGTAGAAAATAATAAGTAGTCATTACCATGTTTTTTTCTTGGACGATCATGTCCTTTCGAATATGTGTACCTCAGGGGTCCATTTTTGGGCCAATGCTTTTCTTGTTATATATTAATGATATATTTACTATTTTTTCTATTTTAAAGTGTTATACTTACGCGGATGACATTCAGTTATTAGGAAGCTCTCAATCTCATAATTTAGTGGCGTTTGAGAGCAATATTAATACTGATTTAAATAAAGTTTGTAACTGGTCTCGCGAAAATTTCTTGGACCTTAATCCTGCAAAATGTAAAGTTATGCTCTTTTCGGGACACATATACTGTCAACTTAATATTTTCTTAAATGGGGAGCGTATTGAGTCGGTTAATAATTATAAAACGCTTGGCTTCTATATTGATAATAAATTAGATTTTTCCCGGCATATTAACTCCGTTATATCCAAGGTGTCTTGGACATTACGAAGGTTATATAACATGAGTTGCTATTTGCCACCTATGGTAAAGCGGCGAGTAGGAGTAGCTCTTTGTCTTCCCTTGTTTTTATATGGTTTAGAAATGTATAGCTGTACTTCTAGGGATAATATAGCTAGACTTAAAGTATGTTTTAACAGGGTATTTAGATACATTTTTGGGCTTAAATACGAGATCATGTATCGGCTTTTAGAATGCAACTATTGGGATATGACTTTGATGATTACATAAGCTCCCGTCAGATCATTTTATTTTTTAAAATTATTAAGTACAATTGCCCTTCATACTTAGCTGACAAATTTGTCTTCGGAATTTCCACAAGATTAAGTTCAATCGTTTATCCAATGCATTCAACTCTCACTATGGATAGGTCATTTGTGGTGAAAGTGGTGAGATTATGGAATGAGGTAAATCCGTATGAAGAGAGAAGATTTTCGCAAACTGTAACGCAATTCGAGAATACGTTTAAGATAAATATTTAAATAAATCTTGTCGCTAGTATTAAGTCTTTGTGTTTTCAGTAAAAAGTTTTGTTTATTTTATTTATTATATTGAAAATTGATCCTTAAACTTGAATTTGGTATTCATGTTGCTGGTCATCGTTTTTGCTGTCTAGTTGTGTTTGTATAGAGATAATTGGGGGAAATAAATAATAATGAAATTGTTACATATTAAGTTCTTATAATTATGTACATACAGTGGCGGACAAAAGTATTCACACAGCAGAAAACTTTATGTTTAATCTTTTATATTTTTAAAATGAAACCCACTAGCCGGATATGGTATTCAACAAAATTGTTTATTAACTTATAAATTATTAAAATACAACAAAAAACTTATTCTTAGTATGTTATATTATTAGAAAAAACTAAATATGTAATTCAAAGTATTATTTTAGGCGGACAAAAGTATTCACACAGCTTCAAATGTTTGTACAAAAAATTAAATTTCACATGATTTAATACTTTGTGGAGTAGCCTTTCTTTGCTATGACTTCTTTTAATTTTCTTGGCATAGAATGGACCAATTTCTTCGTAACATATTTTTTTTAATTTTTAATTTTTTTTTTTAAATACAACATGTTTAGTGTTAGTTTTTTGTTGTATTTAAATTATTAATAAGTTAATAAACAATTTTGTTGAATACCTTATACGGCTAATAGCTTTAATTTTAAACATGTAAAAGATTTAAAATAAAGTTTGCTGCTGTGTGAATACTTTTGTCCGGCACTGTATATACAAATTTATCAAAATATGTATCTTAAAATATATTTATCAAATTTTGAAATTAATCTGCAGCTATTTGGCAATCTGGGCTTACAGCTTGCATGGAAATAAATAAATAAATATGGTCAAGTCCAAATTTACTCAAAGTTTTATCATATAAAATTTTAAATTCTGTCAAATATGTACATCATACAACGTCACAATTATCACCCTCTAAAAATTGACTGCGAGATATAATATTTAAGCCAGACCGGTCTAACCAAAACTATAATATTAATTCGGTTAAACAACCATATTTCGTGTTGCAATTTTTCACCAACTGCAATAAAAAAAAAGAAAAAAACAAAAACATGAAAATGTCTTAAATAATGCATTGCATGCATGTCTGTGCATTATTGTCATCTCATACAAACTGAAAACTGCCAATGGAAAACTCGCTATATGACTCTAACTCTTAGTTTTTGGGCTGCCATGCAACAGTGGCTTCAATGAAAATTTTAGTACTAAAACAAACTTAAACAAGTGCGGGCATAAAATAGCATAATTTAACAAAAAAAAAAGAAAACAAGATAAAAATAACAACAAAGAAAAAAAATTATAAAATTTTTTTTTTTTTTTTTTTAATAATTATAAAAATAAAATGCTTTAATTGATTTTTTCTGCAGTTGTAGTTTGGTATATTGCCATAAAACTACTAATAAACTAAATTTTACAATTAAATTTTTAAAACCGGTAAAAAAAAACAAAACTCTAAAAATAAATCATAATTATAGATTTGGTTTTTTTTTTTTTTTTTTTTTTTTTTGCAGTTCAATTGTTCGTTAATTTTGATATGGAAATAAAAAAAAAATTAAAAAAAAAATTGTTTAAAACAAAACTAATTAACATACAATTTAACACTTTCCATTTTTTTTATACAAATTTTTTGTGTTGCTAAAGTTTAAGCTTGTTTTTTAAAGTAATAACATTTTAACGAAAAATAAATGTTCATGCTCAAATATTTTTTTAGTTCTAAAACTTTTCGTTCAATATTACGAGTTTCATTTTGCCATAAAAAAAAAAATATTGGCAAAAAAGTTTTCTTTTATTAAAAAGTTTCTACATATTTAAATTTCAATAGTTTTATTTATTTTGACATAATACCGGCAAACAATTTTATTAATATTATTTATATTTGTGCACAGACCATTTTATAAATGCTTTATATAAATTGTACTAATAGTCCTCGATTAACGCAGTTAAAAAGAATCGCAAAAAAACCCCATTGAAAATAAAAATATAGCGTAAATTGAATTTGATATCATTTTGCACATGTTTCATGTTTTTTAATAAAAATCGTGGGTTTTTTCGTATAAATCGAACATAGCACAGTTATTTATATTTGTGCATAGACCGTTTTATAAATGCTTTATATAAATTGTACTAGTAGTCCTCGATTAACGCAGTTAAAAAGAATCGCAAAACCAACACATTGAAAATAAAAATAGCGTAAATTGAATTTGATATCATTTTGCACATGTGTGATGATTTTTAATAAAAATCGTGGGTTTTTTCGTGTAAATCGAACATATCACACTTAATTATATTTGTGCACAGACTGTTGTATAAATGCTTTATATAAATGTACTGATAATCCTCGATTAACGCAGTTAAAAAGAATAGCAGAAAAAACACATCATAAATCAAAACAGCATAATTTGAATTTGATATCATTTAGCACATGTTTGATGTTTTTTAATAAAAATCGTGGGTTTTTTCGTGTAAATCGAACATAGCACACTTAGTTATATTTGTGCATAGACCGTTTTATAAATGCTTTATATAAATTGTACTAATAGTCCTCGCTTAACGCAGTTAAAAAGAATCGCAGAAAACCCCCATCATAAATCAAAATAGCGTAAATTGAATTTGATATCATTTTGCACATGTGTGATCATTTTTAATAAAAATCGTGGGTTTTTTCGTGTAAATCGAACATAGCACACTTAATGATACACGCAGAGAAAAAATATAGTTGCAATATGAGTGCGGCCACAAAACTATGTTTCCTACAGAAATAAATAATTGTTTCAATTAAACTATTATTGTATCAATCATATTTCACCAATAATATTGTTGCTTTTATCATGTTTTAGTAAAAATTTCTCTTTTTTTCAGTAATCATATTATTGTATTGTCTACAATCATACTATAGTATTTATTATCATATTCCTCAATCTAAATGCAGCCATATTAGAGTTGCACCAACTATAAGATGATCAATCGGTTTTTTATGAGCGTCTTCGCTCTTTTAGTTTCATTCTTGTTCGAGATTTTGTGAAAAGAATTTGTGAGAAACAGTCAGCCCCAACAAATTAAAAAATATTATACAAAAGCACATTAAAAATGGACAAAAAACGTAGTGGTGTTAATTGTAATGGTGATCTGTTTGGCGGAAGAAGGAATAAGTTTGTAGATAAGTTGTAGTCTCAACCCGGTCTACCCTGGAAGTCTAGGCAAAAGTGTGATTTGTTTTGTGGAAGAAGGAATAAATTGTAGTCTCAACTCGGTATTCCCTAAAAGTTATTGTTTATTATCAAAAAGTGATAAAAAAGTGCTTTATATTTTAATTGTTTGTAATTACGCAAAAAAATATTATTAAAGGAAAAAATGTGAAAGAAAAATGTAAGCAAAATGCACGTGCTTTTAAGTATGTAGTACGAAATAATCATGATATGTTTGCAATAATCATACAATTCGTGTCCATGATAATAATATGATAACTATGACTATAATATGGTTACAATGCAAAAAAAAATGATTGCTGCAAACATAGTTTGATCATTATAAACGTATTGTGAAATTGTATTCTTAACAATATTTTTATGCGTGCTTTATTCTGTAATCAAATGTATAGCTTGTATAGCTGACACAATATTTCACAAAGCTTATTCTTCAGCGCACAGACAATTTGATTACTTAAAATATTTTAAACCTTAGTTTGTTTAAATATGTGAATTATTAACTAAAAATACTATTAAAAAACACGCATATCTTTTTAATCCAGCTTCAAGAAAATGCTGGGAGAATACTGTAGGGCTCATATTATGATAATTCATACAAATTTCCAGAACCATAATATGATAATATTGGAATATATTTGGAGCCATAATATGGCAATCTAATTATCATATTATGATACAGAAGCAGATAGGAGTATGGTTTTCACAACCATGGTTGTCGCAATCATAAATACAAAAATATATGATGCTCTTCGATAATGGTTCTCTCAACCATGTTTTTTCTTTGCGTGTATTTGTGCACAGACGGTTTTATAAATGCTTTATATAAATTGTACTGATAGTCCATGTTTGATGTTTTTTTAATAAAAATCGTGAGTTTTTTCGTGTAAATCGAACATAGCACACTAATATTTAACCCAGATAGCGCCAGAATTTTTTTTTTTTTTTGAAAACTTAAATTTTTTTTAAATTAAAATCTTTATGGGGTTCTTAACATTTTTTATTTCCCATTATTTATTGTTTAACTAAGATGTTACTCTTATTATTTTTAAACAATAACAATTAACTGGATGTAAATGATTTATTTACATGTTTTTTCCATTACGCACTATTACAAAAAATTACTATTCACAAAGCACTTAATAAGCAATTTAAATACACGGAACTGCTTTCACCAACTGACGCTTTCGAGCCGCAGCTAAATAACAAATTATAAATAATAATAATATAAAAAAACATGTACAGAAATACACGTTCATAACGGCGTTTTTCTCTCATTTGTCAGATGTTCTTTTAAAAGGACGGTTGCGCCAAGTGGGTTAATCAGGCTATATCTAAGCCACATAAAAAAAATATCGCGTAATGCGAGGATTATTTGTAGAATGTATTTGGTGGCAGTTTACATAGTGTTTGTTTGCAATTTTTCCGTTTTTACAAACTATTTGTTCATGGTTGTAGCATGTCAATAATAATTACATACAATATGGTACACTAATCCCTCGATAAGCACAAAGAAATTTTTTTTTAGTTTATACCAAAGTTCCATACAGTATATGCAACAAAAAAAAATGGTAAAATTACACAAAACTGTGTAAAATTGCACTGTGGAACAAATTCAGGTTAGCAAAAGTTAGGTCAATTCTGAGAGTGAGGAGTGAAAATAGAGGCTAAATTAGAAGACCCGTATCGCGGCGTTTGTTTATGTTAGTTCGAATTGTTTTTTAATCGAACTTCGAACTTTGCAGTCAAATGCCGATTTTCAGAATATTCTTTATATGGTTTTTTGGCTATAACTCGTCGACTAATTGATATTTTTTCAATCTGTAAAAGCCAAATTATTGCTAGAGAACTGTCCAACAATTAAAATTTTTTAAAAAATTGATTTAGAAAAATGTTGTGGTGCTTATGAAGCAAAATGTTGGAAAAAAAAATTTTTTTCATGCTTTTTGAAAATCTTTTCCACAAAACTAAATCTTTTTTGCTTTTTGTTTGATCTATAATTTTTGGACATGCCTCTACCAATAATTTGGCTTTTACAGATTGAAGAAATATCAATAAGTCGACGAGTTATAGCCAAAAAACCATATAAAGAATATACTGAAAATCGGCATTTGACTGCAAAGTTCGAAGGTCGATTAAAAAACAATTCGAACTAACATAAACAAACGCCGCGATACGGGTCTTCTACTTTAGCCTCTATTTATGCAAAATATTTGAGAAAACTTATTTTATTAATTTCAATTTATGGCGTGCATTAAGTTCTTATTTGAAAAAAATATATATTTAAGTACTGTCTTAAAACGTCTGCTATTGTGATTTTCTTATTTTTATTTTAAAATCTAAAAATTCGGTTTAAAAATCCTGCCGTTAATCGACGTATTAGTGTAGTTACACATTTACTTTTACTAACTACAAGTAAGAGTAGAGTACATAGTTATTGAAAAACAAACATGTTATCACGTCGTGGTTTATATGATGTGGAGCAATCGACTAGACGTTATGCAAAGGTAAAAACAATTTCATTTCATTTTGTACACAATTTGTTTTATAATAAAAAAAATTTTGGCCAGAAAAAAATATTGCAAAAATTACAAAATTGTTATACAACTAGAGAAAATTATCATGTAGGTATTTTTTTTTTTTTATGAACTGAAACTAATTTGTTAATACAAATTTAAAAAAAAAAAAAAGTTTTTCTAATTTATATTAGACAATAGCTTTTAGTTAAGTTTTGTAGTATAGTTTTAAGTTTGGATATAAGAAAATAATAATATAAGTACATGAAAACTATATTTTAACAAATTAGCGCCGGTTTGATTCCTACAGCCGCAGGTTGTTGAAAACTTTATCATACAGAGACAATCGGACAATTATAAGACACAAATATTAATACAATTTAAAATGGAAAATCACTGATGACGCCTGTCCATAACAGAGGCAGAAGCTAGTCTAGTCTGATTTAAAAATTAATAGTGT
The DNA here is from genome assembly GCA_021234595.1 of Delia radicum. Lineage (NCBI taxonomy): Eukaryota > Metazoa > Arthropoda > Insecta > Diptera > Anthomyiidae > Delia > Delia radicum. The sequence goes on along the minus strand of CM037855.1, from coordinate 184,481,461 downwards.
TTATAATTTTTAGAGAAAAACGTTTATTCTGCTTCTTAACCTCAACTTTTCTAATTTAATTTAAGTAATTTTAAAAGCACCACATTTTTTAATTACCGTGCGTCCCGGCTAGTTGACAGCGTGCTGGCTTATCAGCGCGGGGGTCGTGTGTTCGATTCCCACCAGAGGCACTGGTCTTTTTTCAGTACAACGCTCCGAAGGCTATAGGAGATAGTGCTCGGTTAGGGTATAGGATATAATTAGTAATTATATGATTATTAATTAATAAAATAAAAAAATAAAAAATTTAATTACCAGCGTTATGCCAATGGCGGTAAGTTCGCTCAAAACCAACGGTTAGCCACTGTTATCAATCGGGTAGCAGGACAGTACTGTCAAGATTGCTAGTCTCACGTTCTGCCACCAACGCATAAGGAACAGTTGCCGATGCTTTGCCGACACTGTGCCGATTCTATTTTTCTGCCTGGGCAGTATTATTTTTCTTTAATATTTTATTATATTTTACACCTTCAAACAGCAATTCATTTTGTAAAAGACTGAGGTCGAACTTGATTGACGTTTTTAAAACGTGTGTTTTTTTTTTTTTTTTAATGTAACAAAATGTATAGAATTTAATATATTGGGAATCCAACAAATTTTTGTAATACCCGACGTTGTGCCTACGGTGGCAACCACCAGTTGGCCGTTATTATCAATCGGATAACAAGACAATACTGTCAAGATTGTTAATACCATGTTCTGCCAATGCATAACCGGCTGTCGTCAACGCTTTTCCAGCACTGTGCCGATTGTATTTTTCTGCTTGGGTAGTTATTTCAATAAAATTGACACCGCTTAACCCACAGCAATGATAAAGTTTACTAGATCTGCGATAAGATCTGCTTTGACCAGCCACGGTATATGTCGTCATGGGTCAGGCGCGGATCCAGGAAAAGGTTGTGGGGAAGGAACTTAGAGTATTTTTAATTAAGGGGGGGACATTACATTCGCGGCAGAGAAAACAGACCTTTTTTTAAAAATTCATAACTCAGTCAAAAACAAACATTTTTCCAATTTTTTTTTTATTATTGTAGAGAATTGAACAAATTACAAGAAAAAAAATTCAAAAAAATATATTTTTCACTCCAACATGGTTTTATAGAGCTCCAAACTGGCGGCAGAGAAAAAAACGGGGACTCGTGGTTGCAGCGCTGGGAGTCGCAAAAATTGTCCGATCTGGAAAAAAATTACTTTTTTAAATCTTAACAAAATTGGTTATCGTATGACACGAGCTTTTTTTTAAAATGTTTTTTTCAATTTTTGGTGATGTTCCAAATTTAAAAGTGTGTTTTTTCGAAAAAAAAAATATTGACTTTAAAAATTCATAAAAAATCGAAAAAAAATTAAAAAAAAAAAGCTCGTGTCATACGATAGCGAATCAAGTTTAAAAAAATACAAAAAAAAAAAAAATTCGTCAAAAAATTAACCCGCTGGTGCCGCAACCAGTACGAAAAACATGGTTTCGAGATAAACGCGATCAAAGTTTGTGAACCAAGAAAAAAAAGGTTACCTTCAATCTGCCATGCCTGCTTCGTACTGTATGCCTTCGTTATCTTGTGTTGTGCTGTTTCGTACAGATTTTTGCAATCGTTTAACAATTCGGGCTACTTTTGAAGCTTCATATGCCTTCCCTCTGGCGCATTTCAAACGATTTGCATCATTTCCTAAAACAAGTATATACCAGCTGCCGTACGTAGGTAGCGCGAAAATTAAAAATGCGCTCTCACTAATCCGGCTGTAACTTTTGAACCTGTAGGAATTTTTCCATGAAATTTTTTTTCTTAGAATCTTAAGAATATTTACTAAAATACAAAATTATAAAAAAAGTCGATTTCAAAAAACGTCCAATGTCATGTCCCCCTTAATTGTTTAATCTTTTTTACATTTTTGTATTGAAAAATATTATTTTGGGGGAGGAAATTTTCCATCACCCCCCCCCCCCCCTGTAACCACGCCTGTCATGGGTCAATTGACAATTCTTATTTGACAGAAGATGCGCTTTTTGATTTTAACACATCATTTGTCACTTTTTGGATATAAATCATTTCTAAGACTTCACACAAAAAAAGAAATATATTCAAAATATTTTTTACTTTAAGCATTTGCAAGTTAAATACGTCATGTAAAAATAACTTAAATAAACTCACGTTTGACCCAAATTCTGTAAATTCATGCTGAAATGTAATTTACCTACAAATGTAGAAATTCTTTTAATTTTAATTAATTATGTTTTTTTTTTTTGCTTATGTTTTTTTTGCCGTAAATTTTATTACACAGCCGCATCATTTCTATGGAATCTTAAAGTAAAGTATTAAACTTTGGATACATTTGCTTAACATCCGCAAAAAAAAAGTACGTACATCTGTACTTTAATGATTTGTTTCAGTGTTTTTTTTTTTTTTAAATCTATTTACTGGAAATCATAACTTTCAAATAAACACATTTTAATGCAACAACAAAAAAAAGAAGCTCAAATGTACAAAAAAAAAATCATTAAAAATTTATTAAAGCCCAAAGCATATCTACCAACAAAAAAGTTGAACATAAATTTTGGGGTTTTAAAATAGAAATTAAAATCGTTTTTATGACCAACATAACACAAAAAAAGAAGTTGTAAATAACAACTCTAAGCAATAATAAATGGACAACATTGTAACAACAACAACAACAACACCAACAACACCAAAAAAAAATAATTAAATATTAGTCATACTCTTGGAAAATGAAGAAGAAAAAACACAAATGACCATCACTGCAGGATATTAGGGGCATTCCAATTCTCCAGAATTGTAATAAAATATTATATTCTTGAGATGTATACACTCAGGGAACTTCTGTTTTAAAAATATGTAGTTGTTTGGGTTGTAAAACAGTTTCTATATTTTTAATGTAAATATCAGTCATTTGTAGAAGAAATTAAGTGTTTTGCTAACCTTGTAGTTCATTAAAAAAAAACAAACCACATAAAATGACTGTTTTATGATTTTACATTAATTTTTAACATTCGTTTTTTTTGTTATTTAAAAAAAAATAAAATAAATGTTTGTTTATTTTTGGTTAATTTTTACAACAATTGTTAGTAATTTTTGAACAGTGAAAACAAATGACGATGTCAGTTAAATTTACTGATATATAAGTCGTCCATTCTTTAAGATTTAACTACATTTGCAGTGGTCTTTACCTACATAGTATTCTAAGTGTATGTTTTGAGAGGTTATTGCTCTTTCAAAACTTTGGGACTCTGAAAAAATCAACAATTTCAAAAAAGAATTTTTTTGTAAAATTTCAGGCCAATGAAATTATGATTATATCGAGCTCTAGCCAGAAAAATGACGTAACCCAGCAAAATCACACATTACCAAATCATGGGTAAAGTAATGTATCGCCATAGGGCTTCACGCATTACATTACACCATACTTCACTGATGAATTTGATAGGCGATGAGCCTAAAAGTAATGGGTGTACTGGTTACTTATATGGTTACATGGTGGGGAAAAGTAATGTGTCTATAAATAGATTTTCATAAAAAAAATGCATAACAAAATTTTTTCACAGATATTGTTTTTAATTAAATAAATAATTTTTTTTTTTTTGTATTAAATATATTACGTGGTCATGCTGGGACTCGAACCTGTGGTCTCTGGTATTTAACAATTAGCTAGGCGAGAACTCTACCAACTGAGCTATCGATACATATAATATTTTATTGCTTAAAATTTAAATGAGTTGTTGTGCTTCGTGTTTTCGTTCGTGATATCAAAAGTATACACCTTACCCTCATGCTTACAAAAAATCAGAAAGTAATGTGTCTATAAATAGATTTTCAAAAATATATATTAATAATTACTTTACGTTTATAATTCATGCATTATGTAGTTAATGATCGGTAAATCATTACTTTATATTTTGAAGTAATGTAAAATGTAATGAGGTATCATTACAGGGTAATACATGAGTGTTCAATTATCGGTAACTCATTACTTCTTGTTGGAAAATAATGATACAGATAAGGAGTACACATTATAAGGTAATGCATTACTTTATCGCACCCATTACCAAAGTTTTGCTGGGAAGCGCACCGAATGTCGTTTTTAGTTTTTTTTTAACGAGAATCTACTTTTCTTACTCATTTACATCATTCCTTAAATGACCAAACATAACGCTTTTGTCGATATTATCCCGCTTTTTCTAGGCTGATCCTGCTATGAAAAATCTTCTCGCTTTTTAAACCAACATTTTTTATATCTTAGTAGTACTTTATATGGTGTAATTTTTTCGTTTCTACATAAATTTTAATATAATTATTTTTTTTACAAATTTGCAATTTTAAAATAATATTCGATCTAAAAATTAAAGATTTAAATAAACAGTTTTTGATAACTCTTTACCTGGAAGGATTGAGTACCCTGGCAGAAAAATACAATCGGCACAATGTTGGCAAAAGCGTCGGCGACGGTCACTTATGCGTTGGCAGAATGTAGGATTACCAGTGGATCTTGAAATATCGAGTTTCAAAATATAAAAAATATTCAAAAGTTTTAAAAAAGTAGTCACACACAAGATCTTTTCCATAAAACTTCAACAGTTATTTAAAAACTAATCGGTAAAGTTGTTCCCATGGAACATACAGTTAAATTATCAAAGAAATATATTTTTTAACTTTCTGTCTGTTATTCAATAAACAAACAAAAAACGGACTATCGGTAATAGTTAAAATATTCAGTTAAAATTTTCTATTGAGTATTAAACTAAACGAAAACAATCTATTGCTTTTATTGATTTTGTCAATTAATTTTTAAATAGTTAAAAATAAACTAAAAAATACAATTGTTTTAAACAAAAAGTAAGTAGTTCTTTTTTAACGGATTTTCAGTTAATTTAATGTGTATATTCAGTAGTCTTTACCGAAAAAATATTGCAAGTGTATACTATATATTATATATATAATATACATATACATAATGTGTATCTACCAAAGGTAGAGCTTGCACATAATGAACAATTTTTCAATTTATTTTGATCAATGTTGATAATCTTTAACTTCGAGCTCATATATTAGTTCTCATTTAGTGGGATAACTAGGTTATATGAATGTTTGATGTTTGCATGGGATTGTCACTTCTTTCAAAACGTGTTCTGATGGGAACCTAGAAAATTCCCGAAATAGATTTAGCAACACATTCCTGAAAGTGGTCAATTAATAAATTTGAAAACAAAAATTCTATAGAAAATTTGTTAGGACAAGAGCCTAATAAAGAAATAGAAGAGTATGGCCTCGAATTTGAATAATTTTCATTTTCATATATACGAGTATAATATATATACATAATATTCCATATCATTTTAACGGCTTAAGCTACGAAAGTCATTGATACCTCATTTTAAAGATACTACTTGATCTTTTACTAGTACAAACAAATTATTCACTTCTCCATGAAAAAATGCATTTCAAAACAGTGGGTTAAAAAGTTGTTTTTCATAACACAGTTTTTTTTTTTATTTAAAAAAAAAATATGTTTAATATAAATTACTTCCCTATGCCGTGTCCAAAGCCCTTTCTGGAGCTCTTACTGTATGTATCTTGAGTTATGAATAAAAATGTGAAAAAAAATTTAACTAAAAAGCCGATGCCGTTTGCAAAAACTCGAATTGGAAAATTCTTTAAGACTTGTTTGTTATTATTTTTCATTTTTACAAAAAATTACACTTTATATTGCGTTTTTTTGAAACTACACAAGAAAACCCAGAAAACCGAAAAGTTTTTCAAAATAGTGTTATTTGAAATTAAACTCGATGAAAGTTTTGACATATTCATGCAACAACACGAACAAAAACGAAAGGTCCACTTTATTGAACAGGCCACTATAGGGAATATTTCCTTAATATTTTAACCCAATGAAATTCTCTTTAAATTCGTTAAATTTTTATCCAAAATAATAGAACATTTTCATAACTTTTATGAATTTTATGTTTTAAAAATTTATTGAATGTTTTTTAGTAAAATTGTGAAAAAAAAGTTCCGCCCTTACGTGAATGCCCCATATATTTCTGTTTTCGTATAGAATTTATACAAACATTTCAAGTCAAGTTAAGTTTATTGTCGAAATTTGTAATTGCGGTTTATTATTACTTTGTTGTTTTTTTATGTCGAGTGTTAATAAGTTTGAAATATTTTTATGGTTTTTAACTAAATTTTTTTATTTACAATTTTGCATTAAATTAAATAACTTGCAATGTTTATTTGGTCAGTATATTATTATTATTACCATATAAAAAACATGTTATTTAAAAAAAAATTTAAGAGGTCATATACTTTTTAGCGTTTTTATATGAGACAAAAATAAACTACCCGAAGGGATGGAATAAGTTATTTTATAGGTACATTGATAAAAATAAACCTGTAAAAAAGGCAGAAGGCACTAAAGAATGAGTTCGAAAAAAACAGAACCTTACAAATTTTCAACAAGACAATTGTTTAATTTTTATTTGTTTTATTTTTACCAAAAATTTGCAAACTTTTTGTTAAATTGCAAACATATTATTTTGAGTGTATAAACAATTTAAAAAAAAATATTGTAAAAATGTTTGCTAAAATTACTAGAAATTTTCTGAAAACGCCGTTACAGGAAAAAATGCTAAAATTTGCATAACAAGTTTTTTGTTGTTGTGACCAATGTTAATATTTAAATTAGATTTTAAAAATGGGTTTCCTTACGGGCTATTTTGGTCAAAAATCTTTGCTGATTTTTTTTTGCTTAAGACAAAACTGTTATTTTACACAATTTTAGTTATATTCTAGTAGAGTCCCGACGAAAAAAGTTTTATATAGTCATACATAACTTGATATAATTATATATAATTACATAGGTGGCCATATACATATAACGATATATATTTACATCTCATATTTATTTTTAAGAAAATCATATATCGTTATGTCTCATGGTATATATGTTTGTTTTTTTATCTCGTCATATATACTTGATATAGCTGAATATGAGTTCATATATACTTCCATATATAAATATATATATGAGTATATTTGATGCAATAAAACCAAACAAATAGTATCACTATTATATATAATAATATGTAATATAAAGGGTCCGCCATCTAACGTTTTTTTTCTCAACTAGTGCTTATTTCGTGAATGGTAACACTTAGATCATGTCTGATTTGACAGATAATTAGTTTTATCCTTCCGCTTAACGAATATGGTTGTGTATACGCTTGAACAACGCTGGGAAATATTGCGACATTACTTTGAAAATCATGGTAATGTTGCAGAATGTGTGTGAGGAGTGGCCGTTACAGTCAATGGCGATCGTTATCGGGACATGTTGAACGAATTTTTGTTCACAAAAATTGAAGAGGATGATATTGGCAACATTTGGTTTCAACAGGGCGGCGCTACGTGCCACACAGCTGAAGCTACACTCGATGTTTTGCGCCCTGTTTTTGAAGATCGCATTATCAGCCGCAGAGCTGATGTCGTTTGGCCAGCTCGGAGCTGCGATTTGACACCGTTGGACTATTATTTGTGGGTTACGCCAACAAGCCAGAGACAATTGACACTTTAAAGGACAATATTCGTGAAGCCATTGGTGAAATACAGCTGCACACAATCGATAATGTGCTTAAAAATTGGACCGATCGTGTAGGCTACTGCATGGCCAGCTGAGGCAGCCATTTGAATGAAATTATTTTCCATTATTAACCGGAAGGATTGTACTTTCAAATAAAAAAAGAAATTTGAGAAAATATTCAGTAGTTTTTTTATAGCATTTTAAAAAAAAAAAAATTATTTGGCGGACCCTTTATAATAAATATAATATAATATAAATAAATCAGGTGTACATATCTAAACCCAGAAAAAAGATTAGTTGGAAGTCGGTCAAAACAATTAAAATTTATTTGATAGGGCATTATTTCATATTAAATTTCCTATAATCGATTAATAAAGCAAAAATACTGTACTGGCAGTTGAAAAGAGGAAAAAGAAACTAAAAAACAATTCTATTATACAATTATTGGTATTTCACATCAACTTTTCAAATAAAATTTGGTTAGCAATTGTGTACGGTAGAAGCAGCCATTTATTTTGTGATAATACAAATAATTTAATATGAAGATACCCAGTCAAAAACTGCCAGGGGTACAAAAAATCAGGCACTTGCATACCACTAACCGAGGAATTGTAAATAAATTACTGACAGAACACTTGTTTAAGACGTTTTACCAGCGTTTTGGCAGGATTTGTTTTACAATAATTTCAGTGGTCCACAAAAAAAACATTGGCAACGAATTGGCTGAAACCACTATACCAACGTTGGTAAAAAGTATTTTCCCAGTGCTTTCCAATACAAAATAACGGCTCAAAAGTCTGATAACTGGTAGAGCATTTATTTTATAAAAATTATGATGCTTTCTTTAAAGAACATTATAGTCCGAAGGTTTCCAGTACGATCCCTACTCCAGGCATACATATTTTTGTGATTTTTTTATACTTTTTGACATAAAAATGTTTTTTTTTTTTGTTTCTGAAAAAGCTCTTTTAACACCAACTTTTTATTTTGTTTTCCCAACATTGGAAAATTGATTCTGCCAAAATGTATGCCATTGCTGACATATTTGAGCAGCCAACTGTTACCCAATAGTTATCATTCACTTACTTTTTAAGATATCAAGTATTATATGTCTCGTTACTACTGCCAATCTGGCGGCCAGGGTTCAAATCCCTGAGGGACCAAAAAAATTCTAAACGAACTTTTCGTTAATTTTATTTTGGAAAATCTTTGTTTAGACCACTGGCGGCCAGGGTTCAAACTGGAGGCCAGGTGCCAATCTGGCGGCCAGGGTTCAAATCCCTGAGGGACCAAAAAAATTCTAAACGAACTTTTCCTTAATTTTATTTTGGAAAATCTATGTTTAGACCACATATTTTATGGTTTTACCAACGCTGGAAAATTTGTTTCCCCAGGGTTTGTCCGGCAATTTTTGAACAGACGGACCGTTTGTCTAATGATGTTATCATTTTGGGATTGGAAAATCACTGGTGGCAAGCACTTTTACCACTTGTTTGTTTTTTTCTGACTGGGCATTGAAATAATTTTTAATATTGAAAGTATTTTTTGAGTTACTCGAGTAATTTTAAAATGTGTCATTTTGCAAATACACATCATCAGAGCAACGACTTGCATGCACTAAAAAATATATGCCCTTAAAATATGCAGTAAAAATCCAAAATATGCACTGAAATCGAAATATGCACTAAAAACCAAAGAATATGCAGTAAAAATCCAAAAATATGCACTAAAAAATCGAAAAAATTTGTACTTAAAATTTGAGGATTTTTAAAAATAGATTTATTAGTAGAGAGCGTTGGTTTAAAAATGATATTCAATATAAATTACAACTATTTAGATGCTATGTTAATGCTTGCAAATGCTTTGTTTAGTTTTAGTTAAATTTTAATTTTATCTTTTACAAAATATGCAATTAAATCAGAAATATGCAACAAAAAATGCCGAAATATGCATTTATAGCAAAGTATGGTAAAATATACATTAATACCAAAATAAGCAAAAACAAACCGATGCCATTTTATTGTAAATTCTTTGATTCGGAAAAGTAGTTGATCAAAATCGATTTTGGACTACTGACTACAAACATGCATTTGCATAAAAGTCGCTGCCCTGCACATCATTAAGTTTGCAGACAAATTGTTATTTTCACAAATTCCTAGCCAGGTGTATGAGTTATAAAAAACACCTGATTCAACAAAATGTATAAATAAATATTGATTATTCTTTTAAAATTCCAAAGGCAAGAAAAATATGTGGTGAAGAGATGATTTCCGTAGCAAAACGTTAATCGTCCGTAGCCACCAAAATATCGACAGCCGCTGTTCGGAGGGAAATTTCTTCGGCGGCGGCTAATAATCGGCAGAAGGTTAAATTTCATACTAATTTTTTATGTTACGGTAGCTTATACAAAATTTTTTAAAGAAGACAAAACAAGAAAATAAAAAAAATACACTGTTTCCAACTTTGTTTAAGAACAGTATCTAAGTCTGACCCAAAAAAAAATCACTAGAAATTGCTAAATTTTCTTTTTAGCTACACAAGTACATATTTCATTCAAAATGCATGGAAATAATGCCGTTTAAATTCGTCCCTCATAAATGCGTTTGCCGCTTTAATCATTCCCTTACACTCAGGAAAAAAAGTTTCATCATATTGAAGACATTGTTTCATAAATCGATTGTCATTAATTAGTTTTCATGAAAAGTTTCATCAAATTTATTACAAATGTTTTTAGCGTTTTAGTGAAATTCTTTTTCTTTGAAACTCAGAAAATATTTTATTGCAATTTAGACTTCTTTAAACTTAAAAGCTACGAGAAATTATTTTACTTTTTTTTTTTTTAATTTAACCAATACTCAGGGGATGCCCCCTACTCATGCAGCGCATTGTATTGATCAGGAAAATAGGGTATGGGAAGGAGGAAAGAGGAAGTAGTGTTTGTGGATATTTGATTTAAATTTTTCTAAATTGTAAGTAACAGAAAAGACTTCTGCGGGAAGTTTGTTCCACATACGAATCGTTCGAATAAAAAACTAATTTTCTCTGTAATGCGTTGTGCGAAACACAGGACAATCAACTACAAACGGATGTGCTCTACTAGATAAGCGAGTATTACGAATAAAAACTCGGGCTCGAGGAATAAGTTCACTTATCTCAGATGAGCACCTCCCATGGTAATATCGATAGAAAAGTGTCACACAACCCACATTCCGACGATGCTCCAATGAATCAATAGAGTTGGATACACTACTGTCATTGATAAGGTCCAGAAGCTTCAGAATAGATAGTGGAGCTCCTGCCCATATATGAGAGTTGTATTCCACTACTGTAAAAAATTTATGTAAAATCATAAAACAGTCATTTGATGTGGTTTGTTTTTAAATGAACTACAAGGTTAGTAAAACACTTAATTTCTTCTACAAATGACTGACATTTACATTAAATATAAAGAAACTGTATTACAACCCAAACAACTACATATTTTTAAAGCAAAAGTTCCCTGAGAGTTAAAATTCTAAAACATCCATTTAATAATATTTGATGTGTTCTTAACACATTTTTTACCACGCAGAGATTCCGTGCGAATTTCTTGACAAAACTTTGTAAGGAGATAGATTGCCAGTAAGTCCAGTAAATCTTATACTAATTATTAATTAAATTTGAAAGTTTGACGCTTTGTACGCATTTAAATCGTTAATATTTTTATAAAAATCTATTTTTAATGTATTAACAAGACATATTTCTTTAAAAAATGCAATTTCATCATATTTCATATTATAATGCTTGTTGTTTATGAAATGTTTCATAAACATAAATAAAATTGTTGCATTGGACGAAAATTTATGAAATTTATTTCTGGGTTTCTCTGGGTGTAGCTTATTTTTGATACTTAAAATACAGAAGCGGATTAATTTTCTACATACTTCCAATTTTAGAATAACAAAAAAATTTGATTATATCAATTAATTTGATTCAAAAAATATATTTTTTACGAAAATTTTTTCCATTTCTAAATACATTATTATGTATCTTTATCGAAACCAGCAAATAACTTTTATTACGCCACTCTTGCTTATATTTTTCAATATTTTTGAAAGAAGGGGTTTTAAAAATAGTTTTTTTTAATCAACCCCGTAATTAGAAATTAATTTTTTTGTTTGCTTTTTTGCGTCGTTATTTTGCATTTCTATCAGAATTAATAGGCGTTTAAAAATTTCGTGAAAAACGGATAAATTTTAAATTTGATTTTTTTAATATAATATGAAACGTTTCATAATATCTATGAAGCATTTCATAAAAATGTATAAAACGTTCATAAAAGCTTGTGGAACAGCTTCATTCTATTTATGAAATATTTAATAACATTTATGTAGCATATCATTAAAGCGTTCGGAAACTTCTTCATCATATTTATGAAACATTTCATAAATATGATGAACCCTGTCATCAATTCGCACTTTTATGAAACATCTTCATCATATTTATGAAGTTTTAAATTGGACGAAAATCAAGGAAGTTTTTCATCCTATTATGAAGTTTTTCATAAATATGATGAAGGTTTTCCCTGCGTTTAACAAGTAAAGTAAAAATATGAGTTTTTGCCTTAAAAATAATCCATAAAATACACCAACTTTTTAAAAAAAATTTTCGTTAAATACAAAACTATTTTAAATACTTAACTGATTTTTGTTAAAATTCAAAAAATGAAGAAAAAAATTCCTTTAAAGGAAAGAAATTAATTTTTTTAAGCAAAAAGTGTTAAAAAAAAACTTTTTCTTAAAGAATATTTTCCTGAATGCGTTATTTTCCCAAATGCATTACTGCATATTTATCCGAGTTTTCGAATAAATGATTACAATCAACAAATATTTAAAAATAAGAAATAAAATCGGGAAACAATCAGATTCGAAAATTGAGGTTAATGATGAAAGTGAGAATCCGAACAGCTACAGTGCTATTTATTAGCATTTTTTAATACCAGCTAAACTAAATTTTCTGAACTCCAAAATATGTGTTTTTGTATGGAATTTAAAAGTTGTATGAACTTAATGATTTTATTCAAATCATTTTTTGTTTAAGAATTGTTCATTATAAAAAACAAAGCATTGCTGCATTTTCATACCATATTATGTAGCATCTTTGCATCCCGCTATTTCCCGTCCCGGGATTCCAGGAAAACTAAGCATTTTTCATTTTTAAAAATAGAAATGAAAAAACTCTACAGATTATTTGTCCTAACAAATATCCTAATAAAGAAATATAGAGTATGGCCTCGAACTTGAATAATTTTCGTTTTAATTGCACAATTTAAGGTTGAAAAAACATAATTTTTATTTTTAATAAAAATTATATCAAACTTAATTTTTCATTTTTTAAAATTTATAACGAGCGTTTAACCTCCGTATGTTTAAAAAAAAAGCAAATCAAACATACTAGCTAGGTTGATACAAGTATTTCGATCTGGCTAAAGATCTCATTAGAATCTGAAGTTTTACACAGGCTAGAGCCTCCACAATAGGCAGAGCTTTAACAAAAAACTTATTAATCATCAATTTTGCTCCATTCTTGTCTTCTTAGAATATCAAACACGTGGCTAGGATATTTTACTAACAAGCGTCATGACGTTACTATACTTTGAAGACCAAGAATGTTGTATTTGTATAAAAAAAAATATAGTTTTTACTCTGGCTCGAGTTATATTTTTACAGTTTTATTAGTTTTTTGTTTTTATATACATCGAGATTATTTTCATGTTATTTTTAATTTATAACGAGCTTTCAACCTCCGTATATTTAAAAAAAAAACCAAATCAAACATATTAGCTAGGTTGATACTAGTATTTCGATCTGACTAAAGATCTCATCAGAATCCGGAGTTTTAGAAAAGCTAGAGCCTATATAATAGGCAGAACTTTAACAAAAAACCTATTAATTATAAATTTTGCTCCATCCTTGTCTTCTTAGTAATCAAAAACGTGGCTAAGGTCTTTTCCTAACAAGCATAAAGACGTTACTTAACTGTGAAAAGCAAACATGTTCTGTTGATATAAAAAAATATTGGTATTTACTGTGTCTCAAGTAATATATTTTACATTTTTATTAGTTTTATTATTTTTTATACATCGAGATTATTTTAATGTTATTTTTAATTTATAACGAGCTTTCAACCTCCGTATATTTACAAAAATAATCATATTAGCTAGGTTGATACTAGTATTTCGATCTGGCTAAAGATCTCATCAGAACCCGAAGTTTTAGAAAAGCAAGAGCCTTCAGAATAGGCAGAGCTTTAACAAAAAACCTATTAATTGTCAATTTTCCTCCATCCTTGTCTTCTTAGTAATCAAAAACGTGGCTAAGGTCTTTTCCTAACAAGCATCATGCCGTTACTAAACTTTGAAGACCAAAAATGTTCTGTTTATATAAAAAAAAAATACTCTGGCTCAAGTAATATTTTTACAGTTTTATTGTTTTTTTGTTTTTATATACATCGATATTATTTTAATGTTATTTTCAATTTATAACGAGCTTTTTCTATTTTTACCAGTGTATCTGGTAAAAATTAGATTTTTTGCAAATATGCATTCTTTTTTTAAATCGAGAGTGGCCAAATTTTATAAAACAGCATTTTCAAATTAAATTCCATGACGCTGAAACTGAAACTTACAGGCTTGTAGCATGTTTCTCATCTTTAAATCAAACTAAATCGTGCAAAAAACCGTTGACTTTTCGAAACCTTAAAAATGAAAAATCCATTCTTAAAGTGGCTCCATAGAGTTTCTGAATGAAAAATTGTATTGAAATCGGAAGACCGAAGGTCAGATTTTTCCCGATCTATCAGAGATATTTTAATTTTCTTCCGATCAACATTTTTTTTTATCCAAGTTTTAACAAATTTTAATCAAAATTCGTTAAAATAATAAGTAAGAATTGAAAACTTATTGTTCATTCCATTTATTTTTTGAAGTCACAACAAAAAGCGATGAAAACAATCAATGAAATCATCAATCTATGAAATCATCAATTTTGCTCCATTCTTGTCTTCTTAATAATCAGACATGTGGCTGTTCTTGCAATCCCGGGAATTCGGTTTGGGAATCCCAAGATTTTTGTAGAATACATTTTTAAACAAAATAGTTAAATTTTATACATTTTTAATGCAGCAATTTCAACAAATTTTTAAAGAATAAAACTATAAACTCTTCATCGCAACAGTTAACTTCGCCGTTAGTCTTAGACTTCGAATTTAATTTACATTTACATTCGCTAGTCATAATGCATGCAAAAACATGAAATTTGTTGTTCTTTGCGTATTGTTTTCCAGCGAGTAATACTTGTAAAATCATATTTACAAGTAAAAAAATAAAATTTTTTTATTTTTTGTTAAAATTATCTATTATTTCAAACGGATTAACCGAATCAAGCCGTTTTGGAAAAAAAAACTGTCGGCGGCTAACCGGCGGCTTGCATCACTGATGTAGTGTAGTACACTTATTAGCAACAAAATAAATAAAACATAATGTCTGTTTTAACGTTTTTTTTATTTTTTTTTTGAGAAAATATATAAAAAAACAAATCAGGTTAATCTCATAAAGTATTAAAAAATCAATATACCATCATGAAATTATTAACTTTTTTTTGTTTTGTTTAATGGTTGGTTGATTGAAAAATATATCCCATACAGTGAAAATCTTTTAACAAATATGGTATAAAATGTATAAAAATACAATACAAACAAACATTTATTGGTGTATAAATATACATAAAGATGGCCATAAGTTTATAACTCGTAATTGACATAAAAATTACAACATGATTTAATTGTGCCAAACTACTTCTCTATCATAGTAAAAAAATCAATCTTATTTCAAATTGTATTTTAATTGTTGGATACAAGTTCTCAACTTATGACCATTTTTAGGCATTTCACATACATAATGTTATAAAGAATGGTCTTTTCATATGAAACAATATATCCTTTGAATATTATATAAATCCAATGAAAATTCAGTTTATTTCACTTTAAATAAGATTATTATAGCTTTTAGTTAAAATGAAAGCTTTTATTTGAAATAATAAAAAGAAAATTATTCATTTGAAACAAATTTCGTGGTGGGAATATAAAAAGTTGGAAATTAATTTTGAAAATTTAATATCATAAGGATCTGTTGTTTTATATCTTAATTTCTGTTTACTGTTCATTAATTTTGTTAAATAATATCTGATAATATTTATTATATCATCCAAATTCGTTCGAAAGTTAAGAAAACAAAAATTCTAATACTCGTAAATTTACTTAACCTCAAAAAGTTAAAAAAAAAAAACATTCAAACCTCAAAAATGTAACAAAACATTCCAACTTTTACTGCTGATTAACGTCTATTAGAATCATTGACTTTGAAACAGAGTTTTGAAAGAATTCATTCTTTAAAATTATTTTATGTGAAAAAATGTACTGTCGTTGAAGAAAAATAACTCGGCATGACATAGAAAAAATTAGTATAGATCTGACCATTAATTATATATATATATATCGGACATGCTGATTTCAATGGCGTACTTAATTTTTTGATCATTAGTACAGATTTCGATAACAATTTCTTTAAAATTTGGCGGTTTTGCATTTAGGTTTTGCATTTAAAAGTTTTCGCAAGCAATAAATCTGCCTTTGTTTTGACGGAATTAAAAAACAAGTCCCGGGTTCATATTTATTGCCCATATTTAACGTACACAACTTTATATTTAAACCACTGCATCATGTTTTATGTAGGTTTTTGCCGTTTTTTACAGTTTTAGCGAATATGAACGCTTTATTATCAATTCACCCGAATAAGTGTTAGCTTTTTAAAAAGAGGCAATAAATGGGAAATATCTTGAAAAAATAAATGTATTAGCGGCTTATAGTATATATTCGCGATTTTTCAAAAATTTTATACAAAAAATCACTCAGTTAGCTCTCTTTAAATTCAAACCATACATTTATTTGGCTCTAAACACATGTAATGACCCTTTTAACGGCTGGGAATGTTTCGATCAACCTTACGAGGGGAGTCTCCCAATGGGTTCTCTCCGATCTTAATGGATTTTGGACATGTAGTAAAGTAAAAAAAAATAAGGCCCACTCTCATGTTTAGGGACCAACAAGTGGGCCCAAAAATTACTAAATTTTTCGATTTTTCGCCTTTTTTCGAATTGTTGTAGAGAAATTTTAGACAAATGGGGGTACCAAATGAAAGAGCTTTCAGAAACGAATTTACTGGTATAGGAAACATAACTAATAACTCTTAAGTATTTTGGTTAAAAATTTGTTTTTAGTGATATTAAAACTGGGGTTTTGCTATAGAATTATAATTGGATTAGTCTAAAATAATTGTCTATGAATACCTATTAAATTTAATCGAGGTAATATTTGGGCTTTTTCCGACATTCGCTATTGTTCGGATTTTATGCGACTTTTAAACTATATTTTAAATATTTTAAATTCTCGAGTACATCAAAACTGCGTTCAAAAAAATCTGAATCTGAAAAAATGTATTAACTTTGGTACCAGCTTTTAACGCTTAAACTTCCCAGCCAGAAAAATACGAACGACAAAGCATTGGCCCAGTGCTTTCAACGGTGGTATGAGCATTGGCAGAGCGTTGGATATCTGAAGATTTTAGTGCTCTGCCAACCCAAAAATTATAACACCGGGCAGGGCTTGGCCGTTCCTTTTTTAAAACGTTGGCAAAGCACTGGCAATGAGCGCTTTGCCAGTACCAAAACCATAATTTTAAAACGCTGGCAAAGCATTGGTAGAACAAACAATAAAGTGTTTTTTTAATAATATAATAAGTGCTTTGCCAACCCCAAAATGATAACACCGGGCAGGGCTTGGGCATTTCTTTTTTAAAGCATTGGCAAAGCACTGGCAATAAGCGCTTTGCCAGTACCAAAACCAAAAAACGACCAATAAAGTCCTACTTAGTAATTCACTTCAGTAAAGAGTTGTATTATTTCTTATTGAAGGATTTTGGCAAAGTTAATTACAAAATAACTGAATATTTTTTTATCAAATTTTTTTTGTGATAAGTTAGCACGATTTTTTACTACAATTTTACTAAAGAAAGAAATTTGAAAATAAATTTCTTAAGTAAAATTTTATTACAAAAACTATACTTTGTGCTGACTATAATAGGAGACCTCAATATTCTTATCTTCAAATCATAAATTGCAATTTAGTTTTGAATTTTTCCACTCTTGTTGTGAACAAGGGATGTGCCACTGTTTTTATTATGTTAACGGTTGTAAATTTTGTAAATAAGTACTGGCAAAGCACTTTTTACTAACGTTGGTAGAGCGTTGTAAATCAGTGCTTTGGCAGCACTTTATTTGTTGGATCATTGGCAAATAGTGCTTTGAAAGTGCTTGATTTTTTAGACCATTGGCAATTTCTGGCTGGGTTGATATAGGGGAGCTAAAAAAATATATGTCTTATTTATTTTGTATTATGGTAAAAAATGGTAAAAAAAAGATATTTGGAACTAAAGTTCAAGCTTTAATATGCTACCGGACCGAACGGGTTAAGATTTTTTCAAAATGTAAATTTTGTAATATTGCAAATAGTAAACTCTACATAAAACTTAAAGAGTTTTTAATTTTGTTCATCATACGATTTTAGAGATTTTAAAAAAATTATATAAGGAATTTCAAAACTGTTCGATACTTTGAGTTAAAATTATATCAAAAATTTTATTTGTATGGCTTGAATAAACTTTTGTGTATATGCTAGTCGATGTTTGAGCATGCTTAATCCATTCGCGTTTATAATTTATCTTTAACGGCGTAAAATTTACGTCGGTTTTAAGTTTAAACTTACAGATATACTAATTGTATTTATCTCATTTCAAAATAAATATTACACCACCAAAAAATTAAAAAAAAAATACACTCAAGAAAATATTTGTTCTATAAAAATTAAAACAGAAAACCGCGATTATTTTGATAAACACGCATCTTTTTTGCCTGTTTTATGATATTTAATTGGGCTTAAGTCTACACTAAAAAAAAAAGTTAGTAAAGTCAGATAAAAATGTTGCTCTGTCAGCAAAATTTTAGTCAGGATGGTGCTTGCAAAAAAATGTTGCTAATGTCAGCAAAATCGTTTGCTAAAAATTAGCGAGCTGACTTTAAGCAACAAAATTGGTAGACTCATCAAAAGTTTTGCTAACACTAAGTTGATTCAAAATTAAAAAATCCTTGCTAAAAGTTACAAACCAAATTACGTAAGATGTGTGTGCTTGTCATTCACTTTAGTCTGTCTACCTGAACGTACATGAATAGTAACTATAATCATTTAGTTTACAAATACACATTTAATCTTTATTAAATTTGAATAATTTATTTTGTATTCAATTTAATTAATAGACAATTACTTTGACAAGACTGTGACAACACAAAATATAAGTTTTTTTAATCAGCAATTTATATTCATACGATACACATTGTTGTTTTATTATGTATGCAAAAATCTGCCATGGTTGATTTTTTATATGTCTTACAAGAGTTGATCATGCCGCGACATCTACTTCACACTGCGTATATCTTTCAGTCTGGTTGTCGGCCACACTTTTAATGTGCTTACCAGCACAATTTGTATAGCATAATAAATTAGTAAAACATTAGTAAAAGTTTAGTAAAACATTCGTTCCGAACAGTTAAGTGCTGCATAAGTATAACTAAAATTTTTACGAAAAACTAAATAATATCAATAAAAAAATATGCATTTTAAGCAAAATAAGCAAAAATATACAATAAAAATATGCATCTAAAGCAAAATATGCTCAAAATATGCTTTTATAGCAAAATATGCACTAACAAATCGATGAAATTTTAACTAAAATTCTTTGATTGGCAAAGATATTTTGTTAACCCTGTTCTCCGACTTAAGGAAAAAACATGCATTTGCATGAGCTTCCGGTCCCTGAAAATTACATATGCTGCAGAAATTTTTTAAAATTTTATTTAAAATATTATGTGTCAAAGAATTTAAATAAATTAAATTTAAATGTTTTACTTTTAAATTTTAAAAAATTAAAACCAAAAGTTTATTTTTCAATCTTTTATCATTGAGCAAGATTATTCATGTTCAAGATCATATGTTTTTTTGTTAAACAAAAAACCGTGCAATGTTTATTTATTAATTAAAAAATTTGTTCTTCATCCGCTAATTTAAAGCAGACTTTATCTACTGACAGGCTCTTACATGTTTCATTTCGCGTCACCGAAAATCTTTAGAGGACCAAATTATAATTTTTGAAAGGAAAAAGATCAACGCTTTACCCGTATTGTTTTATTTTCCCGATGAGAAGTAAAAAACAAAATTGGTAGAATTGAACTAATTCAAATCAAAAAAAAAAAATTTATTAACAAATAAACATTGCACGGTTTTTTGTTTATCAAAAAAACAAATGATCTTGAACTTGAATAATCTTGCTTACATCAAATTAAATTTATTCTCAAAATATCTTCTCTCAAAAATTACTTATCATTTTGGATCGAATTAGATCTTATACCATGGCATTAATATGGTATTTTTTGGAATTTATCAGGATCTTAAATTTGATATTATTAAATCCAATTTGGATCTAATTTAATCCAGTAATATATTTCAAGGATCTAATCAGATATTACTTGATACCCCTATTTTCAGATAAACTTGAATAACTAAAAATATCAAACTATATCAAATGAGATCTGATTTTGTATTTGAGACATAACTTTTTTTGATCAGGTTCTTTTAAATTGATTTCACTCTTACGAAAATCTGCTTTAAGCACAAGATTTAAATAAAAACTTTTTTTATTCAAAAGAAAAAATATCTTACTTGATTTTTATTTGACTACATAAAAACATCAACCATTAACAAGAATGTTTTCTAATTTCTAATTTAGCCAAAAAACCAAAAAAAACAAAATTAATATGCTTTCTTGTTTAGTGTTATTTACCTTAAAAAACAACATTTATAACTTTTCTGTTTTATCTTCCACTTTCATTACAGTCACCAGTAACATTGTGTAATTTGGTTGTTGGGGCAACTTTTGGTGATTCAATATTACACGATTTACCACGTGATAGTACAGTCGTAACAAAGACTACTTGTGAGCTTTACGTGTGGAACAGCAGGATTTTCGCTTAATTTGGGAGGTAAGTTAAGGAAGCAAAATATGTAAATTAGAGTAGTCCAAAAAATTATGAAAGTTAAATTTTGCGGTCTCCACAATGTAGCCTCTATTTCTTTCCTGATGTCTAAAAACTCGATCTGACAAATTTCAGCTAATATCGTTAACATTTAGAGTTTGGAGAAAAAGTTAACTTTTCAGAATTTGTAAATTGTAATATCTATAAGAAATTCATACAAATTTAGTGTTTATTTCTTTAGTTTACATTATTTCTTAGCTTACGCTATACTTCTTTACACCATTTTCAAATCTATTCTAAATTTATGTACAGAAAAGAAATATGAAATCTAAATTCAAAACCATTTAAAAACTTTTAAGTTATTCCTCCTTTTTTTATAAATTTAAAATTTTCTCAAAAAGATGTAAGTCAAAATGCAACTTCTTTACGTCTATGCAGGGCGGCCCAAAATAACCGAAGGGGTTTAAGTTCATTATAACTTTTTATGTAAGACAAAATTATTAATTTTTTATTTATTTTTTTTTTTTTTTTATTAATTAATAATCATATAAATTATATACTATTACCCTAACCGAGCACTAGCTACTATTATGGCCTTCGGCGCGTTGTAGCGAAAACAGACCAGTGCCTCTGGTGGGAATCAAACCCACGACGCCCGCACTGATAAGCCAGCACGGTACCAACTAGCCTACCGGGGCGCACATGTTATTAATTTTTTTTGTTTTTTTTTTAAATACAGTATTGATCAGAATACTTTTAATTTAATTATGAAAAATTATATGTCGCACCTGGTGGAAATTTTCTGCTTGGCATATTCGCACTCTTTCCAAAATATTTTCCATAACTTTTCGCAAAACTTCAGGTGTTATGTTGTTGATTTCGTCGCGTATATGGTTTTTTAATTGCTGGATGGTTCTACACACACAGAGAATAAATTGGTTGGATTTCCAGCCAACTGTTACCCAGCAGTAATCATTTACTTACGCTTTAAGCAATCAAGTATTATATGTCTCGTTAGCTCAGTGGTTAGAGCTGTCTGGTGACAAGCTGCTAACCAGGGTTCAAATCCTGGCGGAATCAAAAAAATAATACATAATTTTTTTTTTTTTGTTTTGGAGTCCAGTTGTCATGGAAAAATCTATCTATATGTTGAGATTTTGATTTGTTTATCGCTGATTTTTCTTAAAGTTCAGACCCAAAAGCTAAAAGTCTCCCCAAATGTGTTATGTGTTCTACCCAAATGTGTTATGTGTTCTGTTTAAAATAAATAAGTTTCAACTAATTTACTAATAAACTGCTTTTTTAGTCTTTGATTTTTTAAAAGATATTTTTTGCCCATTTGGGTCTAAAAACGTATTTTTCTATTTTCTTACAATAAAAACATGTACAAATTACAACGAATTTGTACAAATTTTTGTGTTACAGAACAAACTTATTAAAAACTTTGAGTAGGACGTTATGGATTTCAAAACAAATTCGAATTTAAATAAATCTAAAATAGTATAGTATTTCGTTCCGGCACACGAATTTCGTCAAATTTAGACTGGCTTTTTGGTGGCGATAATATTGAAATTGTAAATAACTATAAATATCTTGGAGTAGACATTACATTTAGATTAGATCAGAAGGCACTATGCACCGCGACCAATGTAGGGCTTTTGTGCTGCCTAAGGTTACCAACAGATTCAAGCTATCTATAAAGACAATTATCCTATTAGGCAAAATGTTCGCTAGGTTGGAAGGCGAAATGAAGCGATCACCTAGAAACCTAAGTCTCCTATCACAAAGCCTGGGACATTCGCAGAGAACATGCTCCGAGGTCTCAGACACCATCTCGCAAAACCTACACAAATCCGTGTCCGATTGACCCTTCATGTGCAGATGGTATCTGAGATTACAGTGTCCAGTTAAGTAAGACGCCAGAAACATTACATACAATCTTTCCTTTAAAAAACACTTAAACAACAAATTGGCTGCCTCAAAATTGGCGATAAACTCTACTTGGTCAAAATATATAAACAATCCGCAGATATCACAGAATAATAAGCTTAAAATATTTTAAGCAGCTTCCATATCTATTATGTTATATGCTGCGCAAGTATGGGGCTATATAAAATATGATGAGGTTGAAAAACTATTTAGATTTTTCATAAAAAAGATGCTATACCTGCCAAACACAACAACCAATTACAAGCTGTATATAGAAACAAACCTAGAGTCACTATACGTATCTACTCTAAGACTTCACCTTTGCTACATCAATAAAGTGTTAAATATGAATCCTCACAGATTACCTCGCATTTTAGCATTAAAAATCATGGAACAAAACATATACCTTTGTCAGAATATACAATTTA
Source organism: Delia radicum (assembly GCA_021234595.1). NCBI lineage: Eukaryota > Metazoa > Arthropoda > Insecta > Diptera > Anthomyiidae > Delia > Delia radicum. Next base: position 184,458,300 of record CM037855.1, on the reverse strand, counting down.
CTCCTGATTTTTTTTTTTTTTTTAAAAAGAAAGGGAAGCAACACTCAGGCAATTCTTCCTATTTATTAATGTGTTGCTTTCTTTGGAAATTGGATAGTGGAGAGATGAAAGGTGGGGAAAGATGAAGGGCTTCAAACATGGCAACTCTGAAATTGCGCGAGATGATAAGTCTTAGAACAGTTGTTGCCCGCCTCCTGATGGCGAGTTGGCGAACTTATTGAAGCTTTTTGGTTCATAGCCCTGATTCATTATTTTACTTCGGTGGGGTTAAGTGCTATGGGAACACCAAAGGTGGGAGCTGCAATACATATGAGGGATAGAAAACTCATACATATTATTTTTCTAAATTGATATTGCCGTCACCGCGAATCGAACCCGAGACCATCTGCGCTAACCATTACACCACAGCGCCCACAATACTCAATATTACCATTAAGCAAACAGTGGAAACATATATTAAACCAACTAAAAATCCAACTATATACAAAATGCTACAAGTTCACAGTTTCATGATCTTTATGCAAAACTGGATTACAACATTTCATCATTAAACACTTCAAATAAGCCACCCCTAGCCCTTTTATTTCACATCAAAAAAAAAACAAAACTTTTTGCATTTCAGTCAAATGGTCATAACTTTGTAAAGGTAAGACCTCTGTGCTTCGAAAAGGACATTTCGGAAAGGTAAGAGGCAGAACTATCTTCGAATAGAAAAAAAAATAGGAGTTACCTGCCATCTGACTGAGCAAATTGAGGTTATGTGCACGTTCCTATGCCTTTTTTTTTAATTTTCTTTTTTTAAAGCTCGTTATCTCGGTGACTTCACTTTATTTTTAATTTTTCTTTAATGATTATGAAAGCGCTTCTAAAGACCTTTCAAAAAAGCCAAAAAAACAAAAAAATCTGACCACTGGTTCAGAAGTTAGCAATTTTACCCTACTACCCTCCGACCACCAATCCGAAAATTTTCAAACCCCTGCCATTTCGCACACTTGCATTTCCGGGCATGGTCGTAATGGACATATCTTCATAAAATGAGACAACGAACACGCTGGTGAAATTTGGCGGGTCGTGACTGAATCACCCTGTATATTAAATATTTACAAGATTTGAGATTTTAATAAAAGTATTGCAACAAGTAAGTAGCTTTTTTATTCTAAAATTAACACGTAAATATGATTATTTAACATTTTAAGGGAAAAAAAGATAGGGAAAAACCTTATAATAGTCTTAGAAATTCTGTTAATTATTTTCTTGTATCATCTTCCTTTCAGAAGCTGTAAAAGAAAATTAATTAAATTTACAAATTTCTTATGAGATCAAAATTTGAAGACCTGTTCCTGGCTTCGAATCTTGTTGTAAGTTTTTCTATGACAGATTTAAACATTTCTTGTTAAAATTATTATGTAAACGATAAGTTAAATATCGCCTTGGAAGATTAAGTTTTTATTCTGAATAATCTGTGGCTTTTTAAGATAAGTTTTGGCACATCTCGTTGACCAGACTTGACAGCCATATGTCATATACACATTTTATACAGCAGCAGTTTGTTTTTTTGATTACGCTTAGACTTCCAGTTGAGCAGGGGATAAAGAGCTCTTCCGCATTTTTAGGCCTTATCACACGATTGCAGGACATGTTGTTTAAAAGTCAATTTCTTATCAAAAATTACTCCCAAATATTGGACTGAGTCGAAGTTATATGTATACTAAATGGCTTAAACTTTTTCTCCCTGTATAAATACATTGAAGTTTGTTTAAAATATAGAAGGTTTATTTTAAATGAATTTGCTTTTAAATTTTCCATGAAAATTTTAGTTTATTTTTTTTTATTAAAAATTATATAAAATCAATAATATGTGAAAGTACATTACTTGCCTAGAATAGTGCCAATCTGGCTTACAGCAATTATGTTATGCCAAATATAGATTTAGATATTAATCTTATTGTAAATGAATTAAATATGCACATACAAAAAAAGAAAATCTATTAATAAATAATAATAAATAATAACAAATTCGAATTTTTTTTTTTTGGACCTGCTTAATGTGCATACAAATATTGTATACCTGAATATACGATGGTATAATGAACACATTTTAATGTTTTTCGCTTTTTGTTGTCTTTTTTGTCAAAACATGATAATGAAAATTACTTTGAGAAACATTATCACAGTTATACATATTCATACCAGTTGATTTAGACCCCCCTAAATTTCCCATTAACCCTCATAGCCAACTTTAATACACGTACTTTACTTCATTGTCACTGCTGAATAACATTTTAATGAAATGTTTGAGGTTTTTATGTTCGAGTTTGTTTTTGTTAGATAAGCTACTTAAATTGAGTATTTCGTTACCCAAAATGCAAACCGCCCTAACTAACATTTTATTTATTTAACAGTAGAAGCAAAAAACAAAATTTTTATTAAAAATAGTATTGTTTTGTAGCAAATTTTTTCAAAAATTATTAAAAAAACAGATAAATTCTTTTCTGGTAAAACAATATACATATTTTTAATATTCGAACAGTTTTGTTAGTTAGGTCACTTTGTCGTGTATTTTTCTGAAACAAAAAGCCCTAACTGTATTGAAGATGTGCTAATATTCATAGCAGTTTTGTTGTAAATGTAGTGTTTTAATATTTTTTCGATTCATTTAGCAAAGCATTGTCTAGTAAATTTATTCTTAAACTATTTTTTATTTTTAATTTAAAATGAGCTTTTAAGCTCCGTATATATATAAAAATAAAGCAAATCAAACATATTAGCTAGGTTGATACTAGTATTTCGATCTGACTAAAGATCTCATCAGAACTCGAAGTTTTCGAAAAGCTCGAGCCTCCAATATAGTCAGAGCTTTACAAAAAACCTATTAATCATCAATTTTGCTCCATTTTTGTCTTCTCAGAATATCAGACACGTGGCTAGAGTCTTTGCCTAACACGCATCATGACGTAACTAAACTTTGAAGACCAAAAATGTTCTATTAATATAACAAAAATTTGGTATTTACTCTGGCTCAAGTATTATTTTTTACAGTTTTATTACTTTTTTTGGTTTTTATATACATCGAGATTATTTAAATTTATAACGAGCTTTCAACTTTCGTATATTTACAAAAATAAAGCAAATCAAACATATTAGCTAGGTTGATACCAGTATTTCGATCTGACTAAAGATCTCATCAGAACCCGAAGTTTTAGAAAAACTAGAGCCTCCAGTATAGTCATCAATTTTGCTCCATTTTTGTCTTCTTAGTAATCAAACACGTGGCTAGGGTCTTTTCCTAACAAGCATCAGGACGTTACTAAACGTTGAAGACCAAAAATGTTCTATTAATATAACAAATAGTTGGTATTTACTATGGCTCAAGTATTATTTTTTACAGTTGTATTATTTTTTCTGGATTTTATATACATCGAGATTATTTTAATGTTATTTTTAATTCATATCGAACTTTCAACCTCCATATATTTACAAAAATAAAGCAAATCGAACATTTTAGCTAGGTTGATACTAGCATTTTGATATGGCTAAAACTTTCATCAGAACCCGAAGTTTTAGAAAAGCTAGAGCCTCCAGAATAGGCAGAGCTTTAACAAAAAACATATTAATTATAAATTTTGCCCCATTCTTGTCTTCTTTTTATTTTGATTACAAATTTCAAATTAATTAGATGCCCGATTAAAAAAAAATAATAATATGATGCAACAAAGAAATGTATCAAATATGATATAGCCTTATATATAATTGAAATACAATTTGATCCGAAAAATGGTGCATCGTATTGTATATAAATGAATTATATTTCATTGAGTTTGCTGTAATTTGAAGCGATTCAATTCAGTGAAAATAAATTTGTTAAACTGATTACTAGATATTATGGTCCAATTATTAAGATTCAAATTTCAATTTAACGTACAGTCAAATTTTAATTTTAGATGATAAACAATCAAAAAAATTTATGTCGAACTAAAATTTGTGGAATTTGATATTTTAAATTGTGATGTTCAGTTAAGATAACTTTAATTAAAGGTTTCAATGAAAATTTTCGTGTTGATATTAAAATTTTGAGTTGGATATTCTGGATTTACTACCTACCCAGGAAAAAATTACACATTGCAAAAAGAAGGTGATGCCCACACTTGCTTACATATCTCATTGCCAAATTTTGTAACTGCAATACCAAACTCATTCCAACGATAGAGTCAAAAAAGCAAGTAGTATTGTAATCAATTCTTTAACTTTAAACCAGAAAGCATGAACTCAATAACAAAGTAATTATTTACTTAAAAGAAAATAACATTGTTATTAACTGTATAACTTTTTGTACTCAAGAAGTAATCATATACTTTTTCTTAATAAAAGGACGTTATTGGAAGTAGTTCCTAATTTTGAAAAAGAAGTTATACAATTTTAAAGAATTTATCTCATATATTTCAAACAAATTTTTATTTGCAGGAAAATAATACTTAAAACAGAAATTGCATGTTGGCTAAATTTTGTTAAACTGTGGTTAGGTATAAATTAGGGAAGCGCACGTGAGCTGAAAATTGTGAGTGGAAAATGAAATTACTGACGTTATCGTGAGTGAGTGTAAAAAAAAATTTTCGAGGGTGATTGTGCGTGAGTCATATTTTTGTTTTTCAATTTTGAATTGTTCTTTTTTATTTGAAAAATATATATTTTCGTGGTTTATAGCTCCAAAATTATGACAAACCCATGTTATAATAACAATTCGATATTTCACTTTTTAGGATTTTATTTCCGTATGAGTTTAGATCGTTATATTTGAGTGACCTAGGAGAATCACGTGTGAGTAAAAGTTGAATTTACTTATGGAACTACTTCTTTTTTTTCAAATGTAAGTACTTCGTAGTTTTACAATGGAACAATTTCTTTATTAAAAAATGTATGTAGTTCTTAAAAATATAAAGTAAATGGTTCTTCGGTAAAAAAAAATAATCAATTTTAAAGAATCAATTATTTTAGTCTCACGCCCTGTTAAAAGAATCGAGTAGGTAATCTAGTAAGGAATGCGTTCTGCCCAAAATGCTTGATTACAAACCCGCTTACCTTTTTGGAAATTTTTTGCTGGGTATAGACAAATGGCCTTAGGTATTAACCTTAAATGCACTCACAATATTTTTCCCGTAAAGTCTGAATATACATATTAAATTAATTGAAAATCAGTTAAAAAAAGGACTACTTACTTTTTGTTTAAAACAATTGTATTTTCTAGTTTGTTTTCAACTGTTAAAAACTTAATTGACAAAATCGGTAAAAACAGAAGATTTTGTTCTTTTATTTCAATACTCAATATAATAAAAAACATTTTTGTTTTAAATAGAAAATTTTAACTTTATATTTTAACTGTTACCGAAAGTCCGTTGTTTTTTTTATTTTGTTTATTGAAGAACAGACAGAAAGTTCAAAATTATATTTCTTTGGTAAATTACATTGAAACAACTTTACCGATTAACTTTTTAAATAACTGTTGAATTTTTATGGAAAAGTTCTTGTCAGTGTTCAAGAAAAAAAAAATATTTAATTTTTATTGAATTAGTAAAAGTAATGAAATAATAATTTAAAAAAAATTAAATGAAAAAAAAAAAAGAAAAATGGATATCAAAACAAAAACGTCACTTTTCCACAACTTTAAAGAAATATACACTATATTGTTTTGTTAAATTTCATACTTAGAATACTATATAGGTAAAGACCGCTGCAAATGTAGTTAAAAACAAATGAAATTTCACTTAAAGGCAAGACGACTTACATTTCATTAAATTTAACTAACTTTGTCATTTGTTTTTTAGTGTTCAAAAATTAACCACAATTGTAGTAAAAATTAACCACATGGTAGTAAAAAATAAACAAACACATATTTTTTTTTTTTTTTTTTTCAATAACAAAAAAATACTGTAAAAAATTAATGTAAAATCATAAAACAGTCATTTGATGTGGGTTGTTTTTTTTTAATGAACTACAAGGTTAGTAAAAACTGAAATTTGGTCTTCAAATGACTGACATTCACATTAAAAATAAAGAAACTGTATTACAAAGAACTACATATTTTAAAGCAGAAGTTCCCTGAGTGCATATATTAATATAATTCTGCCAATCCAATTACATATTGCCCGTCTAATTTGGTATGGTATAACATATTGTAAGATGCAATTAAATATGCCGTTTTACGAAAAATTACTGTGGCAGGTCAAATTGCACCTTGATATACATGATGTCAAAATTAACTATATTAAATTTTGCAAAATTGGATCTCATTACATAAGATTATACAATATTAGTTTTACTCGGGTATATATTTTATTAATAAATTATAATTATTCATTAATTTAGGAAAAAGTGGAAACAAAATTTTAGAAGAAATAGTTTAATATTCTCAATATTAAAGGCAAAAGTTAATTAAAAATAATGTTAATTTTCAAAGGGAATGCTGTCATAAAAGTTGTGGCAACCTGCTGGGAGCAATATTTTAAAATCCTGAAAATTTTGACAGTTCTGTATTCAAATTTGTATTGTGTGTTAATGTAGTATTAAATAAAAGGTTTAATTTTTTTAACTGTATTACTCAATTCTTTGTCTTTAAAATATATACATAGTAATGAAATGTTGAAGGGCTTATTGCAAAAGCTTGATAAGCCACATTTTATTTTCAGTTTGTTTTCGCCTTTTAAGGTTAAAAACCTGCAACCAATATGACTTTTACAGGACCTTTATAATCTTTGTACTTGCAATAAGTGTTTAAGCAAGACTTCTATCAAATATTAATCAATCAATGTATAGAAAGCAGCGAAAAATCCATAAAACAGTAAATGTGGCTTATCAAGTTTTTACAATAAGCTCTTCAATTGGTTAATTGAAAAAAAAATAATTTTAAGTTTTTTAATAATTATAATTTAAAATCCCGACAACCTTAGATTATACACTCATAGAAAAAAACCCGTAAAAATAGTAGAAAAAGCTACTAAAAACTAGTTAAAAATGACATTGCAGAAAAAATATTCACGCTTGTTAAACATAACTATTGTAAATCTTTCAACTTGTATAGCCGAGTAAAAATAATTTTATATTATATTATTTAATGTGATCCAGTTTGGTAAAATTGAATATAGTTGAGTATGACATCGTGTATAGCAAGAAGCAATTTTACTTGCCACTGTAATTTTTTGTAAAACGGAATATTTAATTGCATCTTACAATATGTTTTAACATAAGTTATTAGACGGGCAATATATACACAGAAAAAATTATCATCCTAAAATATCGAATTAAAGATTTGATTTGAATTAAATTTGTTTCTAAACAAATATTTAATTGAATCAATAAATATTTTAATTGACTTTTAAATATTTTATTTTAGACGTAATTCTCAAGTTATTGTTTTATACACTGTATGCTTCAATGGAAAATTTTTATTATAAAATACCAAATCCATTTGAAATTAACAAACAAAACAAGCACACACACAAATAGACTCAGCATTGCAAAAAACATACATACCAACGTATAGATCACACACTTTTTTTGTATCATATTTTTTTTTTGTAGAAGTTATTTATAACTTTTTGTTCCTTCTTAATTTTAATAAAAGGTTTAATTGATAGTATCATTGCCGTGATAGGTACAAAATCAATTAAAATATTAATTGATTCAATAAGTTTTTTAATTGAATCCCGTTTTTAAATTTAATGTATGGGATTAAACAAAACAATGTATTGCCTCATGAAAAAAAAAATATTTTTTTAATAAAAATAAAAATAATTTTTTAAGTCGTGCGCCCCGGTAGGCTAGTTGGTAGCGTGCTGGCTTATCAGTGCGGGGGTCGTGGGTTCGATTCCCACCAGAGGCACTGGGCTGTTTTCGCTACAACGCGCCGAAAGCCATAGTAGCTAGTGCTCGGGTAGGGTAATAGTATATAATTTGTAATTATATGATTATTAATAAATAAAAAAAAAAAAAAAAAAAAAAATTTTAAGTTTATTATCATTCACAAAAATTTTATAAAAAATATCTATTGAAATTATTTTAAATGAGCATCACAATTTTAAAATTAATTACATTTTCCAAAAACTTTAGTTTGATGTTACAAATATTTCATTGTAAAGCATATAAAAGGTGCGCCATCTAACGTTTTTTTTTTCAAATAGTGCTTATTTCGTGAATGGTAATAATTAGTTTTATCCTTCCGCTGAACGAATATGGTTGTGTATACGCTTGAACAACGCTGGAAAATATTGCGACATTACTTTGAAAATCATGGTAATGTTGCAGAATGTGTGCGAAAATTTTGCCAAAAAAAATCATCTTTTCAGATGAAGCTCATTTTGATCTTGGCGGGTATGTAAACAAGCTAAATTGTCGCATTTGGGGCACAGAAAACCCGCACGCATACATTGAAAAGCCGCTACACACAAAACGAGTCACTGTTTGGTGCGGATTTTGGTCCAGAGGAATAATTGGGCCATTTTTCTTCGAAAATGAGCAAGGAGTGGCCGTTGCAGTCAATGGCAATCGTTATCGGGCCATGTTGAACGAATTTTTGTTCACAAAAATTGAATAGGAGGATATTGGCAACATTTGGTTTCACCAGGACGGCGCTACGTGCCACACAGCCGAAGCTACACTCGATGTTTTGCGCCCTGTTTTGGAAGATCGCATTATCAGCCGCAGAGCTGATGTCGTTTGGCCACCTCGGAGCTGCGATTTGACACCATTGGACTATTATTTGTGGGGTGCCGTCAGAGATAAGTGTTACACCAACAAGCCAGAGACAATTGACGCTTTAAAAGACAATATTCGTGAAGCCATTGGTGAAATACAGCTGCACACAATCGATAATGTGCTTAAAAATTGGACCGAACGTGTAGGCTACTGCATGGCCAGCCGAGGCAGCCATTTGAAGGAAATTATTTTTCATTATTAACCGGAAGGATTGTACTTTCAAATAAAAAAAGAAATTTGAGAAAATATTCAGTAGTTTTTTTTTATAGCATTTTCAAAAAACAAAAAGTTATTTGGCGGACCCTTTAGATATGTACCCACAAATACGAAAATTTGTTTCTGTTGCAGTTATTATAAAATTTAGTTTGCTGTCTGTTTCAAAAAGATATACAAAACAATTCACATTATGTATTTTATCAGTGGGTATCTATTCATCTCAGTCTCTCTCAATCTGCAATCATTTTATTTGTTCGTAAACTCGCACCGAGTCAATGAAAACATGTTGCAGAAATTGAAATGTTTAAATTAATTTTTATCATGTTTTTGAATAATAATTTAATAAAATTATCAAGATAAATTTTAAATATATTAAATTTTAATAGAATGTCACGAAATATAAGCAAAATAAAAGTTAGTGATTTAAGCAACAATTTTTTATCAACATGTTGCAATTATATTTTAGTGTAAAAACAATGTCTTACTCGAGTTCGGTATTTTGTTGCTAAGAGGTGTAGGAAATATGTTTTTATGATTTTCAGCAAATAAATTAACTGAGGAGCATCTTTTCAAAACATGACTATTCCACTTTTTATGTTTTCGCACAAATTGAGAAAATAGTTTTTTAGTATGCCCCTATGTATTTAACCCGAAATTTTCTTGCATTATTGTAGATTACAAGATAAGTCATTGCTTTGTACAGGATTAAAAAATTTAGCAGTAATTTGTTTGGAATAAATGCAAGATTTAAATTGGAATAATCTTGTTTTGACGCGGCTGATTGGAATAATCATGTTTTGATTCAAACCACTGCGGATTAATCTTGTTTTTGCTGAAACTAATTAGGTATCAGATATCTTATGTTGAATTAAAATAACCTTAGGTTCATCTTTAAATAAATAAAGCTAAAAGAAATTACACACAGTATTTTCTATTTATTTTTAATAAACTTCTGGATTAATCATAAAGGGTCCGCCAAATAACCAATTGGACTTTTTTTGGCGTCATACCAAGGTCTTTATGCAAAATTCCTCTAAATGATGTCTCCGAAATGTTCAATTGTTGAGAACGACGGTGAATTGATGTTGATGGCGCTTCACGCACACTTTCTGCCACAACAGCAATATTCTCGGGTGTACGCACTGTTTTTGGCTTTTCACGCTTTGGTTTATCGATGAGGATGCCAGTTTCTTTCACTTTTTTCACACGATAACGAACATACGGACCATATTCGTTCAGCGGAAGGATGAAATTAATTATCTGTCAAATCAGACATGAGCTAAGTGTTACCATTCACGAAATAAGCACTAGTTGAAAATAAAACGTTAGATGGCGGACCCTTTATTTTGTTCCAAAAATGTATATTTGAAATGTGAAATGTCATTTTGAAATGGAATAATCTACTTTTGTGAAATCATGCATTTTAATTTTTTTTTCCTGGTGTAATTATAGAGATTTCGCAAAATTTTATTTTCGCTGAGTTTTCAATTCAATGCTACCAAACAAAAAAAAATCACTTTTGTCAAAAGTGGAGTAATCATGTTTTGAAAAGATGCTCCTCAACTAAAGTATAATTTTCTTTACAAATTTTTTGAGTTCTGTCTATTTGTATATACTCTTTGATTTTCTTCATTTGTTTGTGCTGATTTGCCAGTGGTGCAAAATTTCTTTTTTACTTTGTTTTTACTGATTTGTCAGTGGTTTGATTTAATAACTCATTTATACTACAACCAAAAACTAGTGTTTTTTTATTGAAAATTTGTATGGAATTCGACAATTAAGTGCAAGTAGTTTTTAAAAACTACCAGTTTTTGGTTGTAGTATAAATAAAAAGTAATTTGGTTTACCTGTTTTCAAATGAAGTTTAATTTCTTTTAAATTGTGCTTTCTTTTATTTGAATTTGCAAAATTTTCTTACATTTTTAGTGTTTTTTTACAGACTATTCAAATTTTTCCACCCGTGAATATATTTATTTGTCTTTACCTCCCTTAAGTCTTAATATATTATTGCAAAATTATAATAATTTTATGTTTATTATAACGGTTTTTTTATATTACAACCATCTGGTAACGCTATTAAAGAGTCTTATCATAACCATGGGATTTTCATTAATTAAACATTTTGTTATAAATCATATTTACAAAAAGCTTTTGCATTATACAGTTTCATATAAAATTAACCAAAAAAAAAAAAAATGAAAGAAAAGAAAAAAGTTTTCCAACAATTAGTCATTTTTGCTAAAAATGGTTTATGGTAATGTCCTGAGGTATACGACTGAAAACATATAAAATCAACCACTCGATTTCCTTCATCCCTTCTGATTTCAACCAAACTTGGTATAGATGATGGACATCATATAACTATAATCTCATCCAAATGTAGTATAGCTATTCCCAGCGGATCTTGAAATATCGTATTTCAAAATATTAAAAATATTCGAAAAAAATAAGTTAGTAGAAAAGTTAGTAAAACGTCTTTTAAATCAGGTATACTATTTTTCAGCAAATTTTTTATTTAAATTATGTTTTCAGCTTAAATTTTAGTTATACTTATTTAGCACTTAACTGTTTTGAACTAATGTTTTACTAACATTTTTGTAATGTTCTACTAATTTATTTTGCAAAAAAAAAATTGTGCTGAACATTTTTATATTTTGTAACGTATTGTAAATTTTTTTTTTTTTTTATTAATTAATAATCATATAATTACAAATTATATACTATTACCCTAACCGAGCACTAGCTACTATGGCCTTCGGCGCGTTGTAGCGAAAACAGACAAGTGCCTCTGGTGGGAATCGAACCCACAACCAACGCACAGATAAGCCAGCACGCTACCAGCTAGCCTACCTGGGAGCACGTATTGTAAATTATTTTTAAAAATAATCACAAAAATATGTTTTATGAAATTTATCAAATAAATTAACTAAAGTATAATTTTTCTAAAAAATTTTTGAGTTTTTTTTCAGTCTACTAATATTCACCAAAATTGTATTAACTTTTAGCAAGGATTTTTTAATTTTGAATCCATCTATAACGCTGAAAATACTACTTTTGTTGCTAAAAATCAGCTCGATGATTTTCAGCAAATAATTTTGCTGACATTAGAATTTTTTTTTTGCAAGCACCCTTCTTACTAAAATTTTGCTAACTCAGCAAAATTTTTTGCTGACTTTACTAACTTTTTTTGAGTTCAGTTATTTGATTGACATTTGATTGATTTTTTCAAAATCCCTCTAAAAATAAATGTTCTTAAAATCTGCAAATTTTTTAAGTGTTCATTTCAAATTCTTCTAATAAATATGTTAAAATAAACTAACTTCTTTAGACTATAACTGGTAAAGTTACTTTAATTTCAATAACAAGCTAAAAAAAAAGTTAAAATGTGTACAAAAAACCGTTAAAAATTTTACAAAACCAATCACCGAACCGAAAATTTTGTTGTTATGAAGGCAAAAGTATCCCTTTAGTAAATTTTTTTACCTCCAAATTTCTAACTTACTAATTATTACCCCCTAAACGACTTAAAAAACCCTCCAAATTTAGGGAGCAACCACGCTGCCTGTTCGCCATTTTTCTTACTATTTACAGTTCTAGCTAGCGAGCTGATTTTCAGCAAAAGATTTTGCTGACATTTTTTTGCAAGCACCCTCCTGACTAAAATTTTGCTGACTCAGCAAAATTTTTTTGCTGATTTTACTAACTTTTTTTTTATTAATTTCTCCTCGGCAAAATACATAGTTTTCAAAAACCATGGTTCAAAAAGCTGTATTTCAAAAAACTGCTTTCTTAAAAGGTTTAAGAAAATATATGTTAATTAGGGAGCACTCGTGTATCTGGGCGCTGAGACTTTCATCAGCGACTGGATAGTGAACATGTTGGACTCCCGTGTTGTCAGTGCTAGTCTGGGAAATAGCGAGTTGTCAAAGCAGGTCAGGAGAGGTACACCTCAGGGTGGTGTGATCTCGCCCCTGTTATGGCTCCTTATTATTAACTCAGTTCTCGTCACGCTGGATAATAAGGGTGTTAAGGTTGTCGCTTATGCGGACTATGTGGTGATATTGGTATCAGGGATGTTCTTGGACGTGACTAGCGATATTATGACCAGCGCTCTGGATACTCTCAGTAGCTGGGCCACCAGTTGTGGCTTAGGAGTGAATCCGAGTAAAACAGAACTGTTACTTTTCACCACTCGGTCCAATTCGGGCTTCAGACCTCCGCGGCTGCAAGGCTGTGAGCTCACCCTCTCTGATCATGCGAAATATCTGGGTATCATCTTGGACTCTAAACTATCATGGCGACTTAACATCTGCAAATTGTTTAAGTGTTCATTTCAAATTCTTCTAATAAATATGATAAAATAAACTAACTTCTTTAGACTATAACTGGTAAAGTTACTTTAATTTCAATAACAAGCTAAAAAAAAAAGTTAAAATGTGTACAAAAAACCGTTAAAAATTTTACAAAACCAATCACCGAACCGAAAATTTTGTTGTTATGAAGGCAAAAGTATCCCTTTAGTAAATTTTTTACCTCCAAATTTCTAACTAACTAATTATTACCCCCAAAACGACTTAAAAAACCCTCCAAATTTAGGGAGCAACCACGCTGCCTGTTCGCCATTTTTCTTACTATTTACAGTTCTAGCTAGCGAGCTGATTTTCAGAAAAAGATTTTGCTGACATTTTTTTTGCAAGCACCCTCCTGACTAAAATTTTGCTGACTCAGCAAAATTTTTTTGCTGATTTTACTAACTTTTTTTTTATTAATTTCTCCTCGGCAAAATACATAGTTTTCAAAAACCATGGTTCAAAAAGCTGTATTTCAAAAAACTGCTTTCTTAAAAGGTTTAAGAAAATATATGTTAATTAGGGAGCACTCGTGTATCTGGGCGCTGAGACTTTCATCAGCGACTGGATAGTGAACATGTTGGACTCCCGTGTTGTCAGTGCTAGTCTGGGAAATAGCGAGTTGTCAAAGCAGGTCAGGAGAGGTACACCTCAGGGTGGTGTGATCTCGCCCCTGTTATGGCTCCTTATTATTAACTCAGTTCTCGTCACGCTGGATAATAAGGGTGTTAAGGTTGTCGCTTATGCGGACTATGTGGTGATATTGGTATCAGGGATGTTCTTGGACGTGACTAGCGATATTATGACCAGCGCTCTGGATACTCTCAGTAGCTGGGCCACCAGTTGTGGCTTAGGAGTGAATCCGAGTAAAACAGAACTGTTACTTTTCACCACTCGGTCCAATTCGGGCTTCAGACCTCCGCGGCTGCAAGGCTGTGAGCTCACCCTCTCTGATCATGCGAAATATCTGGATATCATCTTGGACTCTAAACTATCATGGCGACTTAACACCGAGCACAGGGTCAGGAAGGAAACGGTAGCCTTCTACTCCTGTAGGAGGATGTTTGGTTCAAGGTGGGGTTTGAGTCCGAAAATGGTGCTGTGGATGTACATGGCTATTGTGCGTTCAATACTTACATATGGCTCTATCGTGTGGTGGACTGCGACCGCTAAGAGGGTGGTTACGGATCGTCTGTATAGGGTGCAGCGCTCTGCTTGCATTGGGGTCACGGGCGCGATAAGAACTTGTCCCTCGGAGGCTCTCAATGCAATGCTTCACATTATTCCTGTTGATTTGCATATAATGGCGGTTTCTTCTAGCAGCGCAGCGCGGCTTGCTGCAACGGGTTCCTGGAAGTCCAGGACCTATGGACATGCTAGGCTTCTTGATGGACTTCACCCACATGTGGGGTTTGAGTCCGACTATGTTACTCCTAGATTGGATTTCTGCCGACCTTTTCGGGTTAGCTTTCCCTCCAGGCGGGAGTGGGATATGGGGGATCCAACATGTGGTTTTGACATCAGGGTATACACCGACGGCTCAAAGATGAGTTGTGGTGTAGGCTCCGGGGTCTTCTCGGGTGAGTATAACTTGCGGTGTTCTTTCAGGCTACCTGATCATGCTACTGTTTTCCAGGCGGAAATTCTGGCTATCAGGGAAGCCTGCAGACTTCTGTCTGAAAGGGGGGCTCGAGGCCCGATAGCCAAGCGGCTTTAATGTCCCTGAGCTCGCACGTCACATCCTCTGCTCTCGTTGGTCAGTGCAGGGAGGAACTGTCCAGGCTAAGCTGTCTATCCCAAGTTACTCTAGTTTGGGTCCCCGGCCACGGAGACCTCTACGGTAATGAAAGGGCAGACGAATTGGCAAGGTCAAGATCTGCCTTAAACGTCTCCACATCGGTGTCAGTCGCTGCACCGCTGGGGACTGTTAAGGGGGAAATTTTCCGGCACTATTTTCGCAGGGCGGGGGACAGGTGGCATAATTTGGATACCTGTAGGACCGCGAGACTGACGTGGCCCAACTACGACCTAGGGCGTACAAACTCTCTCCTGAGCAGGAGCAGGAGGGATGTCTCGAGACTGACGGCTGTTCTGACCGGTCACTGGCTGATTGGTAGGCATGGCATTAGACTTGGGATTGTACGCGGTTTGCATTGTCGCAGCTGCGGCATACCGGGCGAGGAAGAGACTGTGGAGCATCTTCTCTGCGATTGTCCGGCGCTGCAGAATATTCGACTCCGGATCTTGGGTGACCATATACTGGACGACCTCTCGGTAATATCACGTGTGGGATTCGGTGATCTCATACGTTATCTTAACCGAACGGGGTGGGTCTAGTACTCCGGATACTAGTTCCTTACGGGTAGTGTGGTCTCTTCAAAATGGAGTCACTTTTTGACTCTACTTGATGCTCACGAGTAGCGTGAGCTGCCACTTAAACCAACCAACCATATGTTAATTATGAATTACTTCCCTATGTGGAGCACTTAAGGTATCCTGAGTTATGAACAAAAATGTGAAAAAATTTAACTAAAAAGGCGATAACTCAGAAACATGCAGGAGTAGTAAGTAGGAGCAGTATAGAAGAATAATTTATAGTTGATACACATTTTTTTTAAAAATTTAAGAAAATAAGTTTTTTGAAAAATATCGGTTTGAACCACGGATTTTGAAAAAAAAAATCACCTTCAAGAAGAGAATTATTTGTTGAAACAGTAAAACCAGGATAAAATGAGGTATCAATGACTCTTGCAGCTTAAAACCGTTAAAAACATATGGGCAATTAATTATGTGCAACTACATTTGAAAAACTTTTATTTTTAGTTTATTTCAACAAATTATTTTTTTTTTGTGTAAATCTTTTTTCACTATATGTATTAAGTATCTTTTTTTAGACTTCCATAACTTTGAATCCCATAAGAGCTCCGCATATTAATTTGGTAACGGCATAGTGAATAATTAACATATATTTTTTTGAAAATTAAAAAAAAAACAGTTATTTAAATGCAGCGGTTTTGAAAATGCTTTACCGTATTTAAAGCACGACAACAGTGGCTTTGAAATAAGGTATCAGTGAATAATGTAGCTTTAACCATTAAAAAGATATGGACGATTAAGTATGACTACTTTTGTTAAATTTTAGATTTTTTTCCATATTTTAAAACGCGATATTTCCACTACCGTTAGAGCTAACAAGTAATTATTATATCAAGTTTGGTTAAAATTGAGGAGAGTAGAGGTAGAAAATTTGATATTTTTTTGATGGTTTTATACGGAATGGGTCATACTTAATATATAATTATATTACTCATACGCCATGTATGCTATAAAATTTTGTATTCTCAACAAACTTGTTTATACTTTCCCATTGTGCTACCTACAGGCAAGTAAAATTTTAAAATTTAACTTTTGAAAAACGAACAAACTTTTCATTTCCTGTGGCATCACAATGAAAGAAAAAGAAAGAAATGTTACAATATTTGAGTAAAAAATTAAAAATAAAAGTTTTTTTGGAGAAAAGTTTTTAGTAATTCATATTTCTTGTTATTTCTGACAGCAAATAGAACAAGTCATGTTGACAATTTTTTTTTTTTTTTTCTTTTCGGAAAAGCATTTTGGCTAAATGAATGACTCGCTCGAATAAGGGTATATAATCCACTATCAGAACTTTACAGGAGACGAGAAAAACATAGTAAACTCGTATAAAATTATATTTTTAATTGTTATTGATCAGAGTTCGATAGTTAAAGTCTATTTATATCCGTTTAGAAAATTTCATTCAAATATTGGACATGCAAGTGATAGAATTTTGCATTTAAAGCTGACAGAACTCCCTAATTTTGCAATATTTTTTTTTATCGATTTTTAGATATTTAAATGAATTCTTCGCGATTTCAAATGGAATTAGCTAAACTTTTTTAATTACTGATGTGTAATCTACAAAAACGAAATGTTGCATAAATTTAGAAAGTTTTGCGAACAGAAAAATCGCACTTTTCGAAAAACTCGCTGTCAAAAGTGCATGAATATTTTCTAGCAATATTTCTTTACAGGATGATGTATTTATGGCTAAAATGTCGTATTGAGCAATAAAACGCGTTTTTAAAAAGTTTTCGCATATGCCCTTATTCGAGCGAGACATTCAAATGTTAAAGTTAATTTTTAGAAAATATTTTTAACTGAAATTAATTGTATTATTATCTCTAAGAAATTTAATAAGCTGGAGCATAAGAACAACAAACTTGAAATTGTTTTCCAATTAAAATTTGCAACTTAAGATTGTTCAATGGAAATTTATGGTGTTTTCTATTTTCCATATTAATTTTTTCAACTTAATGATTTCATAGAATTGACCTTTAGCCAAAAACAATGTCTAAATTTTAATTAGTTTTGACTCAACTGCTTCGTTTTTATTGATAGCAATATCAAGTTCAGCAAAAAAAAAACATAATTGAAGTTTACTTCAAATTTCCACTTCGTTTGTTCCAAAACAATGTACGTATTTACTTACGTACGTACATATGTATGTATATGACAATTGTAGATACTATTTATAATGTTTGTTTGTCGTTTATTTGCTATTTTAACGCCTACACGTTTTCTCAGAAAGGAAATTACGTAGATATCAAATTGCTTGAAATAGAAAAAAAATAAAATAAAAATAGCATAGAAAAAAAGTAATAGAAAAAAAAACAAAATTAGGCAAGTGAAAAAAATATTACAGAAATTTCAAACAAATGTTTAGTAGTACCTTAAAAATTAGCCAAAATTAAATATTTTTAGAAATTTTAAAATAAAAAATTAATACATACACATTTGAGACCATTTAACCCAACTTTTTGATTTAATAAACTTTAAGTCTGATCGCGCAATTTAGAATATAAATTTAATAGAAAAAAAATATTTTATAAATGTTTTGAAAATTACTTGAGTGTAGTTTGAAAATTTTCAAAACAGTTCAAAAATATTTTTGTTTTTCAAGTTTGATATAATTTTTATTAAAAATAAAAATAATGTTTTCGACCTTTAATTGTGCAATGGAAATGAAAATTATTCACGTTCGAGGCCATACTGTATATTTCATATATTCGGGTTCTGAAGAGATCTTTGCCTGATCGAAATACTAGATCAACCTAGCTAATATGTTTTATTTGCTTTATTTTTGTAAATATATGGAGGTTTCAAGCTCGTTATAAATTGAAAATAACATCAAAATAATCTCGATGTATATAAAAACAAAAAACTAATAAAACTGCATAATTTTTTTTTTTTTAATAAAAATTATATCAAATTTGTTAAAAAGACAAAGTATGGTCTTAGTTTATTTCCTCTTTACTTCTTGTTTTTAAATAAAAAAAAAAACAAGTGTAAAAATAAATAGCAGAATAAAACCTAAAAGCGTGTATTGTATATATACCACAGGTAGAGCTTGCACATAAAAAAACAAGTTTTCAATTTATTTTTGATCAATGTTGGCAATCGTTAACTTCGAGCTCATATATTAGTTCTCATTTAGTGTGATAACTAGGTTATATGAATGTTTGCATGGGATTGTCACTTCTTTCAAAACGTGTTCTGATGATGGGAATCTACACTCAAAAAAATAGTTAGTAAAGTCAGCAAAAAAATTTGCTGAGTCAGCAAAATTTTAGTCAGGAGGATGCTTGCAAAAAAGTTGCTAATGTCAGTAAAAATACTTGCAAAAAAATGTCCAATGTCAGCTCGCTGATTTTCAGCAATAAAATTAGTAGATTCAGCAAAAGCTTTGCTAACACTTAGTGGATTAGAAATTAAAATACCCTTGCTAAAAATTAATAAAATTTTTGCTGAATATTAGTAGACTGAAAAAAACTCAAAAAATTTGTAGAAAAATTATACTTTAGTTAATGTATTTGCTAAAAATCATAAAAACATATTTTGGTGATTCTTTTGAAAATAATTTGCAATTCGTTACAAAATATAAAAATATCTAAAAAAATAGAAATAATTATATAAACATAAACAAAATTATGTTTCAACAACTTACATCAATGGTTGTGTAAATGATGCTATATTTTAAAGGAACGTAAATGCTACAGATAATTATAGAAACGAAACGAAAAAATAACAAAATATAACATAGATACAGTGAACTCTCAAAAACTTGAACTAATTTTTGCAAGGGGTGTTAGCGTTTCTGATTTTACTACAGAATTGATCCACTTAGCATAAATTCTATTCCAAGTACTTTAGAACCAATCATTGTGTTGATTATTTAACAAAAAAAATAAAATATTCAAAGATTTTGAATATTTTTCTCCTGAAAAATTCTGAAATTCAAACATACATTTTGAGAAATTTTTTTTTAAATAGTTAGACACTTGTCTATAGAAAAATATTAACACTTTAAGAAATTTTTCATATTAGAAAACTTTCTAATTCTGGGACTTTTTCAAATATACCCAATTCAGAATCTAAGACTATTTTTGCATACCCAAATTATTGATTTGAATACGTTTTTGATATTTAACAGTTCTTAATTTCTAATTCATTTACTATAAAAATAACTGCTAATTCGATTTAAATTTTATTCTATACGTTTTAAAACAAATTTGATATAAAAAATTCTTAAATTCGGAAATACAGGAAAAGAGTTTTTCTGTTCACGTTAGAAAAGGAGTTTACTACAAGAACGTGGTGAAATTATTATTCGGGGATTCCCCGCAATATATAGTGAAGAAAAAGAAACATTTCTTATAAAAAAAAATGTGTTCACGTTTTAGAGCTATTGAACTTTGTTCACGTTGTGGAATAGTCAAATGTAAAAAGTGTTTCTGGGACGTTCATATTACTGGATGTTCACGTTGCTGCGAGTACACTGTACAACCCTTTTTTGCAATAAGAAAACCGAAACATAAAAATCTAACTTAGATGTGTGTCTTTGTCTTTCGCTTTAGTCTGTCTACCTGTTGTATATTTGTTTGCAATTTGACCACACTAGATTATTAATCTGTATAAACATTTGGTTTACAAATACACATTTGATCTTTATTAATTTAAAATATTTTATTTTGTCTTTTATTTAATAAATAGACAATTACTTTCACAAGCCGGTGACAACGCAAAATTTAAGTTGTTTCAATCCACAATTTTGTTTTATGTCTAAAAAACAGATACAAAAATCTTCCATGTTTGATTTTTTTATATGTCTTGTTATACTTTTTAGTATCATTTTCGTAGTCAATACTACATCTTAATTAATGTGCTAATCAGCACTATTTTTTAAGCAAAATAAATTAGTAAAACATTAATATAATATTAGTAAAAAATTAGTTCAAAACAGTTAAGTGCTGAATAAGTATAACTAAAATTTTAGCTGAAAACATAATTTTAGCAAAATATTTGCTGAAAAATAGTATATCTGATTTACAAGACGTTTTACTAACTTTTCTACTAACTTATTTTTTTGAGTGAAAAAAATTCCCGAAATAGATCTTTCAACACATCCCTGAAAGTGGTCAATTAATAAATTCGAAAACAAAAACTCTATAGATTATTTGTTAGGACAATATCCTAATAAAGAAATATAGAGTATTGGCCTCGAACTTGAATAATATTCATTTTAATGATATTTCATGATGATTCTGTTGAAAATGGAATGGAATTAAAAAATTGTAATGGACGAAATAAAATGAAGAAATAATTGAAAATTTTAAAACTTTTATTAATTTTTTTCCAAGATATGGACTCTTTAATAATGGCTTAAGCTATGTGATTTGACTTTTATGCAAACAATATAAATTAATTCACAGAAAAAGTGACATTCTTCGAAATATTGCATTTGAAGTTAAATAGATTTAACTTTAAATGCAATATTTCAAAGAATATTTCAAACAAAACTTTCAAATATATAGCTATTTTACAACTTAAACTGTGAATTACATTTATGTAAATTTCTGCGGTAACTAAAATAAGATCTCAACATCTCGCTGATATATACGAGTATATTTTAATTTAATTATTAATTTTTTTTAATCACGATATATGATTGAAAAATCTTTTTGCGTTGCTATATAAGTCTAAAAAGATTACATTTGAGAATTGGTATTGTTGTAGCATTCAAATTGATGCCAAAATTCATAAAATTTTTGCAATATGCGGTAAAAAAATTTAATTAATTATGGATATTGAAAGTTATTTTTATTCGTTATTCGTTCGAATAATCGAATAATTTTTAAAATTGAATCGTTCGACAAAATTTGTTTGATCGTTTATTGGAACAAAATAAAAACCCGAATAAATGCCGACCCTAATGTGTACCATATGCATACCGTGTCGTTAATTCAACTCATATAACTCAGAGACCAATCTAGATACCACCCTGAATTTTTTCACTAGTATAGAGGAGATTTTAGTTATAAGCTTATATTTTTTTAAGAACACACACAGAGAAAAGTTTAGATATTTGCCAACTAAAATTCGGTTACTACGTCTCTAATTCGGCTATTACGAATTTCAGACGGTTGGCACAACTTAACATTAGTTTTCATAACAAAGTTCGGTTACTTCAACTAACTTTTAGTTGTAACACACAAAATATTCAGAAATCTAATATAAACATCGTTGTACTAACTGAATTTAGAAGTTGTTACCATTAATATACACTTTTCAATTCGGTTGGCACTTTTTTCTCTGTGTGCATAAAATTCAGATTTTGAAACAAAGGAATTTTAACTCAAGACCCTCAAGAAACACAATTTACACTTCCATGATAAAAGTAAATATGCATATCATTTTTAAGAGTATATTTTATCCCTCTAACTCGCAAACGATGTTTTGCAACGAAATTCATACCATGTGCTCTACTCTAAAAACAAATATTAAGTTCTTCAACAAAATTGGGTGCATTTTGAAAACTAAAGCATATAAAAGGGAAGTTTTGGAGCAAAATTATTTCTCTTACCAAGATATAACTACACTAGAAAAACAATTTTTTTGCTGCTCCTATTTAAGACGATATCGCGATTTTCGCTTCTTAGAAAAAGCGAAATTAGGCGAAAAAGTATCTAAACTTCAATTTGTATTGTTTAAACTTCAACGCTTTGCTATTAATATTTAATGTCTTCTTTCTGCAAAATTTCATAAAAATCCGTCTATTAGTTTATAAGTGGGCGTTGTGGTGTAATGGTTAGCGCGTTGGACTGTTACACATATGGTCCCGGGTTCGATTCCCGGTGACGACAACATCAATTTAGAAAAATAATATGTATGAGTTTTCTATCACTTATATGTATCGCTGTACCCACCTTCGGTGTTCCCATAGCACTTAACCCCACCGAAGTAAAATAATTAATCAGGGCTAAAACAAAAAGCTTCAATAAATTCGCCAACTCTACATCAGGTGGCGACCAACACAACTGTTCAAAGACTTATCATCTCGCGCAATTACAGTGTTGCCATGTTTGAAGCCCTTCATCTTTCACCACCTTTCATCTCTCCACTATCCCCTTTCCAAAGAAAGCAACACATTAATTAATAGGAAGAATTTCCTGAGTGTTGCTTCTCTTTAAAAAAAAAAAAATAAGTTAAGACGATGTCCTTTAGATTAAATTAGAAAACTTTGTTAATAAAAAAAAATTTTAAAAATAAAGGTTTTAAAAGTCTCTGACATAAAGTCGTCAGCCTATAACACTAGATTTCAATTTCAAAATGTGTTTTAACAATAAATATATGATTTTCTTTTAATTCTTTTGAATTTAAACTATTGATATAATTTTAATAGTTAATTATTATATTCCAAAAGCAAATTTTTTCTATATTTTAATGCAACTTCTATAAAGTTTGCTAGAATTTTCCAACTACATGTGGCTCCATTTAATAAATTTATCAAATATTTTCTTTCTCTTTTACCGGTATTACACTTCTTCTCCAGTATTACACAGGCTGCAAACGTTGCCTGTGTTGTTATTAAAAAGGCGTTTCTTAAGTGGCAATGCATCAGCACGGGCTTTGAGTACTGCAGATATTTCGGCTGCTTTAAGATTTTCTTCTATAATGTAACCAAAACCCATAACATTATTTAAATGTTTATAAATACGAATTTCGCTCCTTGTTGCACTTTCCACAAATTTATTACGTTTTTTTTCCTTAAGTTTAAATACAAATTCACAGCTTTTCGCAATCCACTCAGACTTACACAACCCTGTACTAAAGAAAACGTTCACCTCTTCACCAATTTTATTTATCTCTTTAACTCAGAACAATTTTTATTGTAAAATTAATTTGAGAGTTTGTGTGGCAGTCTTTCTGCATTATAGTTATATAGAACATTTCCAATATAGTTAAGATGTAAGCTCAAGGTGTAAAAATGGCTATCTTCAGTTCCGGTTTCTAAAGCCAGTGCATAATTGGGAATGTTGTCGGGAAGTTTAAGAACTCGCTTTTAAAAGTACCTTTGCAGTTTGTTAACGATTTCGAATGAGGAAAATCCCCAAATTTGGGCTCCATAAGGTTGTATAGCTCTGCAAACAGCCTGAAAGATTTTCCATTTAGATCGAAGCGATACATTTGGTTTGTTTAGATAGCTATGCCATGTTGAGCTAATGCTATTTTTGGTCGCATTGTTTCTGCATTCTACATGTTTTGTGAAAGACATTTTAGGTGTTCTTATTTGTAGTACCATTTTTCGTCGTTTGCCAATCGTCCTCCCTTCCTAAATACCATAATATCAGATTTATCAATATTCACCTCCATATTCCACTTGTCACAATACTTTTCCAGATTATTTATCATCTCTTGCAAAACATGTTTTTTATCTACAAGGATATCATCTGCATATAAAAGGATACGGATATTTAATTCCTCAATCATCAATCCCCCTTCCAAATCCTCATGCAGATCGTTCAAATACAGGGTGAAAAGTAGTGGGGAAAGAAGACATACCTGTTTGACACCAGAAAACGTTTCAAAATACTACGATATCTCACTACCTGTCCAAACTGCAGACTTAGTTTTTCTATAAATGCTCTCCAAGAGGTTTACCATCTTTGTCGACAACCCCATGGCATGTAATTTATATATCAATTGATTCCTAGGGACTTTATCAAATGCGGCTCTAAAATGTCCTTTAGATGAATCCTGATAATATATATATATTTATATCGGAATATACTAATTTCTAAGTATAAAACGCTTATTTGACGCATTTGTGGTAAATTTTATGAAGACTGCCCCGAGGCAGCCTTACCCGTTGGAGGGTTAACCTGGAGGTTAATAAGGCCAATATTTCTATCTTGTAGGATTTAACAGTTATAGTAAATTTTTTAACGATGCCTTAGTAAAATTTTATCGTATTCTGCAATTTTTATGTTGACACATTTCGGAAACCGAAAATGTTTGGAATCTTAAATTTATGTTTCGTCGATTTCTTGTCAAATATGATAGTCATGGTGAATTTTATTTAAGTCGGAGATGTTCGATCCGAATATTGATTTAGTTGACATGTTTTGAAATTTTTGTATCGTCGATTTCTTGTCGAATATGACAGTCATGGTGAATTTTATTTAAATCGGAGATGTTCACTCAATAGTTTCAGGAATTAAGGCTTCCGTTTAAATTATCCGGTCAATAAAACTATTGAGTGAAAACATGTCAACTCAATTACCATTCGTATCGAACATCTCCGATTTAAATAAAAGCCACCATGACTGTCATATTCGACAAGAAATCTAACAAATTGTGTATTTAAATACAGCTCATTTTTTAACCGCCAGCCACAAATTCTTAAGATCTAAATAAAAATTTAAAAATTTTCTTTTGATCTGTTCTACAAACTTGCTTTAAGATTGTTTTTTATACGTTATTTAAGACTTTTTCGTATTTTAAATGATTAAAAATCAAAACTTTTACATTAATTAAAACTTTTGTACATTTTAAATAAATGTATTTATATAACAAACTAAGAAGATTTCTTTTCGTAAATTAATTACATTAAGTTAGAAAATAAACCTTAAGAAAAACCTTATTTATATTTAAAATGAACAAACAAATATTATTTACACATTAGAGTGTCCCGTATTAATTATTAGTTTACAGGAAGTATTAGCCCAATAAGTTTTTTGAAAAAATTTTATATAAATTTCATTATTTAAACTTTTAATCATGAACTTAAAATTGAATTAAAAGTTAAAAAAATCCATTGATGTTTTAATTATAATGGAATGTTGGCTAATGTAACTTGGATAAGTTTTTAAGGGCAAAAAATATTAGACGCGTTTTCTGTTAGATGCGTAATCGCACGTTAAGGGATTTAAAAGGGGTGTCAATAATTACAACACTTTTGTATGAAAACAAGTTTTAAATGTACATATACTCAGATTTATTTGTATTCAGTATTAAAATAACGGAGAAAACAAATATTTTGGTACCCATATTGCCTATGCTGTAGGCCCAGGGTTGCCACTTATTGGAAATAGCTAAAAATGATGCGGTGGACAGAACTGTTCTAAAAAAAATTATAAATCTTTTTCTCATAATATGCTCTACACGCCGAAAAAAAGGTGTATTAATTACAACAATTAAAGTAATAAGTTACAAAGTTTGTGGTAATTTACAACTACATAAAATTAACCACAATTTTAACAAAACGCTTAGGTAAAAGTTCGAAGTGATATATAGTAAATAAGCCGAAGTAACGTTTTGCAGGTTAAAATCATTCCTTTTTTGTCGAAAGATTTGTGAACTGCTACTTAAATGTTCGCCAAACATTTGTGCTAATGAGTTTTGTTTTTGTTAATTAAAAATATATTCCACTATATTACAAATATGATTTTTATTACAATTTACATTCTTTTTATTTAATTAAATTGCATCAGAAATAAAATGCTTAAGAAACTACACCTTCTAAATGCTTTTATGTTCGGTATTGCCATATCTAATAAATATTGCCACATTTATTTGTGTATGTCAAACTAAATTCTAAGTGTTTGAGTGTGAATTTCAACGTCTTTTTCAGACAATTGCAATTAATACTATAATTAATATGTAATGTTATTTAATTTTAATTGTGAAAGAATCATAACTACATTGTAAATTTTCAATTTTTCTGAATCAGACTGCGCAGTTTTTGGTATTTAACCTTCGTCAGTGACCCTGTTTTTTTGAATAATGCAATATTTGTTATGTTTTTATTTGTTCGATTGCGTCTATTTGAAATTTTCTGTGCAATCACTGACTGTGGTATAGATAAACTGATTTCTAATGCCACATGCACTCGCACTACACGTTAGACAGAGCGCTTTAGCCCACTGATCTATCGTCAGGTCGACTTTTGTTGTGATTAAAACTAGTTTTATTTAATACACGGTGTTTTTGTTCTTGCATACATAATCTCAGAAGTACAACTCCAACTCCAACAACACAACAGTTCTATTTTTAGAATCTTACCTCACTCTAATGTTCACTGTTTTTCCATATGTTGTAAGTGATGCCACATCTATGATATATTATTTGTATATTCCAACTGTTTTTCGTAATTTATCTTTTTTTATTAGAAAAGTATACTTGTAGCTTATTTTATTTTCCAAATTTCATCAATGTAAATTTTACATAGCATGTTTTGTATTAAAGACCAGCAATTTAAATTTTACATATCATAAACTTGAATAAATTACAACAAAAACGCAGTTTAGCATATTACCCAAGCATTTTCGCCTTTATTTCAACACTAAGTAAATTTAGCAAGGAAAGGTCTTTATAAAAACACACCAGATGTTTTCTGCGTGTACATAACGAAACTTTTCCAATCTCCAATTTAAAGTTTAAAATTTTGTTCAAAGGAATTTTAGAAAATTAACGACTGGACTTCGGGGTGTTATTAGACGCTTATTACGGATAAAAACAAGCTAAAATTGCAAAAATTAATTTTTTACTTTGACTAGGGCAACGATTTTATTTTTGCGGATTTCGAAAAAAAACAGTGATTTTTGTACTTATTTAACTTTTAATCAATATTTTCTTTGTTTTTTTTTAAGTTTAAAGTTTTTGGCAGTAATATGACAACACAAGATCCGTCCGATTTTTTAATGTTTTCAATTGAAATTCGTTTTAAAAAGCAACATTTTTGAGAAAATGTACAAAAGGTCATATCGTAAGTCAATCTTCAGGGCGGATGCGGCACGTTTTCGCGATATCTGAATATCCAAATTTTTTGAGAGAAGTAGTTATACACATAAATAATGTAAAAAATATACTCAATAACAAAAATGTTTAAAAAACAAACTAATTGGGTTATTCTAGAAAACTTTTCATATATAACAATAGTAGCGATTCCTATTCTCACTTTCACCATTCACCTCAATTTTCGAATCTCATTATTTCCCGGGTGTTAATTATTAGTTCCATTTTGATTTCAGATTTTAAAATATTTGTTTATTGTAAAGACGATTGGACAATAAAAAATTTATAAATTTGTATTATTTGAGAGAAAATAAGGTTCGAAAACTGAGGTGAATGGTGAAAGTGAGAATAGGAATCGCTACCAATATTTTCAGAGGTCTTAGAAGCACTGTATAAATAATCAAGCTTTCTAAAAATTTTATTATTTTAAAAATATTTTTTTTTTTCAAATTTCAAAATAAAAAATTAAATTTTCAATGCCTCAGTTGCTCAATTGGTAGGTTGATTGTATACACAATTTTTGTATCTTTACAGACTTAGGCTCGCAACCTAAGGCTTGTTACAATTTTTTTTATTTTTTTTTTTAATTTTTATGATAATATTTATTATCTTCAACAAAGCACATGGCAATTTAATTTTTTGTGAGAAAACATTTTTTCTAACTTTCAATTAATTAAAAAAATAATCAAAGTAATTAAAAAGTTAAATACAAAATATGTCTTATTGCCAAATTATTGGAAAATTTTGCAAACAATTTTAATAATTAATTTTTTAATTGAAAAATCATTTAAATCCCAAACATATTAAAATGAAAAAAAAATATTTTTCAATCTCCTTTTAGCTCAATACACTTAGTAAAACGTTTCTCCAAATTTTGTATCCCTTCAAAAAAAAAGCATTTTTCGAGGTCCATAAAATAGGCATTTCTTGGCCATATGCGGTCTTTTTTTTAAATCCTCTTTAAATCGGTCCAATAAGTTAGCATAATATTCGCTGTTTATTGTTTTTGCCTT
Source organism: Delia radicum (assembly GCA_021234595.1). NCBI lineage: Eukaryota > Metazoa > Arthropoda > Insecta > Diptera > Anthomyiidae > Delia > Delia radicum. The sequence goes on along the minus strand of CM037855.1, from coordinate 184,429,823 downwards.
TGAAGGTAATCGATGTGGATTATCCCTCGTGTATCCGAAGAAACTGTTGCCCTCACATTATTGGCAACTATTACGTTTATGGTCAATTGAAGGCAAATGCGGCACCCATCTTGCAGACAGCTTTCTTAAACCCAACTGATCATTTAAAATCGAAACTACACTGCCATATAAAATGCCTATCGCCAATCTCATGCACTTTTACTCTTCGATCGGCCAACACCATATCGTGGCTTTTTTCGACATTTTCGGGTGTATTGACCTCAATTGGCCGTCCAGAACGTTCAGCGTCATTTGTACTTGTGCGACCACAACGAAAGTCAGTAAACCACTTTTTTACTATTGTGCAGAGTCCCCACAGTATTTATCAAGCTTTTCTATGGTTTGTTTAATGAGCACTCGAAATTCACTTTTTTCCATTTTTTAAAAAATCCACTAGGTTGTATGTTTTGAACAGCTGTTAAACGCAAAGTAAATATGACAATAGTCTGTTAACAGGTGGTACTTGATAGGAGCAGTGTTGCATTTCATATAACTACGAGGGATGTTCGAAAAGTCACGGACTTATTGATCCGCACTCGTATTGTTGCATTCCAATAAAGGTTGCAAAATATTTAAAAATTTATTAGTTATTGCTTTAGTTGAATGTAATAACTAAATTTTTTTTTTTGCAAAACATAAGTTGCAATTATTAAATTAAATTATAGCAACTCAAAATATATAGTTTTTTACCCCGAAAAATACGTTTTTTTAATTTATTTTGTTTTTTGGTGCAAACGTTTTTAATTAATAATATATTTTTAAATTTTTTTTTTTTTAATGAATTAATAAAAATTTGTTTGCATTCTTTATTGGAATTTAGAAATAAATATTAATTTATTTAATTTTGCAATTCAAAATTCAATTTGGTAATTAAAATACAATTTTGTAATTAAAATAAACAAAAAAAAATAATTTGGTAATAAAACGTTTTGCAAATATTGAATTTATTAACACCAACTTTAATTATTTATGCAAGGGGAAAAATTGCCATAAGCTTTGTGGAACATAACAAATATTGTTACAAAAATGAAAAAAATAAATAAAAAATTTTCAGAACCTTAGTGGGTTTTGACCCCAGGTCTGTAAAGTTACAAAAGTTTTGTAGTCAGCAGCTCTACCAATTGAGTTACCGAAGCTCTGTTCAAAACTCAAATTTAAAAACAAAATGTTTTTAGAACAATAAAAGCTTTAGAAAACTTGATTTTTTTGTTATACAGTGATTCTAAGACCTTTGAAAATATTGTTATAGATGATAAGTTTACTAGAATAAACCCCATAAGAGTATTTTTATAGCCACATGAACACCAATTAAATTTTCAATCTATTTCCAAGTTGAAATTCCATTAAATTTTATTATATTTTCTTGACAAATCTACTACAAATTTACAGGACATATTCACATACATATGGATGTACCTTTTTATATAATTAATACTCATACATAATTATCTACATACCAATACATTTAGGGATATAAAATATTCTAATGAAAATTATGTGTGACATTAAGGCGGCTTATATATATATTTGAAAAAATTGGTACGAGTGAAACTTTTGTAACGCACACGGTTTTGAATACCATACAAAAAAAAAAACGTCAGTACTAAACAAAACGAAAAACAGCATAACTTTTATAAAACTTGATTTTAATTAAAAAGTGTTCTTCAAATGACAGCTGAATTTGACGTCAATTTTATGTTTTAGCTGTGATAAACAAAATTGTTGGTTGTTAATAGAGAAAATTACTTAAAACACTCATATTTTAGTTTTACAATTAACCTTTTGGCTGCAAAAAAAATTTGGTTTTCTGCACCCCAGTGCATATATAAAGCATTACTAGATAATGGGTTATATAACCACATACTTGGTAGGTACTTACTTTTCCTATTACAAATCCCATTACATTTAACCACCATATGAAAACTCAAAGAAAATGTGTTTACCTATATGCTAACCAGTATAGACACAAATAATGAGTCTAATAATAGATCTTCAAAAAAAAAAAAATTTACAAAAAAAATGTTTTTAAATAAAATTTGTTCATACGAGATTGTTTGCCGATTATAAGCAGGTTTCATAACTGATAGTCAAAAAAATAATTATGTGTCATTTTCGTTTCTACACTGGGACGAATCATTTTTCTGGCTATATTGACATACGCTATTATTACTTGTTGTCACAGATAAAATATTACATTATACATTATTGCATACAGTTTTATATACAAATATTTAATTACACAGTGGATCAAAAAATTTCAGCATCAATAGTTTCAACGCATATTTTGTTTTGTAATGACCTTTTGAAATATCAGTCTGTGTTAATGGCGACCAATTCACAAAGAAGCTAATTTGTATCCAGTATTTTTTTTTTTTTTTTTGTTATTCTCTTCAGCAGTTAAGTGTTAAAAATTATCAAAATCAGTCAAGCATTTTCGAAGTCATGAGAGAAAATGAGAGAACACATCGAGCAAATGTTTGAGCACTAAACTACACTCAAAAAAATAAGTTAGTAGAAAAGTTAGTAAAACGTCTTGTAAATCAGGTATACTATTTTTTAGCAAATTTTTTGCTAAAATCGTGTTTTCAGCTAAAATTTTTGTTATATTTATTCAGCACTTAACTGTTTTATACTAATGCTTTACTAATATTATACTAATGTTTTACTAATTAATTTGGCTAAAAAAAAATTGTGCTGATAAGCACATTAATAGTGTGGACAACAACCAGATTGAAAGATATACGCAGAATGAAGCAGATGTCGCGGCATTTCAAGATGTAGTAGAGAAGAGGAAAATGATACTAAAAAGTACAACTCTAATAAGACATAAAAAAAATCAACCATGGAAGATACATAAAAGAAAATACATACATAAAACAAAATTGAGGATTAAAACAACTTAAATTTTGCGTTGTCACCGGCTTGTGAAAAAAATTGTCACATATATGTAAAGAATACCTACCTTTTTTATTATATATGATAAAGCTACACTCAAATAAAAAAGTTAGTAAAGTCAGCAAATAATTTAGCTGAGTCAGCAAAATTTTAGTCAGGAGGGTGCTTGCAAAAAAATTGCTAATGTCAGCAAAATCTCGCTGATTTTCAGCAACAAAATTAGTAGATTCAGCAAAAGTTTTGCTAAAACTTAGTGGATTATAAATTAAAATACCCTTACTAAACATTAATAAAATTTTTGCTGAATATTAGTAGACTGAAAAAAACAAAAAATTTGTATAAAATTTTTACTTTAGTTAATTTATTTTGCTGAAAATCATAAAACATATTTTTGTAATTATTTTTAAAATAATTTATTTTTCAACTACTTACATCATTGGTTGCCTAAATGATGCTATCTATTAAAGGAACGCTAATGCAGCAGAGAATTATAGAAACGAAACGAAAAAATAACTAAATGTAACATATACAAACCTTTTTTGTAATAAGAAAAAGGAAACATAAAAATTTGCCTAAGATGTATGTCTTTCGCTTTAGTCTCTCTACCTGCTGTATATTTGTTATCTACTTGACCACTCAATTTTACTACAAATACACGTTTAATCTTTTTTAAATTTATATATTTTATTTTGTCTTTTATTTAATTAATAGACAATTACTTTCAGAAGCCGGTGAAAACGCAAAATTTAAGTTGTTTCAATCCACAATTTTGTTTTATGTATGAAAAACAGATACAAAATCTTCCATGGTTGATTTTTTTAAGTGTCTTACTAGAGTTGTACTTTTTAGTATAATTTTCCTCGTCACTACTACATCTTGACATCTAATTCATTCTGCGTATAACCTTTAATCTCGTTGTCGTTCGTACTATTGATGTGCTAGTCAGCACAATTTTTTTGTAGCAAAATAAATTAGCAAAACATTAGTAAAATATTAGTAAAACATTATTTCAAATCAGTTAAGTGCTGACTAAGTATAACTAAAATTTTAGTTTAAAACATAATTTTTGCAAAAAATTTGCTGAAAAATAGTATAACTGATTTACAAGATGTTTTACTGACTTTTATACTAACTTAGTTTTTTTTTGAGTGTAGATTTCTTTTGTAATATTCAACAGCTTCTATGTCCAAGACAATGATAAATTTGGAGAAATGCTCTTTTATGTGGGGAGAAAATAAATTTTTAAATAAATACAATTATCGGCAGTAATAATTAAAAAGTTATTAACAAAACTAATTAATTAGATATGAGTGATAAGCTTTCAAATACACATATTTTGGTTTTTATATATTCGCTATGTTTTTGGTTATTGGGTGATCCGAAATTTTGACTGTTTTGGTTTTTTTGCTAATAACATCGTTATACGTGAAAAGATCGCAAAACGCCGAAATAGCTGTTTACTTATTTTCCCATTTAGGCTATAACATAAAAAAAAACTTGTAACCATTAAAGCTAAGAGTGTTAACCCTAAATTTGTTTCACAGTGTTATTTATTATTTGTGTGTGTGGCCAGAAAAACAATAGCGTTATGTTAAACCATAATAATATTTTCATGTATAACAATTTGGTAAACTAATAAATATTTAATTAAACATTATAATAATTAATGGTATCATAAAAACTGTCAATACTTGTTGCTCAGAAGGGAACATACACATAATGATGCCAGATTTGTAGAAAATATTTGAGGAAGTAAACGGTTTAAACTGTTTTAAGTCAGAATATACTGACAATTCCGCTTCTGAATAGTTGGAAAATAAGTCATTACTCCATGTGTTAAAAAAAAACCTATCTGAACAACCTCATAAAGAAACTTATGAATTAAAAGAAGGTTTAATTTTTGAAAATGTTAATAAAATGGAGCTGTTAAATTATGTAGTTTCTACAAAAACCAGTATTTTTCTAAAACATAAAACAAAATTATAAACAATTGATTTTAAATGCAATCACGACAACATTATTCAATATTAACTAGTATGTAATACAATTTATGCAAAATGTAATAATAGATACCGGATTTTAAAGTCATAATGAAATGGTCGCTATTGTGGTCTGTTCGCCAAAGTGGATCTTTTGTTTATTTCTTTTTGATTGTTGCATGAAATTGATATTTTCACTGTCATCAAGTTTAATTTTCGCTATCACTAAATTTAAAAAGTTTCGACATGAATGCACACTAGGCAGGGTCGATAAAAAAAGTTGTGCCGGTCACCCCCTTGAATTAAAGATAATTTGAAGACTCCGACGTCAAATTCTAGAAGTGACTTCTGGAAACTCGATTTCTACCACCCTAATTTTGCATATTTTTACATATTTTTGCATATTTTTTTACATATTTTTGCATATTTTTGCAATTTTTTTTGATATTTTACTAAAAAAGCCGTTGTCATTCCAAAAACAATGATATATCACACGTTACGATCGGACTATAAATGGAGCCACAGGAAATAAAAAACCAAATGCGCGGGGTCAAGGGGCGTGGCAAAAAAAAATTTTTTTTTCAAATCTTCTTCAAATTATCTTTAATTCTAGGGGGTGACCGGCACAACTTTTTTTGTATGGGGTGCGACCCACTCTAATGCACACTCTTTCTTGCTTTTATTGTGTCTTTGCAAAAAAAAACGCAACATAACTAATGTGTCATTTTCCGTTCACATAAAAACTAAATAGCAAAGAAGTTTTAAAGAATTTTCCAAGTCAGATTTTTGCAAACGGTAAGAATTTTATTCACAATTTCAATAAAAATAATTGAAGCTATAAAAACTATAATAAATAAGAAACAAATTTCAAAAAATGTTCATAATGTGATGTCTTGTTTGTGCGCTAAAATGAATATTTGTATTATTTTTTTTTTATGGACTTCGAAGTTTTAGCTTTTTTTAACTATTATTTATTTATTATTATTTTATTTTAACTATTATAGCCCATTTTCGATAATTACTAAATATGGTTCTCAACAACAACTAAAAAAAATCGTTTGTTTAACGCAATTAAAAAAGTTAACAATATTAAATAAACGCAGCATTATTTTGCTATTACATAACCCCCACAGTAGCTTTAAACAATATATAACGCGTTTTAATGAAGAAAATTCAAATACATTTTAGTTTAAAACAAATGTTTGTCGATTTTACATCAATTTCTAACAATTTTTATACGCAATACGCTTTTATAAACGTTTTTTATTGAGGACCTTCTGAGTATTTTTTTTAATGAAAATTGTTAAATTCGGGTTTTAAAAATAAAAAGTGTCAAATTACACAGTTTTTTTATAGAACAGCTTATACTAAATACATTAAAGAAATGTGTTCGCGTGAATCAATTTTTTTAAATGCTGAAAACGCAAAAAAATTTTTCGCTTATAAAGTTTTTCAAATTTTTAAGATTTTCGGTGATACGACTACACGCTTTCGAGTAACCTTTACATGCTTAGTCGGAATTCGGTTTTCAAATTTTTCCAGCACATCCGTTTTTTGCGGAAATTGACATCAAAGTTGAGAAAAATTCAACTTAAAACTGAATCCAACATACGCGGTTTAATTATTATATGTAAATATTAAATCGATCGTATAATATTTTCTGTCTCTATATCAATTTGTTCTACAAAAAAGATAAAAGGTAAAAAAATGCTGCATAAAATTGAATGGCACATCCGAGTAGATTTATATTGTTAAAAAATATTGCGATTAAAAAAAATTATATATAAAGATATGATCATATAAAATAGCATATGTATAAATATGTATTTATATATAATCATTTTTTCAAAATGTCTTACCAAAAAAATTCATGTATATTCACATCCAATCATGTATAAAAAAAATACTATTCTGAATTTTAATGAAAATAAAAATGAAAATGAAAATTATTGAAGTTCGAGGCCATACTCTATATTTCTTCATTAGGATATTGTCCTAACAAATAATCTATAGAGTTTTTTTGTTTTCAAATTTATTATTTGACCCTTTCAGGAATGTGTTGATAGATCTATTTCGGGAATTTTCTAGGTTCCCATCATCAGAACACGTTTTGAAAGCGGTAACAATCCCATGCCAAACATCAAACATTCATATGAACTAGTTTACTCACTACATGAGAACTAATATACATATGAGTTTGAAGTTAAAGATTATAACCATTGATCAAAAAATAAATTGAAAACTTGAATTTTATATATGATAATACATGGTTGATAAATTTCATTTAATTTTTATAAAATTAGATGTAACCCAATACATAGTTATATATAATACAAACATCAAAAACATCTTAGGTCATTTTAGACATACATAAGTCAACTTCTAATTAATTCAAAAATCGAAAAATATTTTAAGAAAATAGTTTACAATTTTGCAAAATCGATTTCCATTACAAATAACAAACCCTCCAGCAAAATTTTTTAGAACAGATTACCTATGAACGTGTTTCAGAAAAGCTTATTTTACCACCGGTTACATGGATCCGTTTCGAGAACAGGTGCCTGAAAGTAAAATTGTAATTCACTGTACCAGAACCAGATATATAACTGGTTCTAGAACCGGTTCTAAAGTAACTTGTTCTAGTTTGGAGCTAAAGAACCTATTTGAAATAGGACAAACTGCATATAAATCGGTTGTAAAACAGAAACTATAACCTATTATAATACAGTATAAGTGGTTCTACAGCCTGTTATTTGGATTTTACTGTGCCATTTTAATATTGGAAAACATTTTTTTTTTTTAATTAAAATTAACAATTTTCTTGAAAACAAAAATTTGATGTCCTAAAAAATAAATAAAATTTAAGTTATTTACAAATTACAATCATACATTTTGTGTTTTGAACCCGATTTATGGAAGTCAAATATATTTAATTTAATATCTTTTAATATAAATATATTTGCATTATTATGTATATATTTGGATCTAATTATATCTAATTGTATCAAATATAATCAAATATAATTTGATGTAATTATATCGGGACAAAACTTAGATAGAATCGAATAGTTTTTTTTTATTAAATTTTATTTATGTAAATATAATTATATCCGAAGTGATACAATTTAATAGAACCATTTTTCGGATCAAATTATGTCCTCTTAAATTTGCGAAAAACATCTCATCATATATAATTTTATATAAATTTTTTTACTCGGATTTTATAATGTTGAGTTTAAATTTCGAAAAATTAAGCAAAATATACGAACAATGGGGCGAATTATGTATTTATAAAATCGCGATATTTCAAAAACTGCCAATGTGAACATTTAGACTAATTTGGATTAAGGGTATCTAAGTACAAGGTGGCGCAAAAATAACCTTCCGATGTTTTTTGGCTGTAATTTAAAAAAAAAATGAAAAACTTTGATTCTTCTTGTGGATTATTTTTATTTGGTATTTTAATTTTTTTTACATCAAGTCGAGAATATGATGTCATGTAAATGGCCGCCGCCACAGTTGATTGTCATTTGAGCCCTTTTTATGGCATTTTCCATCACTTTGGCCAAAACTTCCGGCGATACGTCCTCACATTCTTGACGGATATTGTCTTTAAGAGCTGCAAGAGTCTGAGGCTTGTTGACATAAATCCGCGACTTCAAAAAGCCCCACAAAAAGAAGTCTGGAGCGGTCAAATCAGGCGATCTTGCTGGCCAGTGCAAATCGCCAAAACGGAAGATTAGGCGCCCGGGAAATGCATCCTTCAGCATATCGGTTGTGGCACGTGCAGTGTGTGCCGTTGCACCGTCCTGTTGGAACCACATGTTTTCCAATCCCAATTCATCAAGTTGCGGCAAAAAGAACTCGTTGATCATTGCTCTGTAGCGCTCACCATTCACAGTAACCGTTTGGCCCGCGACGTCTTCGAAGAAAAAAAGGTCCGATGACTCCTCCAGCGAAAACAGCACACCATACAGTGGCTTTGAGCGCGTGTAATGGCTCTTCGTGCGTTACACGCGGATTTTCAGTGCCCCAGAAGCGTAAATTTTGCTTATTTACGTACCCGCTAAGATGAAAATGGGCCTCATCACTCATGATTATTTTTGATGAAAAATCGACCGATTATTGGTCAAATAAATAGTCACCAATATTCCGCGTTCTGGAGCAGTGTAGCGTAACATTGTTTATTAACGTGTATTTCGCATGTGTTTACTACACAAATGTCAAAACAGAACTGACATTAGGGGCCAATCGCAAAATTTATAGCATTTTCTGATAGGAGGATTACTTTTGCGCCACCTTGTATATTAAAAAAATATTTACTTCAAAGACAAATTCAGTAAAAAGTTGAAAACTGTTGAGTAGTGTAATTGAGGTGGATTTTTCAGTTTTCCGTTTTCATTGCTATTTTGTTCATTACATTTTTCAGTGACGGTTTTCATTTCCGTAACATTTTGTAATGAGCTTATTCTCTAACTGAGGGCACATTTTTTTTCAACATATAGGAGATTTTGCAACACCACGATTATCATCCGCCTAAGGCTTAAGGCGATTTTCTTTTATGCTGAAAAAGTTATACTAAAAAAAGTTCAACTACGTTTAGAAATGACAAGCAAATTAGGGTAAATTTGGGCAGTTTTCACATTAGCGAACATTCCTTTACTTGAATATAAGAAAAATTAACTTTTTTAACAATGCCAAGATATTTTTATTGGTTTTTACAATTTACCCATTAATTTGCCTTGAAATTATATCTTTCTTTTGGCTGCGTCACCAAAGCCCAAAGAAACCCATATATGAAGTAAATATTTTTGCTGCTACTGATAAGGTCTTCAAATGAAACAAATGTGTACTAGTCACTATTGCACGCTTTTGGAAATATTTAAAACTTTAAACGAAATTATTGGTTTCTCCGGAAAACAAGTTTGCATATAAAAATTCAATATGTACTGTATAGTAGTACTCACATTATCAGTTTACTACATGGATGGTAACCGAATCGATTCGGTTATCCGTGCAGGTAATGTTATTATTTCAGGGTTGACGATATTTCAGTTTTTTCGGTAACGGTTTTTTTAGCGTTAAAGGTACTTTACTTATTTCGGTAACGGTATTTTAATTATTGGGGTAAGGGTTTCTCACTTATTTCGGTAACGGTATCTTAAGGATAATGTTATTTTAGTTATTCAGGTAATGTCAATGCACATCGATAATGTTAGCCCCATTATACCCGAATTCTAATGACAGGCTAGTTTATGATCAAGCTTTAGGAAAATATATACATATGTATAGATTTACAACGTTTATTTTTACTGATTTTGTCAGATTATATCGGTAAAGATATTTTATGGATAACGCTATTTCAAGTACTTCGGTAACGGTATTTTAGCGATAATGGTATTTTAGTTATTGCGGTAGCGGGATTTTAAGTATATTGGTATTTTAGTTATATCGGTAACGGTATCTTAAGGACAACGGTATTTCAATTGTTTCGGTAACGGTATTTTAAGAATAACGATAGTCAGTTAAAAGGGTTTTGAATCCATAACGGTATGTTAGCGGTATTGACTGCCATCCCTGATTTACTATTACTATTTATGTTGAGCATTTAAACAAAATGAAATGAGTAATTAACATTAGACTAATGAAGAAACTAATGGATCGCATATGAAGACTACTAGCAGAAAAACAAAACAAATATAATAATTAACCCTCAACTGGGCATATATGGGTATTTAAGGTATAAAATACATTATTTCTAAAATCAAAATTTTAAAAAAGAGACATATATTTCCAAAAATTTGCCATGACCTTCGGAAATATGACATCGCCTAGCAACTTACGATGCTTCTTTAAACATTATTTTAATAAAGTTTTTAAAAATTTTAAAATGGCGTTTTATGAATAATGCCAAATTTGTATTAACTTATTACTCTTTAATGGAGTTGGCTGTTCTAGTTTAATTATTTAATTTTAAACGATCGGTTCTGAGTTTCTTTTATATTATTCAGAATAGTCAAACAAAACCATTAACCAATATGAGTTTAGGAACAACCACAAGGTGACTAATTTTGTTTTCGTTTAAGCCCACAAGTGTGAAAGAGAACGATTTTGAAATTTTGTTTATTGCACATTTCAAGGATCAACTAAAAAAATTTTATGAAACACTGTACTAAAATACATTATAAAATTTGTCCTGTGGCGATGTCTCAACATAAACGCAAAGTTGTCTACACTGAACGTAAAAACCATACGACAATCTGGTAACGTTTTGAAATAGAGACGGAGGTGATTAGAAAAATAAACAAAAATCTAAAAATAGAATATTTGTGTTTGTAAGTGTTGGTCACTTCTGAGTTAATAAACAAAATTGCAATTTAGCTGTATTACATTCGAGGCCATACTTGGGTGTGATCGCTAAACGTTCATAACTTGGTATTGTTACGTTTGTAATGTAAAAAGAAGCGCAGGTTTGAAAAAATGTATCATATAGGGACAATCTGACAATTATAAGACACAAATAATAATACAATTTAAATGAAAAATTACTGATGACGCCTGTCCATAAAAAGGCAGAAACTAGTCTAGTCTGATTTAAAAATTAATAGTGTTTATAATTTTTTAGAGAAAAACGTTTATTCTGCTCCTTAACCTCAACCTTTCTAAAAATTAAATTTGTCAAATACATATTAATTGAAAATTTAATTGCGACTGTCTATATGACGTAAAAATAACACTGTTCTTTTATCTAATGAATTTTTTATTAATTTAATGAAAATTATGCATTAAATCATTGAAGCCAACTTAATGAAAAACATTATTAGTATGTAGAAAAATTCTATCAGTGTAATAAAATTTTACCAAATTTGTTTAAAAAATATAATTTGTTTAGTTATAGCGAAATTTGTAGCAAAATTAATCTACTTTATTAATGTTTTATCTTTTCTCTCGTTTAAATATAAATTTGTTGACAGTTAAAAGTTTAACTTGACAGCTACAAAGTTAACTTTGGCGCAAATAGTGATCCGTCATAAGCGGAACACAGTAAATATCGGCGTTAGCAAAATTTTCGAGTGATAAATCGATTTTTGAAAATCCAAATATTGTGCATATTCTTTTTTCTTTTTAATGATTATTTGTTATTTTTAGTGCAAATTATTTTGCTTTTTTTTCATATTTTAAATGCATATTTTGGATTAGATTATGGTTTAATCTACTTGCGTAGTGCTTGATCAACTAATGAGTTAATCTCACTTTTAGTAGATTATCTTGTCCATGTAAATTCCCTATTAGACGAACTTCAAATCTGAATTTTAAACTAGAATGTTCTCTCTCGAAACACCACACGCAAACAAATAACATGGTTTGGGCAACCATATTCGAAGAGCATCATACATTTTTGGATTTATGATTGCGACAACCATGTTACATACTCTAATCTTTTTCTTAATCATAATATAATAATTAGATTACCATATTATTATTCCCAATTTTTTTTTTTTTTTTTTTTTTTTTTTTTTAATTTTATTGGGTCTTTATTCATTTGAAGTAATAATTCATTATAATATTGTTGCCTCTGCGCCTTAAAGGCATTGTAGAGGCGAGTTGGCAATACAAATATTACAATCATATTTAAACTAATAAAAAAATAAAGTAATTAAAAAAAAAAAAATAAAAAATAATAATAATATATGTATATATGTATATATCTTTACTATATATTAATTTAACATTTATAATCGCTAGAATAAGATCTCTTCTATATGTTGAGATAAATAATCTTTAACATTTTTTTTAAAAATTGAAATTCTGTTTGTACTTTTAAAATTTGGAGGCAAATTATTGAACTCACGACTACCCATGTATTCTATCCTTTGTTTCGTTGTTTCCAACCTACACCGGGCAACTGATAAATTCATATTGTTTCGTGTATTAAACGAAGACTGGTTTCTCGAAAAACTTAGTGTGTGATGACCAATATTGTGAAGACATTTGAAAACATAAATTAATAACTGCAACTTATAAATTCCGTGAATAGGTAGAACATTTTTAAAGACATTTCTATATAATAACACCGTAGAATAGGTTATTGGAAGGTTAGCTACAACTTTTAACGCTTTATTTTGCATTCTTTGTAACGCTTTGAGCTCATTGCTTTTTTTATATCCATACGATATAGCCAAGTAATTTAAATGGCTTTGAATTAAAGCATTATAAAGTAATAATTTCGTTCTTTTATCAAATTTATTTTTAAATTTATAAAGTAGACCTACACCGTGAGCAGTTTTTGTCTTTAAATTACGAATATGCTGACACCAAGACAGATTACTTTGGAGTTCGACGCCCAAATACTTGATGGAACTAACTTCCTGAACCTCATTACCATCCACAAATACGCTAAAGTGACTGCGATCACCATGTGGCTTAAATCTTATTAATTGAGTTTTAGTTGGATTTAAAACTAGTTTGTTAATTCTCGCAAACTCCGTTAATAACGACGCATCCCGTTCCATATAAACCTTGGCGACTGTTTCGTGTTTGTAGGGGTAGAATAAACAAATATCATCAGCATACATGAATAGTTTTCCAGAAAGTTGAAGATTTATTATATCATTGAGGTAAATGATAAACAATAATGGCCCAAGTACACTACCCTGTGGCACACCGTGTTCAACTGCACCAAGTGAACTTTTATGACCTTTTATATAAACAAATTGTTTACGGTTCATCAAGTAACTTCTTAAAAGAGACATTTCTCTTCCACAGATACCATAAAATTTCAATTTTTCCAACAAAATATCATGATCTATAAGATCAAATGCCTTGGTAAAATCATAAAAAATACCTGCTACTCCACTAAATCCATCATCTAGGCCTTTACAAATAAAGTTGACGACATTCACTACAGCTTCCTCTGTACCACATCCTTCCCTAAAACCAAATTGGAAATCATTCAACAGGTTATGAGTTATCATATATCTTGAAATTTGACTGTGCAAAATTTTTTCAAATACGTTATCAATAACAGATAAAACAGCAATTGGCCTGAACTTATCCGCAGTGCAAGCATTATTTACCTTTGGAATCGGGACAACCTTATGGATTTTTAAAATATCCGGATAAATGCTAGAGTTAACCATGTTATTAAATATATTAACCAAATATGGTGTGAAATCATTTATATTATTTATTATTATTATTCTCAACATTATCATATTATCTCAACATTATCATATTATGGTTACGGAAATGTTTATAAATGAGCACAGTATGATTCATACATTATTCTAACAGTATTCTGTTGAAGCTGGATTAAAAAGTTATGCAGTTTTTTTTTAAATAGTACAAACGTATATTTAATAATTCGCACATTTAAATAAACTTATTTTAAAATAATGTAAGCAATCAAACTGTCTTTGCCCTGACGAATAAGATTTGTGTAATTAAGGAGATACATAAATCATTATTTTGTCGCTATGCCATGTTTACATAAATTTTTTTTTGTATCTAAAAAAGAAAAACTAAACTTTCTGTTTTCAGCACAAATATTATATTGTCAGGAAGAATAAAATAATGAAAACATGTGATTACAAAATAAGTATGCATTAAAATATTGTCAACAATACAATTTCATATCATAATATTTGCATTATAACCATATTATTGTCCTTGTTAGCATATTATGATCATGGAAGTGAATTTCGTCACCATGTATTACCATATTATGATTATTGCAAACATGTTATGAGTATATTGTACAGACCATGGCAAAACAATACCTGGTAGACATATTAGAAAAATCTTCTCTAGTTTTAAAAACAAAATGACAAAAGTTCATACAAAAAGTAAACAGAAAACCATAGAAAGTCAAATAAAAAACCTTACTTCTCCCTAATGCCTTTACCTTCTATTGTTATGCCATGGTACAGACTAAAAGCACGCGTATTTTGTTTAAACTTTTTTTTCATATTTCTTAAATTTTTTTTCTTTACAATTTATTTTCGTGAGTACAAAACATTTAAAAATAAATCACTTTTTTTTACCACATTTTCCTTAATTTATAACGCTTTTATGTACATACAATAAACAATAAGTTTATTTAAGGGATGCGTGTCAATTTAACCTTTACCTAGACTCTCAGGGTAGACCGGGTTGAGACTATCCGAAATTATTAATTCTTCCACTAAAAGTATCATTAACCCAACTACGTAGTTTTCCTATTGTTTATATGTTTGTTAAATATTATTTAATTTGTTCGGACTGACTGCTTCTCACAAAATATTAAACAAGAATGGCATTGAAAGAGCGAAGACTCTCATAAAAACAGACTGATCATCTGCTTACTTTTCTATTACAAATCTTATTGATTTAACAAGGGCATGTCAATTCTTTACAAATCACTGTCCACCCTCCAGTATAAATGTAATAAGTTTCTTTTTTTGAAAATTTGATTTTTTTACATTGAGTATTAAATTAATATTTAAAAATTTTTAAATAAAAATTTAATACATCAAATTTTTTATAAGTTTTGCGTGAAAAAATACACTTTTTGTAATAAGGCGGTAACATGTTAATATTCTATTACTAACCCTATTATTTTAACAAGGGCTTATCCATCAAGGTAATCACTTACCTCGGTAACATGTTACTCCTAACTTACAGGTGATGAGTTATCAAAAACTTTTTATTTAAATCTTTAATTTTTAGATCAAATAGTATTTGAAAATCGTCAAATTTGAAGAAAAAAATTAATTATATTAAATTTGATGTAGAATCGAACTAATTATACCACAAAAATATTTAAACATGTGAATTTGTTGTTAAACGTTGGCAAGTAACGCAAAACTTATTACAACGTACCATGATCCGTAATACCAACATATTACCGAGGTTTTGCAAGCTGCTATTCATTAATATTTCAAAACAACTGACTTGTTTTTTTAAATATATTTGTTGTTGTACTTTTTTGACGGCTGATTTGAGTGTTATCATATGGTAATATAACATAATATTTAATCATATATGGTCATATAAGCTATATATTTTTAAGATATGAAAATATATACAGTATTATGAAAAATATTTTTGTATGTGATATTAGATATAATTATATATGGTGTCATATGTATAATACAACTTTAGATATATTTATGGCATTAAATTATGTAAGATATAATTATACAAGATTTCATATATAACACAAAATTAACAATATAGTTTGAGATGTGATTGTATTTGGTCCATCATCATTAATATTTTTTATGGGTATAAGGTATTATTATACTATATATTGTTTTATATAACCCCATACATAACTAAAATTATATATGTCATCGGATTTCAGTAAATCCAATTTAATCTCAAAATATTTTATTCAATCCACCAAAAATTACATATCTTTTTGGATCGAATTAGATCTAATTAGATCTGATATTGACAAATTTTACGATAACTTTTAGTTTATTATTATTTAACTGAATTCCGCAAATCCTATAAATTGTGTATTAATATAAAAAATTTATTTATTTTTTATGCGAAATTTGAAAAAAAAAATAGAAACTAAAAAAAAATTCAGAATTAATTCCGAGTTTTTAGAGTAATTTATCCAAAAAAAAATTTATTTTATTTTTATTTCTAAAAAAGTTCGGATGTTTTGAATTGTCGCAGAACGTTGCATAGTGTATATCGGGTAGTTTTGAAGAGTTCATTACTACTCTTCATATATATTTCTTCGTAATTTTGTATATGAATTATTTATTGCTCATACGCCACGTATGCATAGCTATTGATTTAACACACAAATGTTGAACATTTTATAAAGGACTATATTCAATGAATATTTTCTCCAAAACTAATACGAGTTACACAATGACATTTTCTGGGTCGATAAAGAAAATATGTAACTTTTATTACAAATAAAAAAAATGTTGGCTAATTTTCAGATAAATATTATTTTGTATTACTCTTAAAATTCCGAACTAGTTCTGAATTTTTTTAAAAATTAAATTTTTCTCAAATTCTTTATACACAAATATATTGATAAAATTTCTAGCATGTGCTAAATCCAGTTAAATAATAAAAAATACACTAAAAATTGTGGCAAAATTTGTCAATATTTAACCACGCCTACTTTTCCCAGTTTTTGAAAAAAGTTGTTCCATTTTCTGCTTCTGTTATATGTGAACATATACTGTTAGTTTGGCATGGCTGCGATTTACATTTTTTTTTTTATGTCCAGTTGGTTGGAAATCAACATAAGTACAAAACTCAGTCCTCTAGCCCGCCCATATTTACCATATGGTAACGAGACATTCTGAATGCTCTGGAGGCAGGATCAAAAAAGGAATTGCAGTTTTTTAGACTAAGGTCATAACTATGTTAAATATCTTTTCAAAATGCAACAAAACAAATTTCTTTCGTGTTAAAATATTTGTTTTGCATTTTTTATTTTGCTTTTTATTAGACACGCAAAATGTATAACTTTGCTATTAGCCAGCCAATATGAATAGGTGAAATAAGCTCAGGAGGTACACTCATAGAAATAAACCTGTAAAGATAGCAGAAAAACTACAAAAAATAAATTAAAAATAACATTGAAGAAAAAAATGCTCAAATTAGCGGATTTTTTTTTGCTAAATATTAATAAAGGAAGAACAGCAAAAACAAAAAAGTTAAATTTACAATGTTTTAGTTATGTTGAATTTCAGTTAATTGAAATAGCAATTTACTCTGCTAAAATCAGTAAAAACTTTTTCTAAAAAACAGCAAGCGAAAACTGTAATATCAACAAAATTGTTGCTACATTTACGTTAAATTTAGTTGAATACAAATAACAGTTGACTTTGCTAAAACCAACAGAAATATTTGTTAAAAAATTAAAGACTGCTGATTTAAAAAGGTCAGATTCTTATACGCATAAAAACAATTAAAAAAACTTTTAAATTTCAAATTTTTTTTGATTTCTTTGTCTTCTTATATTTAGCAAATTTTTTTTGCTGATTTTAGAAGATTAATTTTTAACTTTAAAATCACTAAAATTTTGCTTAAATATAACTGATATTTTGTAGATTCAACAGATTTATATTTGCTATTCCGATTTTATTAATATTTATAAAAAAAAAAATTGCAAATTTTTTCAATATTTCCATGCAACATCATTTTGAACTAGTTTTTAGTAGTTTTTGCAAAAAAATTGACTAACAATTTTAATGATTTTATTTAACTTTGAATATGTTGTAAAGGAGCAAAAAAAAGAGACACGTATTTTATTTTTTTAACTGCCCAATCTCACGTTAAAAAATATGATTAAAAATTAATTTGTTTTTATAAGAAAACTTGTATTTAATTTACAAAAATAGATTTTAGAAACCAAAATGTTGATACCACTATTGCCTGGACAGTGAACGCAGAGTTATCACATTTTTGAATTATTTCAAATTTAGGGGGAAAAGGCACTTCGGGAAAAGTCGCATGAAAACCGAAAGCTTTCGATTATCGAAAAAGCTCAGTCACCCCCTCGGTTAAATTACATTGGCATTATTTTTTGGCTTAATAAAACTAAAACTCCTTAACAAAACGACTGATTTAGTGTTACTCAAACACGCATTTTTTTGAATAATAAAAATACTTGAAAGTTTTTGGCCATAATTTGTCCACCAGTGAATGTGTATTCAAAAAAAATTTGATACCAAATTTGTCTATAGTTACTTTAAATAGAGCGAAATAACCCGAAAAAAACATAAAATGGGGAAATTTTTGGCCCCCACTTATTAACGACTAAACATGAGATTCGACAGCTAAAAAAACCCTTAACAAACACGCATTTTTTTGAATAATAAAAATACTTGAAAGTTTTTGGCCATAATTTGTCCACCACTGAGTGTGTCTTCAAAAAAAATTTGTCTATAGTTACATTAAATAGAGCGAAATAACCCGAAAAAAACATAAAATGGGGACATTTTTGGCCCCACTTATTAACGACTAAACATGAGATTGGACAGCTAAAAAAACCCTTAAATTTTTATTCTCTATAATATTTCAGAAGTTCATTAAGATCTGTGTCCGGGTCGTTATACCTTCCTTGTAAGTTTTTCTTATTTTTGCTATGCCTTGTAAGCAGAAGATGCTGTGATCTAGCCACACTAACGACAGGTCGAATTTTTTAAATTCTTAGTTTTTTAATAATTTATTTGAAAATTTATTATTAGACACACCACCTTACATGTTTCAAGGTGTTTAAATTGCGTCAATTAACTCGCTATTATGACGACGCCATGTTAAAGTGGGCGCTGTCGTGCATGTCAATTGGGACCGGTGTACAGTGTGGTAGATCGCAAAATCTAACTGGACAAAATTAATAAATTGCATTGGGTTCACTTCTCACTTATGTATTATACAAAAAATTTGTTCAAATATAAAAATGATAAAAAAAAAAATCAACTTTTTAAAAAAAAAAAAGTTGAACTCGAAAAAAAATTGAACTCGATATTGAGTGTGACGAAAAGGAGTGTGGAAAAATGAAAAAAAATGTATGGCGGTCGCAAAAATTCGCAAGATGTTTTTGATTTACCTTAAAGTGAACACTTAAAAGATTAACATAAATATAGTTTTACACCTGAACTATCCGGAATAAACAGCTTTAACTCTACTTGAAAAAGGAAATATATTATTTTTTGCACTTTCTGAACTTCTTCTTTTAATACTTACAATGGAAATAATTAAATGAAAATTGTATATACAAGGTGGCTCAAAAATAACCTTCCGATGTTTTTTGGCTGTAATTTAAAAAAAAATTAAAAACTTTGATTCTTCTTGTGGATTATTTTTATTTGGTATTTTAATTTTTTTTACATCAAGTCGAGAATATGATGTCATGTAAATGGCCGCCGCCACAGTTGGTTGTCATTTGAGCCCTTTCTATGGCATTTTCCATCACTTTGGCCAAAACTTCCGGCGATAGGTCCTCACATTCTTGACGGATATTGTCTTTAAGAGCTGCAAGAGTCTGAGGCTTGTTGACATAAACCCGCGACTTCAAAAAGCCCCACAAAAAGAAGTCTGGAGCGGTCAAATCAGGCGATCTTGCTAGCCAGTGCAAATCGCCAAAACGGGAGATTAGGCGCCCGGGAAATGCATCCTTCAGCATATCGGTTGTGGCACGTGCAGTGTGTGCCGTTGCACCGTCCTGTTGGAACCACATGTTTTCCAATCCCAATTCATCAAGTTTCGGCAAAAAGAACTCGTTGATCATTGCTCTGTAGTGCTCACCATTCACAGTAACCGTTTGGCCCGCGACGTCTTCGAAGAAAAAAGGTCCGATGACTCCTCCAGCGAAAACAGCACACCATACAGTGACTTTGAGCGGGTGTAATGGCTCTTCGTAGGTTACACGCGGATTTTCAGTGCCCCAGAAGCGTAAATTTTGCTAATTTACGTACCCGCTAAGATGGAAATGGGCCTCATCACTCATGATTATTTTTGATGAAAAATCATCTTCCTCTTGGTGGTGATTAAGGATGGCTTGAGCGTATGTTACACGCGATTGGAGGTCAGCCGCTAACAGCTGATGCACCGTCTGGACTTTGTACGGAAACATCTTTAAATGTTGTACCAAAATTCGCTGTAAAGACCGTCGACTGATACCCATTTGCGTGGCACGTCGTCTGGTCGATGTCGACGGCGCTTCCATGACATCCTCGGCTACAGCAGCAATATTCTCTGCAGAACGGCTACTCCGGGGTCTGCCACGCCTGGCAGCATCTCGTGTTGTGCCAGTCTCTTCGAGGCGAGCGGCTAAACGTCGCAGTGTTTCACCAGTAGGCGTTGGACGGCCAGGAAATCTGCGACGAAATTCACGTTGTGCCAAAGTCACCGACCGATTATTGGTCAAATAAATAGTCACCAATATTCCGCGTTCTGGAGCAGTGTAGCGTAACATTGTTTATTAACGTGTATTTCGCATGTGTTTACTACACAAATGTCAAAACAGAACTGACATTAGGGGCCAATCGCAAAATTTATAGCATTTTCTGATAGGAGGATTACTTTTGCGCCACCTTGTATATATATATATTTCCTTGAAATACAGCTTAAAAATAATAAAAAAAAAATATGACAATAAAATCAACGTAGCCTTTTTAAAAAATACGCTTCTCTTTTAAATCTGAATGCACGTGTTGACAACAACTGACTTTAAAGCTTACTTTTTCCTAATCAGAGCTAAAAACAAAACATGAATTACAGTTTTCTATTGTATTGAGAAGCTCATTAAACGATCAATGGGAATGTTTTTTTTTTTTAATTTTTTCCATCTAGATTTGTGATTGACCACAGTGTGCGGTGCCAAAAAAATACAAAATTCACAATAAGTACACACAAAAAACTTTATCGCCCAAAAATATAGCATTGTTTCATTCGAGGGTTAAAAATCATTTAAACAGTTATTTAATAAAAGCAGGAGAGTGTGAGCGAACGAGCTTCCTCTCCATACATACCCATTGTTAATGTTTAACCATTATTGTGGTTTTTTTAAATATTTGTTGTTGATATTCCACGATTCATGAAAAAATAAAATAAAATAAAAAATATTAACATTTATTTGCGTTTGTTGTGTCAAGAGCAGGCATTTTATTATTTTTTTTTTTTCTGTTTGTATTTTCCGTCTTTTTAAATACAAAACGCGGGTAGTAGCATGGAAACAGCTGTTATACAAAGAGGTTTTTTTTTGTTGTGTTGTGTATTTTGATAGTGGAGGGAGTGCGGATTTTGTATAAATAATAAAAAGTGAAATTAAATTCACAAAAAAAAAAAACACGCGTTTAAAACAAAAGTGCAAAAGACGTTTTGTTATTAATCATACCAAAGAATTAGCAAAATATTTCGTAATAATTTTGCCAAGTGTAAATAAAACGTAACATTACAACAGTTGAGCCAAACAATTATGGCCTCTGGTTTGGCATCATCGAAAACGTCAAGTGCAGCGTATAAACGTTGGTCACAACATATTGTGGCCTCACCATATGATGATGTGTGTGTTTTATTAAAATATCACCAACGCAGCCATTCTCAAGAAAATCTTACAACATCATCATCAGCATCATCATCATCGACAAACAAAATATTTATATCCAACTACACCTACACTAATACCCCCACTAAGACCTGCTCCACACTAACGCACCACAGTAATAATAACAATAACAACAACAACACCAACACCACATCGTTTGTTGACGATGTTGTTGTGTTGGCAAATGGTTGCAATGCTACATGTACCACTTCTAATGCCACTACTAATAAAAACAACAACAACAATCAAACATTTCAAATTCCAACTCAAACTGTAAACGATACTTCCGCTTTAACTAAAAATAACATTTTACTATGTAATGGTAATGGTAACGGTAACGGCGATGTTTGTGATGTTGACCATAACAAACAACACATGACTAGTAGAAGAAGACTGATACGTCCTATATCTTGTTTCGAACCAGGAGATCATGTATGAAAGTGTTTTTTGTTTTTGTTATTTTTTATTGTATTTGTTTGTTTTTTTTTTGTTGTTGTTGTAATTGCCCAGTGTAGAAAAGCATTACTAAATAAGTGATTATTTTGGCACTCATATAAAAAAAATTCCGTACAAATAGTGGAAATTTCAGCTACGACAACAGAAAATAGTACACTCAGGGAACTTCTGCTTTAAAAAAATATGTAGTTGTTTGGGTTGCAATACAGTTTCTTTATTTTTAATGTAAATGTTAGTCATTTGTAGAACAAATAAAATTTTTTACTAACCTTGTCTTCTTTGTCCTTGTTTACTGCTCAATGGAGCATAGGCTTCAACATATTGATTTCTCCAACGTAATCTGTCTCTAGCTTCAACTGCGGCATCGTCCCACGTGAAACCATATCGTTCAAGTTCGTTTTTCACTGATCGTCTCCATGTGTTGTTTGGACGGCCACGTTTTCTAGAACCTTGGGGATTCCATTTTAGTGCCATTCTTGTTATATTTGTGGCATCTTTTCTCAGAGTGTGGCCTATCCACCTCCATTTTCTTCTTTTTATTTGTTTGCCAATTTCTTCTTCGTTCGCTAGTTGCCAAAGATCTTGGTTGCGTATAGTGGCTGGCCAAAATATTTTATGAATAATACGAAGACATTTATTTAAACATATTTGAAGTTTTCTGGTCGTGCCTTTGGATACCAACCAGGTTTCACAACCATAAAGTAAAATGAATTTGACACACGCTTTGAATATCCTCAGTTTGGTGTTCTTAGATATTTGTGTTGAGCGCCAGACCGCGTTTAGTCTACCGAATGCTGCTCTTGCTCGGTTGATTCGATTGGCTACGTCGTCTAACCTTGTAGTTCATTTAAAAAAACAAACCACATCAAATGACTGTTTTATGATTTTACATTAATTTTTTACTGTCGTTTTTTGTTATTTAAAAAAATAAAACTAGTAAAAGTGGTTCATTTTTACTACAATTGTTAGACATTTTTTTTGAACATTTAAAACCATCCTTTCTTTAAGTGAAATTTCATTTGTTTTTAATTACATTTGCAGTGGTATTTACCTACACTCAAAAAAAAAAGTTTGTAAAGTCAGCAAAAAATTTTGCTGAGTCAGCAAAGTTTTAGTCAGGAGGATGCTAGCAAAAAAATTGCTAATGTCAGCAAAATCTTTTGCTGAAAATCAGCGAGCTGATTTTTAGCAACAAAATAAGTAGATTCAGCAAAAGTTTTGCTACCACTTAGTAGATTACAAATAAAAAAAGCGTTTTTAAAAATTAATAAATTTTTTGCTGAATTTTAGTAGACTGAAAAAAACGCAAAAAAATTGTAAAAAAATTGTAATTTAGTTAATTTATTTGCTGAAAATCATAAAACATATTTTTGTGATTCTTTTAAAAATAATTTACAATAATTACGAAATATAAAAATTTTCATATTCCCACATTGACGACATGAATTAATTTAATATCTGAAAATATATAGAAATAAATATATATAACATAACAAAAATTTTCTTTCAACTACTTACATCAATGTTTGTCTTAATGATGCTATCTTTTCAATGACGAAACAGCCGAAGATAATTCTAGAAACGAAACGAAAAAATAAACAAAAACAAACGAAACAAAAAAAAAACAACGCTTTTTTTTGCAATAAGAAAAAGGAACCATACAAATCTACCTAAGATGTGTTGGTTTGTCTTTCGCTTTACTCTGTCTACATGGTGTATATGATTTTTTTATGGATGATTGTTTTGCTTGTCTTATTAGAGTTGTACTTTTTAGTATCATTTTCCTCTTTACTATATCTTGACATGCCGCGAAATCTGCTTATCAGCACAATTTTTTTTAGCAAAATTAATTAGTAAAACATTAGTATATTAGTAAAGTATTAGTGTAAAACAGTTAAGTGCTGAATAAGTATAACAAAAATTTTAGCTGAAAACACGATTTTAGCAAAAATATTTGCTAAAAAATAGTATACCTTATTTACAAGACGTTTTACTAACTTTTCTACTAACTTATTTTTTTGAGTGTACATAGTATTCTATTTCGCCAGCAAAATTTTCAATGAAATTGAGAATCACATTCTGTTAAATTTAGGTGGCCTATATTTTAGAATACCCAGGTGAAAATGATAATATATGGTAATATATTAACATGCATGACTTCATGTATGAGCATATATTGTTTCGTATATCAGCATGTATGAAGAAGTATGGCATATAATCAAGCATATATGGGATATTGCATGAAAACAAAAAGTTCATATATGTTAATGTAAGATATCGTGTATTGAAATGTATGTTAAATATGTTTCCATAATTTTATTATGTGAACTCATATATGATTATACACAGAGAGAATTTCTTGGCGGAGTTTTAATGAAATGTTTTCATTAAACTGATGAAGGTGAATGAAAAATATTATTATGAAAAAGCTTCATACCCAGCTAAAAATAGTGCTTACCCAGAAGCATTTCCGGAAGGCATTATTTCATTACGAAACGCTTCCAAAGCAAATCCAGAATGCATAATTTTTGTTCGCGATGACCCACTTGGTATGTCTCTTTTAAGCAGGTGAAAAGCGCTTTTTTCATGTGCTCTTAGAAGCAATAAATGCATGCCTTCTTAGGCAATAAGAAGCGCTTTTTTATATGTTGACAACATTAAAGCTTTATAGTATGCATTCTTTATTGCTTCATTGTAAGCATCATTCACTGCTTCAAAGAAGGCATTTTGGGAAGCATATTCTGTTTTTGCCTTCCCTAATTGCTTTATTGTATGAAAGGCGGTGAAGTGCTACACTCAAAAAAAAAAGTTTGTAAAGTCAAAAAAATTTTGCTGAGTCAGCAAAATTTTAGTCAGAAGGGTGCTTGTAAAAAAATTGCTAATGTCAGCAGATTCAGCAAAAGTTTTGCTAACACTTTGTGGATTAGAAATAAAAAAGCCTTGCTAAGAATTAATAAATTTTTTGCTGAATTTTAGTATACTGAAAAAACGCAAACAATTTGTAGAAAAATTGTAATTTAGTTAATTTATTTGCTGAAAATCATAAAACATATTTTTGTGATTCTTTTAAAAATAATTTACAATAATTACGAAATATAAAAATTTTCATTTACCCACATTGACGACATGAATTAATTTAATATCTGAAGATATATAGAAATAAATATATATAACATAACAAAAATTTTCTTTCAACTACTTACATCAATGGTTGTCTAAATGATGCTATCTTTTAAAGGACGCAACTGCCGAAGATAATTATAGAAACGAAAAAATAAACAAAAACAAAAACAAACGAAACGAAAAAAACAAACCTTTTTTACAATAAGAAAAAGGAACCATAAAAATATACCTAAGATGTGTGTCTTTCGCTTTACTCTGTCTACATGTCTGTATATGTTTGTTTGCAATTTGACCACGCTAGATTATTAATCTATAAACATTTAGTATAGAAATACATATTAAATTAAAATATTTTATTTTCTCTTTTATTTAATTAAAAGACAATTATTTTCACAAGCCGGTCACAACGCAAAATTTAAGTTGTTTTAATCCTCAATTTTGTTTTATGTATGAAAAAGAGATACAAAAATCTTCCATGGTTGATTTTTTTTATATGTCTTATTAGAGTAATACTTTTTATCATTTTCCTCTTCTCTACTACATCTTGACAAGCCGAGACATCTGCTTCATTCTGCGGATATCGTTCAATCTGGTTATCGTCCACACTTTTAATGTGCTTATCAGCACAATTTTTTAGCAAAATTAATTAGTAAAACATTAGTAAAATATTAGTAAAGCATTAGTATAAAACAGTTAAGTGCTTAATAAGTATTACAAAAATTTTAGCTGAAAACACGATTTTAGTAAAAAATTTGCTAAAAAATAGTATACCTGATTTACAAGACGTTTTACTAACTTTTCTACTAACTTATTTTTTTGAGTGTATTTTAGAACTTTTCCATAAAAGTTCGACAGTTATTTAAAAAATTAATCGGTAAAGTTGTTTTAGTGGAATATACAGGTAAATTATCAAAGAAATATATTTTTTAACTTTCTGTCTGTTGTTCAATAAAAAAAAATAAACAAAAAAAACGGACTTTCGGTAGTAGTTAATATATTCAGTTAAAATTTTCAATTTGAAACAAAAAGTTGTTATATTATATTGAGTAACGAAATAAACGAAAACAATCTATTGTTTTTATGGATTTTGTCAATTAATTTTTTAACAGTTCAAAATAAACTAAAAAATACAATTGTTTTAAACGAAAAGTAAGTAGTCCAGTTTTTTAACTGATTTTCAGTTAATTTAATGTGTATATTCAGTAGTCTTTACGAAAATATTGTGAGTGTACAAATGTTGTTACTGCTTACCAAATCCAGGTTATATTTTGCTGGGTAGTTTTAATGAAACTTTTTCATTAGTACTATGAAATTTTCAATAAATAAATTGAAATTTTTCATAAAATTTTATTAAAAACTGCATTAATATAATGAAAAGTTTCAATGGACGAGTTCCAGTAACATTTCATAGATCTAATGCAAAAATTCATTAATACCGTTAATTCTCTCTGTGAATGTTAACTCAAATAGCATTGACTTAGAAAAAATGCAATTATTGTTGATCAATAATTGACTTAAAAAGAAACAAATATTTTTTACAGTTATATTAGTTTTTTGTTTTTATATACATCGAGATTATTTTTAAGTTATTTTCAATTTATAACGAGCTTTCAACCTCCGTATATTTACAAAAATAAAGCAAATCAAACATATTAGCTAGGTTGATACTAGTATTTCGATCTGACTAAAGACCTCATCAGAACCCAAAGTTTTAGAAAAGTTAGAGCATCCATAATAGGCAGAACTTTAACAAAAAGCCTATTAATAATTAATAATCTAACTTTTCTAAAACTTTGGGTTCTGATGAGATCTTTAGCCAGATCGAAATACTAGTATCAACCTAGCTAATATGTTTGATTTGCTTTATTTTTGTAAATATACGGAGGTTGAAAGTTCGTTATAAATTGAAAAGAAACAAATATTGTTTTTTAATTTATTGAAAGTTCAATTTTTAAGTCGCAGAAACTAATTTTATTTTTAAAAAGTCTTAAGACCGTTATAACTCAATATAGACGCGCTAATAAAAACATTTAATTTTTGCTTCAAAATATATTGTACTATTTTTAAGAGACAATTTTCAACTCCCATTACATGTGTACACTTTTTTATAATAAGTAAATAGCTTATATTAATTAAAATTTCTTAATTGAAAATATTAATAAAATTTTGATTAAAAAAATCGAAAAATAAAAAAATTTGAAACTACACTAAATTTTCCAATTAATTTTTAAAATACTTCAAAAATCATTTTTTCTATTATATTTCTATTATAAATTGAAACAACTAAAAAATAAAAAAATAAATTATATAAATAGTGGGTGATTAAAACCACTGTGCTAAAATTGTGTCGCCTCCATAAACGCCTTTGTGCGCGTTGTCATGTTCGGGTGTTGGCGCGTTGGCACGATGAGGTGTGCGTTTCGCACAGGTCTGTGCATCCTTGTTCTTATAGTCCTTGAGTATAATAATCAATTAAGTAAAAGAAGTTAATAATAAATTTCATGATTGCATCTCTTATCATGAACATTTACCTATTCTTTTACTATACGGCTTCCTTAACCACGAATTATTTATTTTGTACAGGGAGCGAATGGTGTATCGCAATAAGAAAACTTATGATTTTGAGTTTTCAAGTTTTCCAAAGGAAATTGTTTGCCAATAAAATAATTTAAAGAATTCTGTCAAAATAAAAGCAAAAAAATATAAAAAAGTTTGAAGAAAATATTTTTTCTATTTGTAATAAGAATATAATTGCTTGTTTTTATTTTTAAATTTATTTAAAACTAATTAAATTAATTTGCCCCAACAATTTCCAGAATGTTACAACCTAAACAATCCAATAAAGGGCGGTTAAACAGACATGATTTTTCGTAATTAATTCGCGAACATAAGTACGTATTTTTTTTCGAAACGCTAAATACACAGAAAAAGTTATGCATTTGAAGTTTACAAACAAAACAAGTACACACACAAACACAGCATTACCAAAAACACATATCGCACTTGATCAACAAGAGGGTATTAACTCAAAATTTTTAAAATATCACTTTTTTCAAGAAATCAACTAACAACATCAATATCTATCTATTGTAAAAATTTCAACGTATTCCGATTACTCTTTCATCTCGAAAACCACTTTTTGAGACCATTTTCATGTTAATGTAGTGATTACCTTTATTTCAACAAAAAGGTATTATTTCAAGTTAATAGAAAAGTAAAGTTCAAATAGAAATAATCGTATATTTTTATAAAAAATGTATTATTTTGATTTGAGCCTTTATTTATGTTAAAAATAATTAAACTGTTTTATTTATATTTGGTTGTATTTTGAGTTGATACTGTTTTGATGATAAAATTTGTTTTATTCTTTAAATTTAAATCGATAAATTTTCAAAAAAATGGTATTAACTCAAAAAATTGATTTTTTTTGCAATGAGTGGTAAAATTTAAAACAAAAACAATGTATATATATATATTCAAATGGAATTAGCTTATTATGATATGTTTGAATTTTTAAATTCTGTTAAAATGTGGCGATAAACAGTTTTTTGACTTTACTGAAAATTTAAAAATTTAGAGTTAATACGCTCTTGTTGATCAAGTGCGATATATGTCCATACAAACGTGTCGTAGCAGGTAAGGCTGACTCAAGGACTCTTCATAAAAGTTTCCACAAATACGTCAAATGAGCGTTTTATACTTAGAAATCAATATATTCCGATATAAAACTAAATTTGCTAAATATTTTGCGAAGAAATTTTCGTGTGCCGTCCACGGTTTGGAAGCGAGAAAGCTTCAAAATCAAAATTTCGTAAAAAATTATTTTTAAAAAATATAGTTTTCAAAAATCTAAAAAACCAATTTAAGTTGACTAAAAACTCTTTATAATAAAATATAAGTAAGATTGACACTTTATCTTTAATAATAAGTCCTTACTTTGGTTCAAGGTCTCACAGGATTTTATCAGGATTCCTCTAAAGGAAATCGTCTTAACTTATAAAATAATAGACGGATTTTTATGAAATTTTGTAGAAAGAAGACATTAAGTATTAATAGCAAAGCGTTTGAAGTTTGAACAATATAAATTAAGTTTAGATAGTTTTTCGCCTAATTTCGCTTTTTCCAAAAAGCGAAAATCCCGATATCATTTGAAATAGGAGCAGAAAAAAATGGTTTTTTCGAGTGTGGTTATATCTTGGTAAGAGAAATACTTTTTGTCCAAAACTTCTCTTTTATATGCTTTAGTTTTCAAAATGCACCCTAAAATATTTTGGTTCATATCGCCTAAATTGGGCAAGGCTAAACAATTTTGTTGAAGAACGTACTATTTGTATTTCGATTGGAGTATATGGTAGGAATTTCGTTGCAAAAACATCGATTGCCAGTTAGAGGGTTAAACATCGGCTATTACATACACAAAAGATTATTAATGTAATAAAAAAAAAAAATATTTGAAAATATTTTTCTTCAAAGTGTCGAAAATTTCTGATAGTAACATAACCCTTGTAGAACATTACTTAATATTTAAAATAATGACATAAATAAGTATTTATTTTTTGTATTGAATTTGTGTTATAACTAACTAGTTATTAGTATGTCATAATTATTTGTATTAAAGTAATGCAGAGTGTAAGCTGGTGTCAGCACTTATAGTCCAAAAAATAATATCATTACCGTTTCTGTGCGCCCCGGTAGGCTAGTTGGTAGCGTGCTAGCTTATTAGTGCGGGGGTCGTGGGTTCGATTCCCACCAGAGTCACTGGTCTGTTTTCGGTACAACGCGCCGAAGGCCATAATAGCTAGTGCTCGGTTAGGGTAATAGTATATAATTTGTAATTATATGATTATATGATTATTAATTAATAAAATAAAAAAATAAAAATTATTACCATTTCTACACTGGGCTACTTTTATTTTGTTTATTTTAACTCATCGTTTAGTTGGCGTGTCTTGAAACATTTTTAATTAGTTTTTAGTTTTTATTTTGTTGTAGTTTTCGTTTTTAATATCTAATGTGGGTGTTTTTCTTGTCTTTTTTTCTAGAAAAACAAGGAATTAATGAATGATATTATCACCAATTGCAAAACGAAAAATGGTAAGTACCTACTTTGTCGAGAATATTAAATTACAAGTGCTAAACATTACCTTAAATTTTAATTAAACTCTTTAACCAACCCACGTATTCATAAAAATATTAAACAGCATTTCAAATACATTTTAGTTAACACACAAATTTTAGCCTTAAAACTGTAGCCGACGAAAAAAGTTTCAATATAATTATATATGATTATATATAGTATCATATATAATTAAATATTACATCTCATCTGATCCGAAAAATGGCATACATAAGCTAATCTCAAGGTATCTCAAGGGATCTAATCTCATGTAGTTGATCCGAAAAATAGGTCTATTAAATATGATCAAATTAAATATAATTTGATACATTTTTATCCAATAAGTTTTTTAATTAAAAAATGTTAAATGCAATTTGGCATGCGTATACTCATTACCGTTTTCAGTTCCTTGAAGTTGTGTCACCTCGAGTTATCAGTCCCCTTTCTAATTTTTAAAAAATGAAAAACAGTGAATTTTGAAGTGCCATATTTCCCAAATTATATGGTATATTTCTAAGATTTAAAAAGCACATAAAATGATACATTTTTATCTAAAAGGTTTTTAATTAAAAAATGTTAAATGCAATTTGGCATGCGTATACTCATTACCGTTTTCAGTTCCTTGAACCACTTATTAGTCCCCTTTCTAATTTTTAAAAAATGAAAAACAGTGAACTTTGAAGAGCCATATTTCCCAAATTATATGGTCTATTTCTAAGATTTTAAAAGCACATAAAAGTTGAAATTGTCTTTTTTAAAGATTTTTAATTAAAAGCAAACACTTTTTCGCGAAAATGCATTCATAATGCAAATGCAATTTTTGATTGCATTGTGCACTCCCCCACCCCCTCCCCTATATATTCTTCATTCAAAATATAATAAAATATGGAAAAAATAATAAAAAATTATGTGTCACAATTCATCATTTTATTAAAATTTGATTAAAGCAATTTAGGAAAAAAAATTAACAACCAAAATTTTGGACGCAGTTTTCCACGGGCTCAAGAGTTCCGATTTTTCTTAAATTTGTACAATTACTTGAAATTTTTCCCAAAAAAATTATTCGTCCTACACTGAGAGAACTATATGCATTATATCAAGGAATTTTTGAATTAAATCTTGGAAGTGGCACTGGAAATCGTCCATTGAAACTTTTCATTAAACCAATGAAGTTTTTCATAAAATTTCATAAAAAATTTCATTCTATTTATTAAAAGTTTCATACGTCTAATGAAAAAGTTTCATTAAAAATTGTTTCATTAAAACTATGAAACTTTTTTATAAAGCTTAAGAAATTTTAAATTAATTTTATGACCAAAAATTTCATTGGCTTTATAAAAAATTTAATTAAAACTCGTCCAAGAAAATTCTCTCTGTGTACAAAAAAAATGCCGCTCTAAAGTGAATATCTGTCTTATTAAGAAAAACTTAAACGTTTTCAATGTAAATAAACTTTATCTGTTAAAAACCAACAAAAATATACAGTGCCCTTAAACTTAATTTAATCTTGACCTTGAATTGAAATAAATAAATTTAAATTGTAATAAGTGTGAACGTATTCACTAGGGTGATCGATTAGGTTTTTCAAACCCGCTTGCAACCGGTTTTTTTTTAGAAAGTTAAATTTTCGAATATCGAATATGCCGGTTTTTTGCTGTCTAATATCCGGTTTTTTTCTTAACTATTCTTTTTTAGCTTCAATATTTAAAACACCGTAAAAAATTCATTGTTAAAAACAAAACGCCCAGAATTTTTTTTTTTCAAAAATCTGTTTTTTTTATAACAGCGGTCCATGCAAGATGGCTCCTTTTTACTTAAAAATTACCCAGGAAAAAATTACACATTCCAAAAAGAAGGTGATGCCCACACTTGCTTACATATCTCATTGCCAAATTTAGTAACTGCAATACCAAACTCATTCCAGCGATAGAGTCAAAAAAGCAAGTAGTATTGTAATCAATTCTTTAAATTTAAACCAAAAAGCATGAACTCAATAACAAAGTAATTATTTACTTAAAAGAAAATAACAATTTTATTAACTCCTACGTATAAATTTTTGTACTCAAGAAGTAATCATATACTTTTTCTTAATAAAAGGACGATATTGGCAGTAGTTCCTAATTTTGAAAAAAGAAGTTATACAATTTTAAAGAATTTATCTCATATATTTTTTCAAACAAATTTTTATATGCAGGAAAATAATACTAAAAACAGAAATTGCATGTTGCCTAAATTTTGTTAAACTGTGGTTAGGTATAAATTAGGGAAGCGCACGTGAGCAGAAAATTGTGAGAAGTTGAATTGTGGAAGTTGAAATTACTGACGTTATCGTGAGTGAGTGTAAAAAAAAATTTCAATTGTGATTGCGCGTGAGTCATATTTTTGTTTTTCAATTTTGAATTGTTCTTTTTTTTTGAAAAATTTATATTTTTGTGGTTTATAGCTCCAAAATTATGACAGACCCATGTATCATATCAATTCGATGTTTCACTTTTTAGGATTTTATTTCCGTATGAGTTTTGATCGTTATATTTGAGTGACCTAGGAGAATCACGTGTGAGTAAAAGTTGAATTTACTTATGGAACTACTTCTATTTTTTAAATGTAAGTACTTCTTATTTTTTCTAGGGAACTATTTATTTATTTTTTTTTTGTGTAAGTACTTCGTAATTTTACAATGGAACTATTTCTTTATTAAAAAATGTATGTAGTTCTTAAAAATATAAAATAAATGGTTCTTCGGTAAAAAAAAAATAATCAATTCTAAAGAATCAATTATTTTAGTCTCACGCCCTGTTAAAATAATCGAGTAGGTAATCTAGTAAGGAATGCGTTCTGCCCAAAATGCTTGATTACAAACCCGCTTACCTTTTTGGAAATTTTTTGCTGGGTTCTCATATATAAAGCTTTAAAAACGTTCCCCACAAAAAATATTATTTATTTTTCTCTCTCATATTTTAATTGTTCCAGAGTTATTATTCTGACATTTTATATTTGACGATATTAACAAATACGAACAAAAAGTATTTGATTTTTTTTAACATTTTAAAAAAATTTTGTTTATTACATTTTTTTTTTTCTTTAAAATACATTTTATTTTAGTCGTTTTCAATGATGGACGGTTTTTAATACAAAAACTGTATCTCAGCCAATAACTTCGGAGCGCTCATAAATCAAAATTTTAAATGATTTAAAAAAAGATTATTTTAGAAAAATAAACGTGTTTCTTTAAAAAATTAAAAATACTATTAATTTTTAAATCAGACTAGATTAGTTTCTGCCTTTTTATGGACAGGCGTTATCAGTGATTTTCCATTAAAATTGTATTATTATTTGTGTCTTATAATTGTCAGATTGTCTCTATATGATAAATTTTTCAACAACCTGCGGCTTTTAGAATCAAACCTGCGCTCTTCTTGCATTACAAACGTCATGACCGTTTATTGTTTTTTGAAAACCCCCGTAAAACTTTTCTCGAGCTATGTCAAAGTTAATAATGATTTTTCAAATAAAAAACTAATATTATTTATATAATATAAAAAAATATATTTTTTTTAAGTAGAAATGTACAACATTTAAAAACCGTTTTTTTTTTAATTTCAACTATTCGGAAAACCCGAAAACCGGGTTTTGAAAAATTACGAATAATCGCTCACCCTAGCATTCACCCGTCATTGATATGCTTATTTGTTACAAACACCCCCCAGTACACTTTATTTGAAAATAGGGGATATCTGGTGGGTTTTTATTACTAATTCGTATTAAGAATTGAATTCATTAGAAGGCCAATTTAATCCTTAAATTTAACAGTACAAAAATAATCATAAATAAGTAATGCCTTTAATACAATAATCACGAAACATATTTATAATTAAATAATAAAACCAATTTCAATTTATCATCATTAAATAATTAAATTATGCAAAAAAATATAGTCCTAATTAATTTCAAATGTAATAGAAACCATATTTACAAAGTTTTGTTTGAATGCCTTCGTTCGAACAAGGATATAAGTGACAAATTTTTAAAACGCGTTCTTTTACATACACTCAAGGAAAAAAGTTTCATCATATTGATGAAAATGTTTCATAAATCGTTTGTCTCAACTATTTATAATCTTATATGCAAATTGGTATTTAAGGCGTTGTGGTGTAATGGTTAGCGCGTTGGACTGTTACACAGATGGTCCCGGGTTCGATTCCCGGTGACGACAACATCAATTTAGAAAAATAATATGTATGAGTTTTCTATCACTTATATATATCGCTGCGCCCACCTTCGGTGTTCCCATAGCACTTAACTCCACCAAAGTAAAATAATGAATCAGGGCTATGAAACGAAAAAGCTTTAATAAATTCGCCAATCAGGTGGCGAGCAACAACTGCTCTAAGACTTATCTACTCGCGCAATTACAGTGTTGCCACGTTTGAAGCCCTTCATCTTTCACCACCTTTCATCTCTCCACTATCTCCTTTCCAAAGAAAGGAACACATTAATTAATAGGAAGAATTCCTGAGTGTTGCTTCTCTTTAAAAAAAAAAAAAAAAATAAAAGCCAATTTCTCAATATATATAAATAATAAAAATTTTGTGTTAATTCTGCAAAACGTATGTAGAGAATATATTAAACAACACAACTTATTTTTTAAATAAAATTAAAATTGCCTGAAAAATTTTTAATTTGGCATGTTTTTTGTTATTTTGCTTCGAAACTCTAAAAATGCCAGTTCAACTTCTGAGATGCTGAGTACGCAAATAGTGCTTGGTGAAATATAAAATTAAAAGTAACCGAAAAACTAAGAAAAATGCAATAAAAATATGCATTTAATGCAAAATAAATAAAAATATGCAATAAAACCATGCATTCGCATATTATACTAGGGCCGAATTACGGCATTCGTGATCGAGTGAAATCGTTCCAAAACTGTTTTTTATTGAGTAACTACGAAAATACTAATAATGAAAATACAAAGTTTAACATTTTTTTCTAATGAAGGACCCAACTAGAACATCCCTGATAAAAAACATTTCGTTAAAATTTTTTATTTTCGGAAATAGAAAATTAGTTTTGATCTAAAAATTACGATCAAGAATGCCGTAATTCGTCCCTTGGGTTCATTATTTTGTTCACTTAACAAATATGCATAATAGAGAGATAATAAAAAATCAACGGTTAAAAATGAACTTGGGATTTTCGCTTATACTGTTGCAGATTTGTTGACAAGTATACGAGAACGTATCAATAAGTCCGTTACTTTTCGCACTTCCCTCGTAGTTATACAAAATGCAACACTGCTTCCATCAAGTATCACCTGTTAGACTACTGTCAAATTTTGAGCAAGTTCCGTCATTTACTTTGCGGTTAACAGCTGTTCAAAACATGCAACCTCGTGGATTTTTTTAAAAATGGCAAAAAGTGAATTACGAGTGCTCATTAAACATTATTTTTTGTGAAAAACAAAGATCCATCAAACCAAGGAAAAGCTTGATAAATACAATAGGAACTCTGCACCACCGATTCCAATGGTAAAAAGTTGGTTTACTGACTTTCGTTGTGGTCGCACAAGTACAAATGACGCTGAGCGTTCTGGACGACCAATTGAGGTCAATGCACCCGAAAATGTCAAAAAAATCCACGATATGGTGTTGGCCGATCGAAGAGTAAAAGTGCGGGAGACTGTTGATGCCATAGGTATTTCATATGGCAGCGTGGTTTCGATTTTAAATGATCAGTTGAATTTAAGAAAGCTTTCTGCAAGATGGGTGCCGCATTTGCTCTTAATTGACCATAAAGGTAATCGTGTGACAACTTCAAAGGACTGTTTGGAGTTGTTTAACGGAATTCGAATGAGTTTTTGCGGCGTTTTGTAATTGTGGATGAAACATGGATCCATTACAACACTCCGGACACCAAGCAGCAGTCTAAACAATGGGTTTCTCCGGGTGAACCGGCTCCGAAAAAGGCCAAGGTAAGTTTGTCGGCCAATAAGGTGAGGGCAACAGTTTTTTGGGATGCACGCAGGATAATCAACATCGATTACCTTCAAAAGGGAAAAACAATAAACGGCGAATACTATGCCAACTTATTAAACCGATTTAACGAGGACTTAAAAAAAAACGACCCCATATGGCCAAGAAAAAAGTTCTTTTCATCGAGATAATGCACGGGTGCACACGTGTGCAGTCTCAATGTCAAAATTCCATGACTTGGGCTACGAATTGGTACCGGATTTATCCCCCAGTGACTATTTCCTATTTCCAAACCTAAAGAAATGGTTCGGTGGAAAGAGATTTAGCTCCAACGATTAAACTATTGATCAAACAAATGCGTATTTTATGGACATCGAAAAATCCTATTTTTTGGAAGGGATACACAAATTGGAGAAACGTTGTATTAAGCTAAAAGGAGATTATGTTGAAAAATAAATTGTTTTGCAAAAAAAACTGTGTTTCATTTAAAAAGTTACTGACTTATTGATTCGCCCTCGTAACAACATGAATAATTGAAAAAATATGGTCGAACAATCATATGAACTAAAAGAGCGAACTAGTTCAATAAATGCAAATGTACGAAATGAACTATCAACTAGAATGCCCAACTTTAAACAAAATTTAATTTGAAATTGTTTCCCACGTTTTTATCTTATCCTGTAAAGTTCTGAAAATGGATTATATACCCTTATTCGAGCTAGGCATTCATTTGTGAATGCAAATAAAAGTTACGCTGAAATTAAAATAAACAAAAATATTTATAACAACAAAATAATTATAATATGAGCAAAATTTTAAAATCATTTTATTTAAAATTTTATTTTAGGTTTTGGTTCTTCTGTACAACAACAAACAAATGCATCAACCACAAAACGACCACTAAGTCCAGATCATCCAAATCCGGCGCTACCAATAACAGAAGTAAGTAAATATTTGCATCATTATCATTTTCCTTGTGCTTATTTAGTGTTTGAAACTTTTGTAATGTCTCACAAGTTAAGACTTTTATTACATTTTCTTACTTTTGCGCTGTTAGTATGTCATATATTTTTCTGTCTGAAGCGAAACAAAAAGTAAAGTGTTGCTGTCAACACGTATGTGGTTGAAACAAAAAAAAAATCTAAACGGATTTGTGGTAAACATTAATGAGTTTTACTTGGTAGAGAGACAGAAAAACAAGGTGACAATTATGATTTGTAAGCAGTTTTTTAAAAAGGATGCACAAAATTATGTGTGAAATACGGTGAATGAAACAGATAACAAAGAGTCAAGTTTTTAGATGTTTTTTTTAATTTGGCCCTTTCTGTACTCCTCGTAAAATTTTTTAAAATCACAGTCTAAGCTAATGCCTACATACAGTAAAACCCGGTTAAGACGAACTCCGAGGGACCAAAAAATTAGTTCGTCTTAAGCGAGGTTCGTATTAAGCGGGTTTTTTTTAACGATAAAAAATATGTATTTATAAAAACAAAAACAAGATTATTCAGATTTTTACATAAATAAAAAATAAAATTAGCGTTTCATGCATTCACAATTAAAAATTCAATTAAAATTCTTTATTTTTAAAAAAAAAAATCTGTTATTTTATTCGTTATAAGTTTTTCTATTACCAAAATATGGTTGTCAGCTTCTTCGGCACACGATTTTGTTCGAATATATTTTTTTATGTTTATTAAACTACTGTGCACCGTTTGTATATTAGGTATGTCCTCCTCTATTTCGACTTCTTATCACTTGACAAATTTTCAACATCGGGAGGATTAACAATTTCCAATATTTCTTCATCTGATAAAGCATGTGACGTCAAAACATTAGCATCTATATCTAGAAAGTCATCCACGGATATGGAATTCATATTAGGTCTATCCCATTAAACGGATAAAGAGTGTACTAAACATGATTATTTGTATGAAAACGAGTTTTTGGGACTGCTTATAACAGTTCGTAATAACCGAGGGCACGTATTAACCGAGTTCGTATTAAGAGATGTATTTTATATGAAAATTGTTGCCAAAACGTCGGGACTTTTAAATTAGTTCGTATTAACTGAGGGTTCGTCTTAACCGAGTTCGTCTTAAGCGAGTTTTACTGTATTTACTTTATGTATTAGCGCCATTAGGAACCCCCGTACCGTATTTCAAAGTCCTCGCTTCAGCAGATTGGTCAAGCCGTCAAGGATAGACTTTTTGCCCTTTTAACCCCTTCTTTAAACACGTTCCTGGTCAAAATGTCATATCAGTGAGAAAAGTCAGATTCCAAGAAACATCTATTTAAAATTCAAAATTTTAAGCCAAATGGATTTGTGCAGGGCGGCAAGGGTAAGAAATTTCACATTTTTCCCCTTTCCAGAAGGAGTTTCTAAAAATACCAGCTAAACGGATGTCTACGCGAGAATACAAAGCACTATAACAAATTTCAAGTTCCTTGCATACCCCTCCTCGTAGAAATTTTCAAAAATCCCCTTTGAGACCCACGATGCAAGCAAAAAGTTCTTGATTTGTCGAGCTCATTTTAATTTTGAAATTATTACACTTTCCCTAAAGTTATACATATTTTATGATACACACAATCGTGAGCTTGGGTCTCAAAGGAATAAGTGAATGTTTTCGCGAGATTAGTAACCTACAACCTAAATTTTAAGTTAATCACATTAGCGGTTTGGCAAGGCCGCCAATGGGGAGACTTTTGCCCTACCTGTCCCTCCCGTATACTGATAGAAAAAATTAGTAAGCATTTTTGCTAAAACTACTAAAAATTAGTTCAAACAGACGTTGCAGAAAAAACAGCTAAAATTAGCAGATTATACTAA
Source organism: Delia radicum (assembly GCA_021234595.1). Taxonomy (NCBI): domain Eukaryota; kingdom Metazoa; phylum Arthropoda; class Insecta; order Diptera; family Anthomyiidae; genus Delia; species Delia radicum. The sequence continues at coordinate 184,390,348 of CM037855.1, read as the reverse complement.
ATATTGATTAGTAGGAGAATAATAGCAAAAGCAATTCTGTTAAATCTACGCATTTTTAGTTGTATTTGAGATAAATTTTAGTTAATTGAAAGTAACTGATTAATCTGCTAAAATAAGCAAAAAAAAAAAATTATAAAAATTTGTAGACAAAAAAAAATATAAATAAATGTGAAATTTTAAAAGTTTTTTATTTACATCTTTTTTCTATGAATAAAAATCTGCCCTTCTAAAATCAGCAAACTACAATTTTTTATCAAACGTTTCTGTTGATTTTAGCAAAAATATACTGTTATTTGCAATCTACTAAATTTAAGATGAATATAGCAAACATATTGTTGATATTACAGTTTTAGTTTGCAGTTTTTAGTCTACAAATATTTAGTAAAAGTTTTTGCTAATTTTAGCAGAGTAAATAGCTATTTTGAATTAACTAAAATTCAACTCGAATATAACTAAAATTTTGGAAAGTTAACAGTTTTATATTTGGCTGTTCTTTTTTATTAATATTTAGCAAAAAAATCCTAAGCTTAGCAGTTTTTTCTGCAACGCAAATTTTAACTAATTTTTAGTACTTTTTCGGTTTTAATGCGGATTTTTCCAGAAGAGCCTTATTAACGTACATATATTTAAAATAATTCAAAAATGTAGCAACTCTCGACATATAGATGATTTTCAAAAGAAAAACACTTTAAAAAACTATAAAATTTATTGAAAAGTTTAAAACCCATTTAAGTTTATCTTTTATTTATCTCTTTACAGTCTCCGAGTCCTGCTATGAATCGTATGGGATGGGCGCTACGTACACTATTGGTTGCTGATAATTCAAGTTGTTTAAAGGATAGAAAAGTAAGTACACACACACACACATACACTGAACACTGATTCTTCCGCACTAACACAGACACACTTAGCCAGAAATGACAACAAGTGTTACTCTACAAACACTTAAACAACAATATTAAATGATTATTTAATTGGTTTTAAGTACAGTGATAAAAAATCACATTTACTAAGCTAAAAGAACCCACACAATCATAAACAGATAGACATATAAAAATTTAGTAGGGTGGCACTTATTTAGAGAAAATATAGAGAGAAAATATGGTTCAAGAGAATCATATTATGATTGGGAACACGTAATGATTTTAAAATGTTAATACTAATAATAATATGAACTTTAATTATTATAATGTCGGTCGCAGTGATCATAATATTATCAGTTTGGATCATCTTTATTATCATAAGGATCATACTATGATAAAATCCATAGAACCCATACAATCATAAACAGATAGACATATAAATATTTAGTAAGGTGGCACTTATTTATTTGTTAAAAAATATATTAAAAACTCTTAGTTACAGAGAGAAAATATGGTTCAAGAGAATCCTATTCACCCCTATCGTGAATAAGAAGGGAAATATTTGTTCCCATGTAATTTTCATTCCCCCTCAAGTAAAAATTGGTATCGTGAATTTCCCCTGAAATTGTATTATGCTATTCACGAGTGAATGATTAGACAAAGGGAACGAATTTCGAGGGAACTTTTGTTCACGATTGGAATTGAGTGAAAAGGGAAAACAATTCGAGGGAAAAAATATTTACGATATTGGTGATTATGATTGGGAACATGTAATGATTTTAAAATGTTAGTAATAATCATAATATGAACCTTAATTATTATAATGTCGGCCGCAGTGATCATGATATTATCAGTTTGGATCACCTTTATTATCATAAGGATCATACTATGATAAAATCGAATTTCCAATCATTACATGATGCTGTTATACCATACTTTTTCTCTGCGTGTAAAATGTAAAATATTTTCTATAAGAAAAAACTTCAACATTTAATTACAAAAAGAAAAAAAAAACTCAATCTGGTAACGTTGTGAAATAGAAAATAAACAAAAATCTAAAAATAGAATATTTGTGTTGTTAGTGTTGGTCACTTTCTGAGTATAATATACAGTAACAGAAAAGCTAATAGGAAAGAAAACTGCAATTTAACTGCGTTACATTCCAGACCATACTTTGATGAGATCGCTAAACGATCATGACTAGGTATTTTTACGTTTGTAATGTAAGAAGAAGCGCAAGTTTGATTCCTACAGCCGCAGATTGTTGAAAAAATTTATCATATAGGGACAATCTGACAATTATAGGACAGAAATAATAATACAATTTAAATGGAAAATCACTGAAAAATCCATAAAAAGGCAGAAACTAGGCTAGTCTGATTTAAAAATTAATAGTGTTTATAATTTTTAGAGAAAAACGTTTATTCTTCTTCTTAACCTCAATCTTTCTAAAGGAAATTTTTTTTTGATTTGCTATTGAAATTTTTAAATAAGTGTCGCATTAACTAACTCATTACAGTTGAAATGAATGATATAAAAGAATAATGTTTGTTAAAGCATATAAAAATGATTGTATTAATTGTAGAATGGCATAATAAGAGATGATGTCTACATTGGCGTGAAAAGAAGTGGGTGGTATTGGCTCTATAAAGTTCTAAGTGATATGTATGATATCGTTATATTAAATCCAGCTGTTAACATTTAAGAATGCTTTTAATTAATATAAACATTTGTAATGTTTTCACAAACATTTTTCCATATCGTCTGCCAGTTTATGTGTTGTTACACTCATAAAAAAAGCCCATATAATTAGTTGAAAATTCAGTTTACGACCACAGAAAATAGTACCTGAATTTACGCCAACTGCAACTTCAATGAAGTTTAGAATAACAGCCTGCTAAATTTAGGTGCCCTACATTTTAGAAGAACTAAAACGTTTTGGTTGACAGTTGTAGTTCAATTAACTAAGAATTTAGCTAAATCAACATATTTTTTATGTTAAATTAACAGAAAATTTCTGCTAAAATGTTCTCTACGGATTTGACCAAAGGGAAGTCCATATTTATTACCGTAATTATGAATGGTTAATAAATACTACTATTTTTGGTTCATTTTTCCCTCTCTCGCTTAGTTTCCGAGATAAAGAATATTTTATGATTATAAAGAAAAATATGTGAGAAAATAACTCCATCTACAAGTGAGACTGAAGCCGGAAACACAAAAAAAAATATTTTTTAAAAACTATTGAGGTTTAAATTAACTGGAAAGTTTATAAATTTTAAAATCACGAATTACTAAATTTTAGGTTGAAAAATTAGTTCAAATACGGATGAAATTTATTCTTGTGCTGAACTTTTGCTAAGTAACTGATTTAAACGTAAGCAACAGAAAAAATTATTTCATCTGAATTATAGCAAGTTTAACTGACTTTTGAACTAACTTTTTTTCATGAGTGCAGAAATTTTTGTTTTTTTTTTTGCGAAATAAACATTTTTAGTGTGATGATTAACTCTTGAAAAATTTGAATAATGTTATGTTCATCTTCTTTTTCCTTGTTTTTAATTGATATTCTCTTTTTTTTTTGCTATTCAGGTTTCTGGTAAACTTATTCGCAAGTGTGCTCCTGGTACTGAGTTGGTAGACTGGTTGGTAAATTTGGCACCCATTGTTCATACAAGAGCCCAAGCGGCTGGTATGTGGCAAGCTTTATTAGAGGAAGGCGTATTATCACATGGTAAGTAGTATGTATGTGGTTGGAAATTTTTCCATACTCATGAAGATATTTTGCGTAAATGAAATTTTTTTATGAATTTTATTAAAACTCAAATGTAGTGATGTGAGTTAAAAAGGAAGATTTTAATAAATAAGCTTTTTCTATATAATAAATGGCAATGGGATCATTTTCAAAAAGAGCGATTATAATAAACAATTTTGATTAGGCTGAGTTCCTTAAGCTATTTTGAATACTTGACAACCAAAGTTGAAACTTTGACTTGATAAAAACTATGGTTGAAATATGATTGCAGCCACAAAAGTATGTTTCCTACAGCATTGTTGTTTCAATAAAATTTGTATTGTATCCATCATATTTCACCAATAACATGGTTGCTTTAATCATGTTATAGTAAAAATCTTTCTCTTTTCCTTGCCTATAATCATAATATAGTATTTATTATAATATTCCTCTCTGTAACCACAGCCATATTATAGTTGCACCAACTATAAGGTAGTCAGTACCTTGCGTTTTCGTTCTCTTAGTGTCATTCTTGTTTAAGATTTTGTGAAAAGAAAAAGAATTTGTGAGAAGCAACCAGTCAGGAAAAATTTAATAATATTAAACAAAAAACATAAAATAGAAAAATAGAACGCAGTGATGTTAATTGTAATGATGATATTTTTAGTGAAAGAAGAAATAGTTTGGTAGGTCTACCATGAGAGCATAGGCAAATTGACATGAGAGCATAGGCAAATTGACATGCATCCCTTAAATGAAGTTATTATTTATTATACATAAAAGTGTTATAAATTAAGTAAGAAGTGAAATAAATGTGATTTATTTTTAAATTAGTTGTGCTCATGAAAAATAAAATGTAAAAAAAAGATTTTAAATTAAAGAAATATTTAAACAAAATACGCGTGCTTTAAGTCTGCAGTACGAAATAGTCATTATATGTTTGCAATAATCATAATATGGTAATAAATTTTCGTGAGCATAATATAATAGCTAGGACTATAATATAGTTATAGTGCAAATATTATAATTGCTACAAACATCTTATGATCATTATAAATGTATTGTGAAATTGTATTCTTAACGTTCCCATTACTTTATTTTCCCTGACAAAATAAGATTTGTGCTGAAAAACAGAAAGTTTAGTTTTGCTTTTTTAGATACCAAAATAACAAATGCATGTAAAGATCGCATAACGACAAAATAATGGTTAATTTAACTCCTTATTAGCACAAATCTTATTCGTCAGCGCAAAGACAATTTGATTACTTAAATTATTTTAAAATTGTGTTTTTTTAAATGTGTAAATTATTAAATACATTTCTACTATTGTATTTAAAAAAACATGCGTAACATTTTAATCCAGCTTCAACATAATGCTGGGAGAATAATGTACGAATCATACTATGATAATTTATAATCATTTCCATAACCATAATATGATCATAGTGAGATCAATTGGTAACCATAATATGGTAATATAGTTATTATTTTTATGATTAAAAAAAAGATACGAGTATGATAGTCAGAAGCATAGTAACATTGTTGTCGCAATCATAAGTCCAAAAATGTATGATGCTCTTCCCTGTTTTTCCTTTGCGTGTATGTACTCATAACGGGTGAAAACTTACCACAAACTGCACCTCCGATTCTAAAAGGCATTTAAAAATTTTTAAACGCAAGATTTGTACGAACTTTTTAAAAATTTAGAGAAATTAATTTCTTTGCATTTTACTTTATAAAAAATATGGCTTGAGAACATATTTCGGTATCTGGAATGAATTTTCACGAATCTTCGTTCCTAGCGATTACAGCGGCAGTTTTTCCACAAACACATTTCGCTTTGTGACAACTAAAACGCTGTATCAATTCTGCCAATAATAAACAATTTTATGAAACTGTTTTATAAATTCTATAAACGCTTCATTGTCGTAATGATTCAATAGTTTTATGAAAATTTTTATTAATTCTACAAATATTTTATAAAAATTGACTTCAATGAAACCTGTTTCATAGATTCTATGACAAGTTTCAATGGACGAATTACAGTGAGAATTTTTATTGAATTTATGAAGAAATTCATTACTGAAGTGAAGATAATTCTCTCAGTGTGTAAATTGATGTAGCTTTAATTAAATCCAAGCAAAAACTGTAATTTTAATAAAGGGTCCGCCAAATAACTTTTTTTTTTTGAACTCCTGAGCCAATTGGACTTTGTATGGCGTCATACCAAGGTCTTTATGCAAAATTCGTCTCAAAGATGTCTCCGAAATGTTCAATTGTTGAGAACGACGGTGAATTGATGTTGATGGCGCTTCACGCACACTTTCTGCCACAGCAGCAATATTCTCGGGTGTAAACGTTAGATGGCGGACCCTTCAGTTTTAATATGCTTGAAACTTAAAACTATAATAATTTTTGTGGCGTTAAAGATGCGGCGTTACCGCGAATGGATTTAGTGTGTTTTAACATCGGCTAATATATACACAAAAGGTTATTCATGTTTGAAGTTCGTCATATAAGTTTTCTTTTTAATGTTACTATTTTTTGCTATTATCTCCTAAAAGTGCCATAAATTTTTAATTATAAAAGAAAAAAAGAAAAATTTATCAATTTTAGGAAAAATTTATACTCTACTTTGTAAAACAACACAAAATAAAATTGAATTGATATGGAAATTTTAATCACGACACGAAATTTAATCAGAACTTGAGAAAAAAAAATACTCCGCAAAGAATGCCAATAGGATATGAAAGCAATTTATCTCCACATCTAAAAAAAATATATATTTAAAATAAATCTTTGCTCAAATTTAGGCTAGAGATTACTTTTCAAAAGGCTTGAGGTGCGGTGAATCAGAATGTGACTTTAGAATTTCTTCATTGAATCATTACGACAATGCGACTTAAGAATTTCTAGAAAACCACTGTTTTTTGCTATATTCGGGACTTAAAAAAAAATCGGGAATTATGCACAAAATTCGTTATATCATCTTGTCATCCAAATATTTTCTAAATTTATGTTAAGATATCTCGAAAACCTGATGCTAGAAAGAAATTCTAAGGTTAGATTCGAATTTAACGCACGCGTTGAAATCGCGAAGGAAAAGTCGCATAAAACCCGAACAATTACGAATATCGGAAAAAGCTCAGACACCTCCTCGATTAAATTCAATAGCCAACTATAATTCTTAGCTTAATCCAACTATAATTTTTTAACAAAAAGGCAGTTTTGTTAAATGTTAAAAATCATTTTTTTGAATTACAAAAATACTTGCAAGTTGTCGGACATGTTCAGTATACCAGTTTATGTGTCTCCAAAAGCTCTTTCATTTGGTACCTCATTTATCTGAAATTTCTATAAAACAATTCTAAATAAGCCGAAAAAACAAAAAATGGTGTAATTTTATCCCCTAAACATGAGATTGGGCTGCTAAAAAAATACGTGTCCATTATATTTTTTCTTTATCACATATCCAAATTTCATAAATATCGGAGAGAACCCATCGGGAGACTGCCCTTGTGAGACAATTAGCTGCATTTTATTGATGACTTTTTGCATAAAATCAAAGAAATGGCACTGGAATGCGTACATTGGAACTTTTCATTAAGTTAATGCAAGTTTTTATAAAATTGAATGAAAAATGTAATTTTATTTATCAAAAAATTTTATTCACACAATGAAGAAGTTTCATTAAAAACTGCTTCTGTAAAAAGGATGAAGCTTAGTTTTATGTATAGTAATTAAATGTGCTAAAGTCCCAAAACTTATTTAACAAATTGTGAAAACAATCTGTTAAGGATTTCATTCCTGCCCAAGGAAATCTTCAGGGGACTTTGTTATTAGAATTTCTAGTGATATTTGTTATGTTAAATCACAAACTCAATGAGAATTTCTTGTCCTCGTCTAGGAGCGTGATTCAAAATTTAAAATATCAAAGAAAAACAAAAACAAAAACAACAACAAAATATTATCACAATTGGCTTTGTCATCTTCCAAATACTACTCTGTTTTTTTTATGAAGTGTTTCGTTTATTTTTTGAATTCACTATTTTTTTTTTTTTTTTTGTGTAGTCAATATTTTCCTTTTCGATTCCGTAAAGTTGAATATTAATTTATTTTTAAAAGTTACGTCCCTGTTTTATTTTGTAAAATGACACAAGAAAACTACACATTGGTAAGTCCTCAGATTTTAATAAAACTTGGAAATGTTGCTGAAGACTAAAAAAATTAGACGCGCATTTTTTTTAGGTGCGCAGTCGTAAGTTTAGAAGGGTCAAAAATTAGACCATTTTTGTCAAAAAACTTAAGAAATTCAAATTTTTTCGTACGCAGTGAAATATTTAAAATATGGCTTATAAAAGCTCTGCGGGCAAATTCGTGTTAAAGCCAAACGGTTACGAAAATTTAAAAAAGCACAGACATCTATTTTTGTCAAAAAAATAAGAAATTCAATTTTTTTCGTACGCAGTGTTAAAGTACTCGAGAAAATACAAATTGTGGTACCCATATTGCCTATGCTGTGGGCCTAGGGTTGCCACTTATTTGAAATATTTAAAATATGGCTTAAAAAAGCTATTCGGAAAAAGTCGTGTTAAAGCCGACCGATTACGAAAATAAAAAAAAAAACAGTCATCCCCTCGATGAAGTTTTAAGCATTATTATATGCTAATTCGAACTCAAACCAACAACAACTTCCCATACAAATGTGGTGTTCGAGAAAATTGTTTTTTTAATAAATTTTGGGACATGCACGGACATGTAGTAGATGCGTCTTTAAAATACCTTTCATTTGATACCTACCTATTTGCCTATAGTTTAATAACTAATATAATAAATATATTAAAAAAAACCTCAAATTGTGTCATATTTGACCCCACTTGTTAACCCCTAAACTTGGGACTGTGCACCTAAAAAAAAATACCAGTCTAATAGTTTTGTTTGTCCTTTAAAACATATCCAAGTCTCATTTAAATCTGCGGATTCACCACTGTGTAGTTTTCTTACTAGATTAACCTTCCAATATCTTAAGGCAAAGTTAACATTTTGGGCAATATTCTTACACTAATAGAAAAAAATTAGTAAACATTTCTTATAAAACGACTAAAAATTAGTTTAAAATTACATTGCAGAAAAAACTGCAAAAATTAACAGATATTTTTCGATAAATATTAGTAAGAATAGAATATTAAAAACAAATCTGTTGAAATTTTTTCTGTTGATTCCAGCAAAATATACCGTTATTTGCATTCTACTAAATTTACGGTAAATAAATGTGGGCGTTGTGGTGTAATGGTTAGCGCGTTGCACTGTTACGCAGATGGTCCCGGGTTCGATTCCCGGTGACGACAACATCAATTTAGAAAAATAATATGTATGAGTTTTCTATCACTTATATGTATCGCATCGCCCACCTTCGGTGTTCACATAGCACTTAACCCCACCGAAGTAAAATAATGAATCAGGGCTATGAAACAAAAAGCTTCAATAAATTTGCCAAATCTACATCAGGTGGCGAGCAACAACTGTTCTAAGACTTATCTACTCGCGCAATTACAGTGTTGCCATGTTTGAAGCCCTTCATCTTTCATCACGTTTCATCTCTCCACTATCCCCTTTCCAAAGAAAGCAACACATTAATTAATAGGAAGAATTTTCCTGAGTGCTGCTTCTCTTTAAAAAAAAAAAAAAAAAAAAACAATTCAACTCGAATATAACTAAAATTTTGTAAAGTTTACTGTTTAATTTTTGCTGTTCTTATTTTATTAATAATTAACAAAAAAAAAAGGGTTTGCTAATTTTAGCAGTTTTTTTTTTCAGCAAATTCATTTTTAACTAAATTTTAGTAGCTTTTTCTACAGGTTTATTTCTATGAGTGTAAAATCTACAATATTTACTTAAAAGAGTTTAACCACTTCGATAAAAACTAATTCTTTTAATTGATACGATTAAAATTTCTTTGAAATTTTTCAAGATTTTTAATTAAATTTTTAATTGTTATGATTAAAACTTTAATTGGACCAAATACGATTAAATTTGTGATTGTACTTAAAAAAAAGGTTAATTAAAACTCAATTTCAGTTATTTCTATGTAGTTGTAGACACATGTGCATCACACCTAAATATATTCTTTGAGCATTTATTATCTATATTACACTCAAAAAAAAAGTTTGTAAAGTCAGCAAGGATGCTTGCAAAAAAGTTGCTAATGTCAGCAAAATCTTTTGCTGAAAATCAGAGATTTTTAGCAACAAAATTTGTAAATTCAGCAAAAGTTTTGCTAACACTTAGTAGATTAGAAATAAAAAAGCGTTGGTAAAAATTAATAAATTTTTTGCTGAATTTTAGTAGACTAAAAAAAACGCAAAGAATTTGTAGAAAAATTGTAATTTAGTTAATTTATTTGCTGAAAATCATAAAACATATTTTTGTGATTCTTTTAAAAATAATTTACAATAATTACGAAATATAAAAATTTTCATTTTCCCACATTGACGACATGAATTAATTTAATATCTGAAAATATATAGAAATAAATATATATACAACATAACAAAAATTTTCTTTCAATTACTTACATCAATGGTTGTCTAAATGATGCTATCGTTTAAAGGACGCTTCTGTCGAAGATAATTATAGAAATGAAACGAAAAAATAAACAAAAACAAACCAAACGAAAAAAAACCACCCTTTTTGCAATAAGAAAAAGGAACCATAAAAATCTACCTAAGATGTGTGTCTTTGTCTTTCGCTTTACTCTGTATACATGTCTGTATATGTTTGTTTGTTTGCAATTTGACCACACTAGATTATTAACCTATTAACATTTATTATAGAAATACATACTAAATTTAAATATTTTCTTTTGTCTTTTATTTTATTAATAGACAATTATTTTCACAAGCCGGTGACAACGCAAAATTTTAGTTGTTTTAATCCTCAATTTTGTTTTATGTATGAAAAACAGAAACAAAAATCTTCCATGGTTGATTTTTTTTATATGTCTTATTAGAGTTGTACTTTTTAAGCATCATTTTCCTCTTCTCTACTACATCTTGACATGCCGCGACATCTGCTTCATTCTGCGTATATCTTTCAATCTGGTTGTCGTCCACACTATTAATGTGCTTGTCAGCACAATTTTTTTTAGCAAAATTATTTAGTAAAACATTAGTATATTAGTAAAGCATTAGTATAAAACAGTTAAGTGCTGAATAAGTATAACAAAAATTTTAGCTGAAAACACGATTTTAGCAAAAAATTTTGCTAAAAAATAGTAAACCTGATTTACAAGACGTTTTACTAACTTTTCTACTAACTTATTTTTTTGAGTGTAGGTGTTCTCGGCGAACTTCTAAATTTTGAACAGTCATTCAGTATTGGAATTTTATTGCAAACAAAAGTTAGCTCATTTGAGGTTTAAAGGGAATTAATATGAAATGTTTATGTTATTGTAAAGTTCTTTTTAATACTTCTTTATGACGAAAAATTTAACAACTCTTTTTTTATGATTTTTTTTTATTTCCGTTTCCTTTTTCCTTCCCCCATATACATTTACTAAACATTATGGTGTAATGTGTTCATTTTGTTTTTCTCTATTCCAACAGTTAACAAAGAACAACCCTTTAAGGATAAATGTTTTCTATATCGATTTCGTGTTGATGAAGAAGGAACCGCTGGCGGTCATCCATCAACAGATGATATAATTGCAAGTAATGACCATGTACGCGAAGCTTTAAGTACTCTATTTCAACGTGGACCTGATGCTATTCTACGTATGATTTTACGAAAACCGTAAGTAAATGCTGTAAAATCATATGGGTATTTCCCTATAAAGGTCAACCGTGACCGAAAAATTAAAAAATTACAAATAATTTCTTTCGACTTGTATTATTAAAGAAAATTACTTCAATTTTATTATATTAAAAAATCCAAGGCATATCTTAGTTGCCATGATGATAAAATGGACTTCAAAGTTGCATTCATATTTTTAGGCAACTTTTTTCATTTTCTCTTTGTAACGACTTATTTTTGCTAGGGTATACTCAGCCACTGTCCAGTGTTCGCTACAAGAAATAAAATGTACACCGCTGTAGTAATTTTCAATTCAAAACACCTATATTTAACTTTATTTGGTTAATTAAAATATTTCAGTACAATATATTAGCAGAGTTTATGCTTCGGGTGTCCTCGTATCCTCTCGTGTGCTCGTCTCTCGTGGATATTGGGAGCTCGTCCCACCTCCTCCACTCCGATCCTTCACTCCCTTGGCTGTTCCGTGCGTTGATTGACGATAGGCGGCTTGTAAATATGCTCGGAAACGTTCGGCTGCGCTCGGCTCGTCCTCGGGTACCACGTTCTGTGTCTCTTTATAGCTTCTATACTATGCCGTGTTGTTCTCGTACTCCCGTATCACTTCCGGTACCGGCAACTGCTTATTTTAGCACTCGGGATTGTTCGGCTCGACTCGGATCGCCTTCGGGTCACCCACTTCGTTCTACGTCACACTCCTTGCCTTCGTTTAGACGTTTCACCGTTACCTTCTGGTCTTCGGCTGATGAGATATGATGACTTTCCGCTCTTGAAATCGTTCGGGTTCGCTCGGGTCTTCTTCGGATCCGCCCTCGGCCCCGCTGGTTATGCTTCACTTGGTTTCCCTTCGGTCGTGATCGCTAAACACGGCCAGAAATTCCACCCAGTGCCACCACACCAAATCGTCAGTCCGATAATCTAGTTCGTGATCGCTAAACACTTGTAGATTACCCGACAGCAGATTTACTGTGGTCGTGTAGTTAGACCTGCTTGTAATAGTTCGGTTTTTAAAGTTAATTATACCTACCAAAACCCACAAAGTGATCGGTAAACACCAAGTGTGCTTTGGTTTCGGATCTCTTTAACTTCGTCAGGTGATCGAGAAACACCATCCGAAGTTCACCGGTGCTCGGTAACCACCAGTGGAGATATATACGTTCTGCTACCACCACCAAATGTCTTCTCTAGGTGATCGCTAAACACTAAGAGAAGATATTTCTATCTACTTCGTTTACACTAACTTCGTGTGGTGATCGGTAAACACCACCAGAACACTATTTACTACTTTTACTCAGTTATAGTCTTCGTCAGGTGATCGCTAAACACCATCCAAAGTTCTATAACACACTCGACACAATTTCTTCACACCAGGTAACGCACAATCACTCTCTGATATTTTCACTCAGTTATAGCCTTCGTCAGGTGATCGCTAAACACCATCCAAAGGGCTATAACACACTCGACACAATTTCTTCACACCAGCTAACGCACAATCACTCTCTGATATTTTCACTCAGTTATAGCCTTCGTCAGGTGATCGCTAAACACCATCCAAAGGGCTATAACACACTCGACACAGTTTCTAAACTTCGGCTAGTGATCGCTAAACACCAGTCGAAGTGTCTACCAGGTTCACTATTTACTTAGAGGATACTTACAGACTTGATCGCTGCTAAAAGAATCAGACCTTCTTCCTATTTTGGCTGCCCTTTTATACTTTGCAGTCAACAAATAATTCCACCAACAAATGTTAGCGGCAATGCTTTGTTGCTAGTGTAAACTAACGGCACCTAAATTCCTTAATTTTGTCTAACTTGTAAACAACCTTAATAGTTGTTGCTATATGTTTACTAGTACATTTAATCATGCGTATTGCTGTTGTTGTTTCTTGTTTACAAGTTTGGTCAGTGCATGTTACTGCATGCACGTGGAGTCTGTGTGTTGTTATTGTTATTTTACTGTTCATATTCCAAATACAGTGTGTGACATAAGTTTGTGCCCAAACTTGTCGTCACATCTTAAATATTAAATTATTTAAGAGAGAATTCTTTAAGACTGAACAAGTAAACAAAAAAATCTTAAAATTTCCCAGAAATAATCGGTAAAATAAGAAATTTGTGTTATAAGCGCTATAAACTAAATCTGTAAAATGTCAGAAGAAGCTACTAAAAATTAGTTAAAAATGATCTTGCAGAAAAACATACTAATTTTAGTAAATTTTTTTGCTAAATATTAATAAGCAATATTTTTCTATTGCTGACAACTGAAGATTTTGGTGATGCCAATGAAACAATTGTATTATCTTTCATGAAAATGAACAAACTTTTTGTAAACCAACAAATAAAATCTAATATGACAATATCATATTAGATTTTTGGACTTAAGGTAGAACAATATTCTAAGTAAATATATGGAAATAAGGAAAGTCCGAAAAACCCATTTTTAAATATTTTAACCTTACAAAATTTCAGTTATATTCTATGGTGAATTTTAGTTAATTTAAAATAGCATTTTACTCTGTAAAACTAGCACAAAAAATTTTACTAAATATTTGTAGACACAAAATAGCCAACAAAAACTCTAATATTAACTAAATGTTTGCTATATATAACTCAAATGTAGCATAATGCAAATAATTGTTTATTTGCTATAATTCACAGAAATTTTTGCTAAAAATTTTTAGATTACTGATTTCATAACTGAACCCTTTTATTCGCATTTAAAAAAAAAATTCTAAAAAATAAACTAAAAAAATTTCACATTTTTTGTCTGCTAATATTAAGTAAATGGTTTTGCTGATTTTAGCAGATTATATTGTTAATTTCAATTAACTACAATTTAGCTTCGAATATAACTAAATGTTTGTAAATTTAACAGATTTGTTTTTGCTATTCTTATATTATTAATATTTGGTAAAAAAATCTGCTAATTTTATCAGTTTTTTCTGCCAAAATAAATTTTGTTTCCTTTAATAATTGTTAACATTTTCCTAATAAGAAATTTATGTCACATCACGCTACATAACTTCACGTTTCACACTATGGGTTGTAAAAGAAAAACAAATTTAATAAAATCAAAATAAATTTTGTAAAAGGCGTGGTGGAGAAGAATGAGTGTATTTTATAAAAATCATAACTATATTGTAAGTTTTCAATTTTCTGAATCAGACTGCGCAGTTTCTGGTATTGAACCTTCGTCAGTGACCTTTTTTTTTGAATAATGTTATATTTGTTATGTTTTTATTTGTTTGATTGCGTCTATATGAAATTTTCTGTGCAATCACTGACCGTGGTATAGATAAACTGATTTCTAATGCCACATGCACTCGCACTACACGTTAGACAGAGCGCTTTCTGTGCAATCACTGACCGTGGTATAGATAAACTGATTTCTAATGCCACATGCACTCGCACTACACGTTAGACAGAGCGCTTTAGCCCACTGATCTATCGTCAGGTCGAGTATTGTTGTGATTAAAACTAGTTTTATTCAATACACGGTGTTTTTGTTCTTGCATACATAATCTCAGAAGTACAACTCAACAGTTCTATTTTTAGAAACTTAATTTTATTAATTCAGCGTATTTAATTTATTATTTCAACTTAAAACATTTCAAATCATATTAAAAAAATGTTTTATCAGAAAGTCCGATGCAATTCGTTTGCATTTGGGGTTTTGTAAAAGACGAAAAAACAACTTGTCGCATAACGTGACTCCCTTTATATGATTATATTTCACCACCATGCAGTTTGATTGTTTTATAATTTTTACTAGACATAGGGCTTCTTACGTTCTACACAAAGTATAAAAAATTAAAAAAAAGTTTTCCTGTTTTTCACCTCATTGAAGAGTTAGACTGTAACGTATGTGACAATGGAAATGCCCATATACATAAATAAGAAAAATGTAAGGGTCATTAGTTGATAAGTCCATAATCCTGTTAAATGAATTCTCTATCATATCCTTAACTAAAAAGGTAATTGTATCGTCTCTTACGAGTTATCAACGTATTACCCATGTTATGAACATTCTAAGGATCTTATAATGCATATTTTATGAAAATCTTAAGTATAAGTGGTTATAAGCATCTTATCTTTAGTTAAAAAAAGAAACGATATGAATCATAAAATATTCACAACAACAAAAATACTTAATTTAACAACCGGATGGCAGGCAAATATAAAACTTTATAAGATATTTAAATAAAAAGAAAATAATAAATAAACAACTTTAATTGTTTTAAATATATTTTATTTGGAAATTTATAAACCACAAATTACTTCATAATCACTTAAAGCTTAGAGAGCTTTGTAATAAAAAAAAAATCACTTAAATTTTTTATTTCTATTGCTCTATTTATAGCTCACATGAACGCACTCCGGAAGAATTGGAATTAGTATTTGAGGAACTTTTACATATTGGAGCATTATCACATTTATCAACAAGTATAAAACGTGAATTATCGTCGGTTATTGTTTTTGAATCACATACAAAAGTTGGCACCATATGTAAGTTTATTGAATAGAAGTATTTATGAAAGAAATTTATTTGCAGGGTCACTCTCACTTCAGGTGGTTTGTGGAAAGGGTGTGTATGAGGCATTTCAGACCAATTGCCCCCCAAAAGAAAAAAAAAATAAATCGTATTTATAGAATTTATTCTCCAATATGATACCACTTAGTTATAATACAGTAATTTAATATGTTTTTTTTTTTTAATGAACTACAAATGTAGTCAAAAATGAAATTTCAAAATTACAAATGTCTGTTTTTCAGTTAAAAGATACTGTATTACATCTCAAACAACTACAAATATTTTCAGCAGAAGTTCGTTGAGTGTACCTATATAGTTATACCTATATTCAACTCTTTTATATATCGTCCATTCCATGATAGATCGGCCAAAATCTGATCGGGGGTCATTTAAATTCATCAAATTCATTTATACTTATAACTCAACTCTTTTATATATCGTACTTGTACGCCTCGGTAGGCTAGTTGGTAGCGTGCTGGCTTATCAGTGCGGGGGTCGTGGGTTCGATTACCACCAGAGACACTGGTCTGTTTTCGCTACAACGCGCCGAAGGCCATAGTAGCTAGTGTTCGGTTAGGGTAATAGTATATAATTTGTAATTATATGTTATTAATTATATAAATAAAATAAAAAATATATGCAGTCCATTCTATGATAAATCGGCTAAAATCTAATCGGGGGTTATTTAAATTCCTTTATATTTTATGCACGTATTCTATCTGATGTCTAGTCGTCACTATCGTTTTCAGTTTCTGGAAATTTTATAAACTCGCGTTTTCATTTCCATTTTTAAATTGTTTAAAAAAAATCAAATAAATGCTTAAGGTGGTTAAATTTGAAGAGCCATATTTCCCAAAGTATATAGACTATTTCAAAGATTTAAAAAGCATATGAAAGTTGAAATTGTCTACTCTACGAGTTTGAATTAAAAAACAACCACTTTTAATGCAAATACAATTTCATATTGCATTTTTCACTATACCCCCCCCCCCTCGGACCATCAAATTTTTGAGACGTTGTCATTTTTAAAAATTTTATAGTTTTTGGAATAAACAACAACTTCAACTTTTTTGGGGCCCGAATAATAACTATTTTTAATATTTTTTTCAAAAATAGCTTACTACATTTTTCCATAAATAAATATTTTTTTTTGATTTTTTATAATTTTTTTTTTTATAATTTGAAAAAAAAAAGTCATAACAGCAGAGAAATTTGAAGAGTATTATCTTCTAAAGTATATTGACTATTTCCATAATTTTAAAAGTCATTTAAAATCTGTAGTTGTCTGGTTTACGAATTGCGGTTCAAAAATCTAAATCGTAAAGTAGTCTAAACTCTAGTTTTCAGATGCTTTTTAAATTATTTAAATATACAATATACTTCAGAAGATATTACTATTCAAAATTGTGTGCTGTTTTAATTTTTTTTGATGTAACTAAAAATTATATTTAAAAAAACTTTAAAATACTAAAAAAAATTGTTTTTATATGGAAAACTGTAGCATTCTGGTCCCGAAAAAGGACGGAGTTCTTGTGTATTCTAAAAATTATTAATGTTTTAAAAATGACGACGTTTTTAAAATCGAACGGTTTGGAAAAAGTGCAAAATGCAATAAAAAGTTGCATTTACATTATGAATGCATTTTCGCAAAAAAGAAATTTCTACATTTGCAGTGGGGTTTAACTACATAGTATTCTAAGTGAGCACTAAAAAAAGTCAGTAAAGTCGGCAACATTTTTGCTGGCAGGATCCTTGCAGAAAAATTGCTAATATCAGCTAATTTTTTTTGCTTATATTAGCCATTTTTCCGCAAGGAGACACCCAGCAAAATGTTGCTGACTTAACTGACTTTCTATTTTAGTGTAGATCAAAAAAACTTAATATGAAGATGACATTAAAAAGTTTTAATTTCATTTCTTTCATTTTCATTTGTAAAATAAATTTAATTTTTGACTAAATTCGTAGTTCATTTAAAAAAACAAACCATATCAAATTACTGTATTATGATTTTACATTCATTTCATACAGTGTTTTTTTTTTTTTTTTAAATAAAACAAATAAATGTTTGTTTATTTTTTAACTACATACAATTGTAAGTGTACACTGAAAAAAAGTCAGCAAAGTCAGCAATATTTTTGCTGGGAGGATTGCTTATATGAGCAAAGCAATTAGCTGATATTAGCAATTTTTCTGCAACGATCCTACCAGCAAAAATGTAACTGACTTTACTGACTTTTTTTAGTGTACACTTAGAGAATAGTATTTAGGTAATGGCCACTGCAAATTTTTTTGCTCATATTAGCAATTTTTCTGCAAGGATCCTCCCAGCAAAAATGTTGCTGAAGTTACTGACTTTCTATTTTAGTGTACATAAAAAAAAACTTACTATAACGATGACATTAAAAGGTTTTCATACAAAAAGTGCTTACAAAAGAGAAATAATTTTAAGGTGACACAAGACATATTTTTACAAAATTTTTTTTTTTCTTTTTAAGTCTCGCAACTAAAAAAGTCTTGCCACCCCTGCCCTAAGGAGTTTTCTTCCTGCCTATTTAAATGTTGGCTTTAATCATTGAAAGATATCATGTTCCCTTAACATTAAACTGTTGAAAACCTCTCTCAATTGACTCCTCGAAAGGAAAAAAAGGAAAAACTTTCATGAACTTTTTTTTATTCATTATCGCCAAGTTTTTTTTTCATCTTCAGAAAAACAAACTTTTCTTCATATCTAGTTAATTAAATACCTTAAGAATAAAAGAAAAATCAGTATTAAAGTTTAGCATAATTAAACTTTGTCATTGTTGACTAAACAGTAGAGAGTATCAAGAAGCATTAAGTAAGAAAAATGTAGTAGTAAATTAATTTGTATACAAATATCCCGCCAACACCTTATAGAAGAAACTCTGTACACAAAAAAACAAGGAAAATTTGCGAACGACAAAGAAAAAATAAATATTTAAAAAACTGTTGATTGAAATTCTTTTCATTGCTTTTCATTAATTTTGTATATATTTTTTTTTCTTCTTTTTCTTCTATTTAACGCATTACTTCAACTACGCGGTTAAAATCAATTCAAACTCCCACAGTATTCAGTCAAGGTGATGAGGGACGTTCTTGGTATATAATACTTAAAGGATCTTTCGATGTTGTAATACATGGCAAAGGCACTGTGTCCAGCCTTAAAAGTGGTGATGATTTTGGTAAACTGGCTTTGATTAATGACGCGCCCAGGTGAGTTATTTTCTTAATACAGTCAGTAGAGAGGGAGGGGTGTATAAATTAATGAATAGATGGATGATGATATTGTCTTTCGAATATTGTTGTATGTATAATTTTTTATTTTTATAATTTAATTTCAACAATTTAATTATAATTAAACAGCTTCAGCTGTTGATAAAGAAAATACTTTTGGTTGGAAGCTTTTAAACAAATAAATTTGCATAGAATAAATTTTGTATAACAAAAGAATAAGTAGATTATGATAAAAATAACTTAAGGAAGTTTGTTTTACGAGGGCGGATCAATAAGTCCGTGACTTTTTGAATGAAACACAGTTTCTTTACAAAAATTTATTTTTCAACATAATCTCCTTTTAGCTCAATACACTTAGTCCAACGTTTCTCCAATTTTTGTATCCCTTTCTAAAAATAGGATTTTTCGAGGTCCATAAAAAAGGCATTTGTTTGATCAATAATTCCATCGTTGGAGCTAAATCTCTTTCCACCGAGCCATTTCTTTAGGTTTGGAAATAGGGGGGCTAAATTCGGAGAATATGGCGGATGAGGTACCAATTCGTAGCCCAATTCATGAAATTTTGCCATTGAGACTGCAGACGTGTGCACCCGTGCATTATCTTGATGAAAAAGAACTTTTTTCTTGGCCATATGGAGTCGTTATTTTTAAATCCTCGTTAAATCGGTCCAAAAAGTTGGCATAATATTCGCCGTTTATTGTTTTTCCCTTTTGAAGGTAATCGATGTGGATTATCCCGCGTGCATCCCAAAAAACTGTTGCCATCACCTTACTGACCGACAAACTTACCTTGGCCTTCTTCGGAGCCGGTTCACCCAGAGAAACCCATTGTTTAGACTGCTGCTTGGTCTCCGGAGTGTTGTAATGGATCCATGTTTCATCCACAGTTACAAAACGCAGCAAAAATTCATTCGAATTAAGGTTTAAACAACTCCAAACAATCCTTTGAAGTTGTCACACTATTAAGGTTTATGGTCAATTGAGAGCAAACGTGGCACCCATCTTGCAGACAGCTTTCTTAAACCCAACTGATCATTTAAAATCGAAACCACGCTGCCATATGAAATGCCTATGGCATCAACAGTCTCACGCACTTTTACTCTTCGATTGGCCAACACCATATCGTGGATTTTTTCAACATTTTCGGGTGCATTGACCTCAATTGGTCGTCCAGAACGTTCAGCGTCATTTGTACTTGTGCGACCACAACGAAACCACCTTTTTACCATTGAAATCGTTGGTTTGATTGACGGTTTTCATTTCGCAAAAAATAATGTTTGATGAGCACTCGAAATTCACTTTTTTCCATTTTTAAAAAAATCCACGAGGTTGTATGTTTTGAACAGCTGTTAAACGCAAAGTAAATGACGGAACTTGCTCAAAATTTTACAGTAGTGATACTTGATGGGAGCAGTGTTGCATTTCATATAACTACGAGGGAAGTTCGAAAAGTCACGGACTTATTAATCCGCCCTCGTAATAACACTAGTTTACAGCAAAAGCACTGATGGAGACAATTTTTTCTTTAATAAGAAGAACCAAAAAATATCAAAAAATAATTTATCAAAATTAACCTTTTATAAACTTAAAAAAAAAAACTTAAATAACAGAAATAAGTAGTTCAAACAAGACAATCTATTTATATTTAGAAAAGTAACTCGCTCATACTGAACCGAAAACTTTTTTTTAAATTTAGTTTTCGTCTTTCAAATACCATAGAAATTTAAAATCGAAAACTTGAGACAAAAAAAAACAAAAACTCCTTGTTAGGGGCTTAGTATGAACGCAGTGTCAGTTAATGTCAACTAGGCGTATGAGTACTGCATTTCAGTACAAAATGCCAACACTCATACGAGTGTGTTAATTTTAGTTAAGTGAGAGTCCTTGACTTTTCGAATTTCCCTCACAGATATATAATGCGCAACACTGCTCCCATCAAGTACCACCTGTTAATAGACTACTGTCAAATTTTGAGCAAGTTCCGTCACTTACTTTGCGTTTAACAGCTGTTCAAAACATACAATCTCGTGGATTTTTTTAAAAATGGATAAAAGGGAATTTCGAGTGTTTATTAAACTTGATAAATACTATGGGGACTCTGCACCATCGATTTCAATGGTAAAAAAGTGGTTTACTGACTTTCGTTGTGGTCGCACAAGTACAAATGACGCTGAACGTTCTGGACGGCCAATTGAGGTCAATACACCCGAAAATGTCGAAAAAATCCACGATATGGTGTTGGCCGATCGAAGAGTAAAAGTGCGTGAGATTGTTGATGCCATAGGCATTTCATATGGCAGTGTGGTTTCGATTTTAAATTATCAGTTGCGCGTTTGCTCTCAATTGACCATAAACGTAATCGTGGCCATTAAGGTACTGGCAACAGTTTTTTTGGATGCACGCGGGATAATCCACATCGATTACCTTCAAAAGGAAAAACAATAAACGGCGAATATTATGCCAACTTATTGTGCCGATTTAACGAGGAGCTAAAAAAAACGACCCCATATGGCCAAGAAATGCCTATTTTATGGACCTCGAAAAATTGTATTTTTTGGAAGGGATACAAAAATTGGAGAAACGTTGGACTAAGTATATTGAGCTAAAAGGTGATTATGTTGAAAAATTAATTTTTTTTTGCAAAAAAACTGTGCTTCATTCAAAAAGTCACGGACTTATTGAACCGCCCTTGTAGATTCTGAATTTTAAATAAAAAATTAATTTTTTTTTTAATTTTAAATGAAAATTCTATTGATGATTTCTAAATTTCAAATGGAAATTCTTAATTACAATCGATAGGAAAACAACTAGAAAAATATTTTCACACGGTTTATGAAACTTTTTTTATGAAATGATGAATGAAACATTTGAAATACATTTTTATGAAACTTTTCATCATATCTATGTATGAGGAATAATTGATGACAAACGATTTATGAAACAGTTTCATCAATATGATGGAACTTTTTCCCTAGGACAGGTTCATACACATAAAGTTCTAGTCACGTGATCATGCCAGTGACAGTGACCATTCTGGAGGTAAAATATCTTTACAATCTTTTGGAATGTTATAATTTTTTCGTGCAGTGTATTTTTTAGAATTTGAACTTTTTTTATTTATAAAAAGTTTCTTCAAATATATAAAAAAAATATTAAAGAGATTAACGACATAAAAAAGTCTGTCGAACGATCACAAACAAATATCGGCATTTAATGCAAAAATAAAATTTGATAAATAAAATTATGACAAATTTAGTTGAATTCTGTTATTAAAAATTTTCTATAAACTAACGCACATTTCAAATATTTTACTAAATTCACCCAGTCTTCTTCATTTTGGCCATTTAAAATATGTATCGTATCTTCTTCCGCTAGGTAATATTTCCGTAATAGCCTAACTAAATTCTTTTAGCACAGGACAGATACCAAAAAAATGTTGTAATGTTTCATGTTCCTGTAAATTGCACAATTTACAAAACTTGCCTTCGTTTGCTGCGCCAAATCTGTTATAATTTAGTGCAATTAACCCACTGCGTGCTGGAAATATCCAAAACTGATAAAATAGTTTTAAAGTCATCATTAAAGTACTGTATTTCTCTTTCATAATCTAGATGTTTGTAAATTCTTGTGGTAGTTTTTGATTTACTCTCCAATCTGTCATTAAAAATATTAATTTTCAAGTTACTTAATAATTCCGTACTAAAGCAATTCCATTGTAGTTCCGTGTGGTTTGTTTATTTCCAGTGTATGTTTAAGGAGGTAGTTTTTGATTTTAATTCGTTTACCCAAAAAAGGTTACGACGCAATCGTGCAGTGTATGTAGTAGTGTCGTGCAGTGTATGTAGTAAAAACTAATTATATTTTATATAGAAACGAACTAATTTTACCATATTACATATTTGCAAATGCCACCCAAACACACGGAATGTAAACATAGAAAAACCATTATTTCAACTCCCAAATGACCGTGCAACATTCATTTAAGGTCTGTTGTTTATTTTGTAAACTAACCTTTTTTAAAACCTGAACTTCCACTGACAAATTGATTACTTATGCCATTTGATAATGTATGTGAGCCAGCCTCACGTGGACAAAAAAATGTTCTATGTTTTCAATTCACACACACACATATGCACATTAGCCCACACCAGCCAACTGAATCTCATATACTACTAATCTACCTGTGTGGTATAAATGCAAAATCCCAAAGCTAAACCTGCATGTGTGTGTGTGTTGCACATGATTTCACATATAACAAACACACACAAACAGCTAGATAGACCAATTTATGCATTTTTCGCAATAGGATTAGTGGAAAAAAGAATGTCGTGTGCATTTTCAGTGGGAAAAAGTAGCAAAGTTACCAAACAAGGATTAAATTTCAATTAACCAAATGCACTTGTTGCCAAACAAACAAATAACACAGACATCCGCAGTTGTTAGTTGGTAAATAACACACATACACACACGCACAATGAATGCAGTATTTAAATGCATAAACCAAAGCGATATAAAATTGTTTTTGTAATTAAAAACACACAAAACCAGATACAAATTTAAATTGACTACAATTACACTATAAAACGCCAAAAAGACCTCATCTTCGAATTCATCATTTTCGTATAATCATGGAACGCTGATCACAAATATGCCGAAATCGTACTGTTAGTTTTCGAGATCCACATGAAGATTTTTTTTTTTGCTAACCTTATTTTTTTTGTCAGTTTTACGTTATTTAATACCGCGAAATTGAAGTTAAAATGTAGCAAAAAAAATTGTAGTTTCAAAATCTACGGAAGCTAAGCATCCATTTGAGTATTATAATGAATTTTAATGCTCAAGAATTTATTTTTAGGATTCTGTAAGGAACTTGAAATTTCTTATTTTTTAGTTTAGCCCCTCTAGTTTTTACAATATTTCGTATTTAAATTTCGAAACCCGCTAACATTTCTTGAAATATTCGCAAAAAAAAATCAAAATTTTGAAAATTATGTGAGTAGGTACACAAAACAAACAAAAAATCCCTTCCAGTCAAGTATTTAAAGATAAAAATGCTTAGAATGGTCAAATGTTATCATTCTATAAACCTAAGTTGCACAAAAGTATTTAAAAATATAATATTTGGTTCAAATTTTGCCTTTTGAGCATAACTGAAGATTAGAGTGATGCCTACGAAACAATTGTATTGTCTATCATGAAAATGATCAATCTTTTTGAAAAGCAACAAATAGAATCTAATATGACAATATCATATTAGATATTGGGCTTGAGGTAAAACAATATTCTAACTTAATATATTTAATAATTCAATTTATAATATAAAAATTTTCAAAAATTCGCGAATTTTTCAAATCTCTAAATTTTAATAGCTATAACAAGAGAAGTCGCCCGATGGATTCCCTCCGATCTTTATGAAATTCGAATACGCGAAAAAGAAAAAAAATTAACGGATGTATATTTTTTTAGCGACTCAATATCACAATTTATTTGTATGCAGCATTGAAGTGATACCCATATTGACTATTTAGTAAATTAGGGCTGATATTTATATTATAAAGTGTGATTTTTTAGCAACTTTCTTTTGGCAACACTGTTTTTGGCAGCTCGGCTGTTTTCGTATAACATGTTACTGTTAAACATGTTCAGTTTGGTCTATAATTTAACCATGAATCGACTTACAAATGAACAAAGCTAAAATAATGAATTTTATTATCAAAATTCATGCTCAGTTTAGGCGACCTTCTGAGGCGTTTATTTGAAATTTTGTGACTAAATTTTGCACCAAATTTACATTATTGGACATTAAACCACCAACACGCATACGTAGAGGAAAATATGACCGTGAATTATCGATTCGGTGCCGTTCGCAGCAATTGGGACTCTGTTACTCTACTACGTGGAAAATTTGTACGAAGGATTTGGTTGTAAAACCTTTTCAAATGCAGCTGGTACAAAAATTGAAGCCACACGATCTACCACAATGGCTAACTTTTGGTGAATGGGCACTGGCAAAGTTGGATGAAGATCCACTTTTTTATCGGAAAATTATGTTCAGCGACGAAGCTCATATCTGGTTGAACAAGGAAAATTGCCGCATATGGTGTGAATAGCAGCCAGAAGCATTGCAAGAACTGCCAATGCATCCCGAAAAATACACTGTTTGGTGTGAATTATGGGCCGGTGACATCATTGGACCGTACTTTTTCAAAGATGACGAAGGCAGGAACGTTACTATGAATGGCGAGCGCTACCGTGCGTGGTTTCAACAAGACGGTGCACATGCCACACAGCACGTGAAGGAATGGACCAATTTAGCGGCGAGTTCGGTGACCAGTTTATTTCACGTTTGACGCCGGTCAATTGACCGTTTAGATCGTGCGATTTACCGCCTTAAGACTATTTTTTGTGGAGCTATGTTAAGGCTCATGTCTATAGGACCAAGCCCGCAACGGTTGACGAACTGATAGCCAATATTGAAGAATTTATTTGTGAGATACCGGCCGATTTGTTAGAGAGAGTATGCCAAAATTGGACCAAGCGTATGAACCATTTGAGACGTAGCCGCGGTCATCTTTAAACATTGAATTATATAAATCGTTCTATCGACTCAAATAAAGATTGCTCTATAGATTATTTGTTAGGACAATATCCTGATAAAGAAATATAGAGTAAGGCCTCGAACTTGAATAATTTTCATTGCACAATTGAAGGTCAAAAGAACTTAATTTTTAATTTTAATAAAAATTATATCAGACTTATTATTTCTTTGGTACATTACGAAATAAACCGAAAAAATTACCACACTTTTTAACCCCCTAAACATGAGATTGGTCCTCAAAAAAACACGTATCTCTTATTGTATTTTCTTTATCACATTCCAGAAAAACTTTGGTAAAGGATGCGATAAAGTAATACATTACCTTGTAATGTATACTCATTACCTGTATCATTATTTTCCTAAAAAAATTAATGAGTTACCGATACTTTGTTACATAATGCATTACTTTGTAATGAATACTCCTTACCTTCAGCATTATTTCGAATCGGAGAGTAATGAGTTACCAATAGTTGGTTACATTATACATTACATTGAAATGTATACTCCTTACCTTCAACATTATTTTGAAACATAATGTGTTACCAATAATTGGACACTCATGGGTTACTTAGAAATTACACATCATTACCTTTTACATTATTTCAAAACATAAAATAATGTCTTACCGACATTACTTCGGAAAAGTAATGTCTATAAATAGATTTTCATAAAAAAAATTTATAAAAAACAAATTCAAGTATTGGTAACTCATTACTTTATGTTTCAAACTATTGTTGAAGGTAAGGAGTCTACATTACAATGTAATGCATTATGTAACCAATTGTTGTAACTCATTACTCTATGTTTCGAAATAATGGTGAAGGTAAGGAGTATTCATTGCAAAGTAAAGTACCAATCGCTAAATAAAAACCGTTACCGAAATGACTGAAATATCGATACCTCTAAACTACCGTTTTCGAAACTAAAGAAAATTTCGTTATCCTTACTGATAACTGCATCGAATCGGTTCCATCCATGCGGAATACTTAATGGGTTTGAAACTTTAATACAAAATATTTTGGTTAAATGCTCTAGATTAGGTGTTACTTAAAACACTCGAAATCTGCAAAGCTGCTGTCAAAATGAGAATCAGATTTCCTTACAGAATCCTAAAAATAACCTTGAACATTAAAACAAATTAATATACTGATATAAATGCTTAACTTCCGTAGATTTCAGAACTCTTAAAAACTTTTAACATTTTAAGTTTAATTCCACGGCACTAAAGTAAAACTTCTAAAAAAACAGGGTGTTCCATGAAAAATCAGAAATATCTCGTAAACTAACCATTCATCAGAGTTCCTAAATAAAGCGAAAATGATTTATTGGTGCTTATGATTTATTATTTTATTTGTTGGTGCTTTCGAAAATTTAAATTTGTAGAATAGTGTTATTGGAATAGTGTAAATTAAATACACTACTGATATTAAATTTCTTGGCAATTCTTATTCAAAAAAATAAAAATTAAATATTTTTTATGTTTCACTTTCACTTTCGTCCTTAATCCTTTTTTTAAATATATATATTTTCTCTTTTTTTTCCTATCCAGAGCTGCTACCATAGTTTTGAAAGAAAGCCATTGCCATCTGTTGCGTGTGGATAAAGAATATTTTAATCGTATTTTACGTGATGTTGAGGCAAATACTTTAAGATTACAGGAGCATGGTAAAGATGTTTTAGTTTTAGAACGTGTTGCTAAACAAAGAGGACAGCATTCAGCATTTAAGTAAGTTTTTCATGTTCATTTATATTTTGAAAAGATTTACAGTATTTAACTATCCATATTTTTTTTTTTTTAGATACACTGTCATGTCGGGTACACCTTCGAAAATGTTGGAACATTTATTAGAGACTCGCTTGGGTAGTCAAGTCGGTGGTGTGGATCCCTTTTTAGATGATTTCTTACTAACTCATATAGTATTTATGCCTGTGGTACAATTGGTGGATGAGTTGGCTAATTAATATCCTTTTTAAAACAATGTTTTCGAGAGTAACAAAAAAATTAATTGCCTTGAATGCCGTAATTTGTTTACCAGAATTTAATTTATTAGTTGATTTTGATGATATTCATTTTTAACAAAACTCGATGCCATCAATCCTTTATCCTTAATCATATTTCCGCTAGAATCACTCTTACTATAGAAAGTTTGCATACTAATTTGACGATATGTAATACCAACTAGGATTAGTTATATAGTTGCAACAAAAAGTCAACTTTTAAACTTTTCGACTATTGAAAAAATTATAAATTGACATAGACGTTTTTCAAAAGTCGACTTTACGGCTTTTCGGACTTTTTTCTTAGTAAAAGTCTTTTAATCGACTTTTTGTATGAACATTTTTAAATCGCGAAAAACTTATCTTTTTAGATTGTTTTGGGATTAATTATTGTTTTGGGATCAATTTATTGATAATAATAAGGAACCCGAAATTCATTAACGTTAAAATAGTCTTTACAACAATTTTCTAAAACTTAACCAATTTTTAAGACAAAGTTCGAAAAAAATTCTTTTGGTCAATTTTTTCACATTTCACTATTAAAAAATTGCCGTTTTTCCAAAACCCCAAAAGTCATTCCCAAAAACTAAATTTTAATGTCAGTGAACAACTAATTTTTGGACTATAAAACTAATCTCATCCAGAAGATTGTCAGAAGTCTAAAATCATTTAAATCAGTTCATATTTAATGAAATTCAAAGTTCCGAATGAATTTTTGTACTTAAAGATTTCTACATTACAAAATAATGGAAACCCATTTCAATCACGAAAACCACCGCTTCAATAACTTTAATTGCTGAAATTCCGCCAACAACGAAAATTGCTAATTCAATTACAAATTGATAGCTCTTTAACTGAAATATTTTTCAATAAATAATAACTTATTTGATTAAAATGTGATCAATATTGTATACCTTTTCAAAAAGCAAAAAACATTGTTGCCATACCAAATATTTTTTTAATGAAGTGTTGTTGCCATACCAAATGTTTTTTAACAGCTTGAATATAATAACATGTAATTTAAACCGGCATGAAATTCTCATTTAGTTAGCAGATTTATTTTAAGTTATGTGAACAAATTAACACAGAAATTGTTTTTTTTTCTTGCTATTGAAATGGCTAAATGGAGTAAGGCAACACAATTTTTTTTTTTTGCAGAAATTAGCCCTTTTGTTAAATTTTGTTTTTAATTTATTTTTAGCATTTGTTGTTAAAAAAAAAAATAGTTACATTTTTTATTAAACAAAATTTAACTTCAAAAATTTCTTTATCAATTTTATGATAACGTTTTAGAAAAAATTGATAATTAGATTTAAACCACCGAAATGAAATTATTTAACTTAATAAAGTAATAAACCGAATGAGAAGTAAAAACCAAATCGAATTAAAATGAATTTAAAATAATAATTACTAATACATAAACATTTATAAAAAACAACTGCATACACAAATATTACATAAAAACAACAATAATATGTTTTGAGCGATAGAAAGTTTCGAATTTGAGCAAATGTTTAATTGATTCAATTAATTTTTAATTGACTGCATTTAAAATTTTCAACAAATCGTTAATTAAAATACATAAATATTACAAAAAACAACAACAACATGTTTTGAGCGATAGCAAGTTCCGAATTTGAGCAAATGTTTAATTGATTCAATTAATTTTTAATTGGCTGCTTTTAAAATTTTCAACAAATCGATTTAATTGAAAAAAGTAGGGAATAATTTTTACTGTGTACAAATGCTCACAGTGTAACAATATGGGTTACTACAGTGTTTGTTTTATTCCTTCTTTACAATTGGTCACATTTTGCCCAAATCGAACCTTTTTGTAGGTTTTTAACCTCATTTTAAGCTATGTCCGCTCACTTTTGGAAACACTGGCTTTATGTTTGTCTATTTACTATTTTTATTTTAACTCTTAAGCCATACATATATGACAATTAAAAAAGTCGGAAACAAAAGTCGACTTTTCAACTTTTTATTAGAAGGTAGTCGAGCTTTCGACTTTTTCATCAGAAGACATTCGACTTCCAAAAAGTTGAAAATAGTCGAAAAAGCCAATTAGTAGAAAGTCGATTTATGGAACCCTAATACTATAACCACCAACAAATATCAAATTTTGCTTTATACAAAATTATATATGCAAACAGCGTACAACATTTGTATCAAATGTACCCAACAAAAGGGAAAAACTAACATTTGTTACTCCAAAATATAAAGACAACTTAATGCTTGAAAGTGAACGAAATATTCTGACCATCGGATATATCAATGAATGCCTTAGCCTGCCATATAACTATCTACAAATACACCAATAGAAAAAAATTGGTATAAATTTTGGCTAACACTACTAAAAATTAGTGCATAACGATGTTTCACAAAAAAATTTGCAAAATTAAGCAAATTTTTTTTACCAAATATTATTGAGTTAAGAATACCAAAAATAAATCTGTTAAATCTATAACATTTAAGTTGTATAAAAGCTAAATTTTAGTAAATTGGAATTAACAAATGAACCTGCTAAAATTAGCAAAACCAATTGCTTAATATTAGTAGAAAAAAAGATATCACATTAAAAAGTGAATTTTTTAGTTTTTGTTTAGATTTAAAAATCTGCTCTTCTGAAATCTGCAGTCTACAATTTTTTTTAGCAAATATTTCTGTTGAGTTTGAAAAAATTTACTGTTATTTGCATTTAACTAAATTTTAAGGTACTAAGTTTTTATTTGCTGTTTTTGGTCTACAAATGAAGGGCTTATTGTAAAAACATGATAAGCCACATTTGTTGTCTTATGAATTTTCGCTGGTTTCTAGACATCCATTGATTAATATTTGATAGAAGTCTTGTTTAATCAATTATTACAAGTACCTAGAATATAAATGTCCTGAAAAAGTAAAATTTTTTAAATTCTTTCAACCTTTAACAGGCGAAAACAAATTAAAAACAAAATGGAGCTTATCAAGTTTTTACAATAAGCCCTTCAAATATTTAGCAAAAATGTTTACTGGATGAATTGCTATTTTCAATTAACTAAAATTTAACTCGAATATAACTAAATTTTTTTAAATTTAACCGTTTTATGTTTATCTGTTCTTATCTTACTAATATTTAGCAAAAAAAAAAAAATATCCTGCTAATTTTAACACTTTTTTTTCTGCAACGTAATTTTTAACTAATTTTTAGTAGATTTTTCTTCTTTTTTTTACAAGCTTATTTCTAGTGTCCGACCGAACAGTTCGGCCAGAAAATGCATTTGGTCTGTATTCTTTTTTTTAAAACATTATGGACAAATTTGGCGAATGGAAACATGTTTCTTGGGCTGATTAGAGACGATTTTGAGTGACAAATTTAAAGAAAAGTCCGTAGTTAAGCAATAAATTCACTGTTCGGCCTTCAAAAGTTCGGCCAAATCGAAAATAGTTCGGCGGCCGAACTTTTAACTTTATAGCTAAACTTCGGCTTTATCCTTAAATTTTACACCAAAATCGAATTAAATTGGCTCAACAAACATGTTTCCAAGAAAAAGATTTATAATCATTGCCTCTAGATACCCAAAAACCGACCAAATATAGTTTTTTGGCCTAACTGTTCGGTCGGACACTACTTATTTCTATGAGTGTTGTTCCAA
Source organism: Delia radicum (assembly GCA_021234595.1). Classification (NCBI taxonomy): domain Eukaryota; kingdom Metazoa; phylum Arthropoda; class Insecta; order Diptera; family Anthomyiidae; genus Delia; species Delia radicum. The sequence goes on along the minus strand of CM037855.1, from coordinate 184,358,926 downwards.
ATACTACGTGTTTGTGCCACTCACTCTGGCATGAAAATGTTCCTTTTTAGTTTTTATTTGTTTGTTGACTTGGTAGTTTTTATGCCACCGCAATTGCCCCTAGCAAAAGTTTAAATATTGTTTATACCAAACACGTGAATTTTTAACTTAATCTCATTTTTTTTTTTTTTGAATATTCATGCATGGAGTTGAATATAAATAGCTCCTGTTGTATGCGATGATAACAGGATAATCATCAAGTTCCTAAGCCTGTGTGTGTCTGTGTCTGTGTGTGTCCAAATATGTGTGCTATGTTGAGAACTCATGATGGATTTATGAGAAAAGAAATCATTTTTCATTTAAATTACCTTTTTGGGGTTCCTGAATTGTAAATATATTTTATGGTTTTAATTTTGGCTTTATTATCCTTTTGCTACTGGATTACTAAAATTATTTCGATGGGGATATATGGTATGACTAATAACACAATCATGTCGTATTTATTGTCTTAGTCAATGCACAGGGAAGACAGACATAGTAAATTTTTTATATGTTTATTAAGGTGGATTGAATTTGAACTTTAAAGGATTTTTCTCTTTGGACAGGGGTAGAATTGATCTTCGACATGAGCTTTTCATTTGAAAATCTAAATTTTTTAAACAATGCAAAAGTCTACTAGTTTGGAAATCACAATGTTTTATTAAGATATTTTTGTAAATGTTTTGCCTTACAGCGCCCTCTAGTGAAAATATATATATAACCAAAGTAGAAACAGAATTTAGATCCTACACTCATAATAATCCATGCATAAAATTACGAAATTGTTGTCAAAACTACAAAAAATTTCGTAAAATGTACAAATTTTTGTTTATTTTACAAAAAATTTGGTTATTTTGACATTTTTCGTAATTTTACGCATGAATTATTATCAGTGTAGACATATATTTCAAAAATTTTAATTTTGTATAATTTTATACAATTTTCGACTTTTACCCTCATCAATTTTAACCAAATTATGGAAGGTAAGTGTTATACAAGGTGGCGCAAAAATAACCTTCCGATGTTTTTTGGCTGTAATTTAAAAAAAAAAAATGAAAAACTTTGATTCTTCTTGTGGATTATTTTTATTTGGTATTTTAATTTTTTTACATCAAGTCGAGAATATGATGTCATGTAAATGGCCGCCGCCACAGTTGATTGTCATTTGAGCCCTTTTTATGGCATTTTCCATCACTTTGGGGAAAACTTCCGGCGATAGGTCCTCACATTCTTGACGGATATTGTCTTTAAGAGCTGCAAGAGTCTGAGGCTTGTTGACATAAACCCGCGACTTCAAAAAGCCCCACAAAAAGAAGTCTGGAGCGGTCAAATCAGGCGATCTTCCTGGCCAGTGCAAATCGCCAAAACGGGAGATTAGGCGCCCGGGAAATGCATCCTTCAGCATATCGGTTGTGGCACGTGCAGTGTGTGCCGTTGCACCGTCCTGTTGGAACCACATGTTTTCCAATCCCAATTCATCAAGTTGCGGCAAAAAGAACTCGTTGATCATTGCTCTGTAGCGCTCACCATTCACAGTAACCGTTTGGCCCGCGACGTCTTCGAAAAAAAAAAGGTCCGATGACTCCTTCAGCGAAAACAGCACACCATCCAGTGACTTTGAGCGGGTGTAATGGCTCTTCGTGGGTTACACGCGGATTTTCAGTGCCCCAGAAGCGTAAATTTTGCTTATTTACGTACCCGCTAAGATGGAAATGGGCCTCATCACTCATGATTATTTTGATGAAAAATCATCTTCCTCTTGGTGGTGATTAAGGATTTCTTGAGCGTATGTTACACGCGATTGGCGGTGAGCAGCTAACAGCTGATGCACCGTCTGGACTTTGTACGGAAACAAGTCTTGTACCAAAATTCGCTGTAAAGACCGTCGACTGATACCCATTTGCGTGGCACGTCGTCTGGTCGACGGCGCTTCCATGACATCCTCGGCTACAGCAGCAATATTCTCTGCAGAACGGCTACTCCGGGGTCTGCCACGCCTGGCAGCATCTCGTGTTGTGCCAGTCTCTTCGAGGCGAGCGGCTAAACGTCGCAGTGTTTCACCAGTAGGCGTTGGACGGCCAGAAAATCTGCGACGAAATTCACGTTGTGCCAAATTCACCGACCGATTATTGGTCAAATAAATAGTCACCAATATTCCGCGTTCTGGAGCAGTGTAGCGTAACATTGTTTATTAACGTGTATTTCGCATGTGTTTACTACACAAATGTCAAAACAGAACTGACATTAGGGGCCAATCGCAAAATTTATAGCATTTTCTGATAGGAGGATTACTTTTGCGCCACCTTGTATAAATATGTCATCGTACAATTTTTCGGTAGTAAGCTCTAACGGTTGTAGAAATATCGCATTTTAAATTTTTAAAAAAAAATCTAAAATTTAACAAAAGTAGTCCTACGTAATCGCCCATATATTTTTAACGGTTAAAGCTACGTCATTCATTGATACCTCATTTTAAAGCCAATGTTGCCATGTTTTAAATAAAATAAGCGATAACATTATTTTAAGGTAAAATGCATTTATTTCAAAATCCGCGCTTTTAAAACCGCTTTATTTCAAAAAACTGTTTTTTTTTTTAAATTTTCAAAAAAAAATATATGTAATTTATAATTTCTTCAACTACGCCGTTGCCAAATTAATTTCTGGAGCTCTTACGGGATTCAAACCCAGCAAAAAATTTCTAAAAAGGTAAGCGGGTTTGTAATCAAGCATTTGGGCAGAACGCATTCCTTACTAGATTACCTACTCGATTCTTTTAACAGGGCGTGAGACTAAAATAATTGATTCTTTAGAATTGATTATTTTTTTTACCGAAGAACTATTTACTTTATATTTTTAAGATCTACATACGTTTTTAATAAAGAAATAGTTCCATTGTAAAACTACGAAGTACTTACACAAAAAAAATAAATAAATAGTTCCCTAGAAAAAATAAGAAGTACTTAAATTCAAAAAAAAGAAGTAGTTCCATAAGTAAATTCAACTTTTACTCACACGTGATTCTCCTAGGTCACTCAAATATAACGATCAAAACTCATACGGAAATAAAATCCTAAAAAGTGAAACATCGAATTGTTATGATAACATGGGTTTGTCATAATTTTGGAGCTATAAACCACGAAAATATAAATTTTTCAAAAAAAAAGAACAATTCAAAATTGAAAAACAAAAATATGACTCACGCACAATCAGCCTCGAAATTTTTTTTTACACTCACTCACGATAACGTCAGTAATTTCAACTTCCACTCACAATTTTCTGTTCACGTGCGCTTCCCTAATTTATACCTAACCACAGTTTAACAAAATTTAGGCAACATGCAATTTCAGTTTTTAGTATTATTTTCCTGCAAATAAAAATTTGTTTGAAAAAATATATGAGATAAATTCTTTAACATTGTATAACTTCTTTTTTCAAAATTAGGAACTACTTCCAATAACGTCCTTTTATTAAGAAAAAGTATATGATTACTTCTTGAGTACAAAAAGTTATACATAAAAGTTAATAAAATTGTTATTTTCTTTTAAGTAAATAATTACTTTGTTATTGAGTTCATGCTTTCTGGTTTAAATTTAAAGAATTGATTACAATACTACTTGCTTTTTTGACTCTATCGTTGGAATGAGTTTGGTATTGCAGTTACTAAATTTGGCAATGAGATATGTAAGCAAGTGTGAGCATCACCTTCTTTTTGGAATGTGTAATTTTTTCCTGGGAAGTTATGGCCGAAAATAAAAAAGGTACGAAATATAATAGAAAAAAATAATTTATTGAAAAATATTAAAATAAGAGTTTTGCATAAGTAGTTCCTCATAATTTCCAGTACCTTTTAAACTGTTTAAGCTGCAAGAGTTACTGATACCCTCATTTTAAAGGTACTTAAATCACGGTATTCCTGGTTTACAAAATTAATTCCCATCTTGACAGTAAAATGCATTTTTTTCAAAATCCGTGGTTCAAAACGCTATATTTCAAATCAAAGTAATAAATTATACTAATCGACAACCAAACAAATTCATAATAAACACAAAACACTGAATCCAAATCTGGGGCCGAATTACGGCATTCGTGATCGTAATTTTTCGATCGAAATTAATTTTCTATTTTCGAAAGTAAAACATTTAAACGAAAATTGTTTGATCAAGGATGTTGTAGTTCTGCCCTTCATTAGAAATAAATTGAAAACTTTGTGTTTTCATTATTAGTATTTTTGGAGTTACTTATTAAACAAGCAGTTTTCGAACCATTTCACTCGATCACGAATGCTGTAATTCGACCCCTGGTTTGAAGTACTTGCACTAGTTTGAAGTAGGACTCGATTACCAAACGCCCTATTGTCTTAGCTAATATTGCTTGTGCATTCGGGCTGGCTAACAGAAAAGTTATATTTTTGCGTGTGTGTTAAAATACAAACGATAAACATTAAACAAAGCAAAATCTACTAGAAAATAAAGAGAGAAAAAATCGATTAAAAAAACTAAATATAGTTGAAGTGCTGTGGTATGACCTTCTCGGGGTAGGTCTTTTTGTCTAATTTTTATTTTTTTTTGTTAAATAATACGAAACATAAAGAAAATTTCAATTTAAAATAGTTCTTAAATTAAGAATACACAACTAAAATGCAAAATCCCCAACTAGAGTTAAGAAAATTACAATAGAAATATTATTTTCAGATATAAATTAAAATTTTAACAATACCATTAACACCAAAAAGTAAAATTAAATAATAACAAAAGTAATAACGTAAAAACCATACGTTAATCTGGTAAATTTGTGAAATATATACGGAAGAGATTAGAAAATAAACAAAAAATCTAAAAATAGAATGTTTGTGTTTGTCACTTCTGAGTATAATATAGAATAACAGAAAGCTAATATGAAAGAAAACTGCAATTTTATTTTTTTTATTTATTTAATGTCTATAGAACATAGTTCCTTTAGCTGCATTGCATTCGAGGCCATATTTGCTTGTGATCTTTAAGCGGTCATGACTCCATGGTTCCATTCTTACGGCCGGCAGGTTGTTGAACAAATTTATCATATAGACCAAACTGACAATTATTAGGCACAAATAAAAATAATAAAAATACACTGATGACGCATCCCTATCCATTAAAAAAGGGCAGAAACTAGTTAAGTCTGATTTGAAAATTAATAGTGTTTATAATTTTTAGAGAAAAACGTTTATTCTTCTCTTTAGCCTCAACCTTTCTAAAATAATATTTCAATTGGTTGAAACATAAAGAAGTAACGTTAAAAATTCGGGAAAAAAAAACTTAAAAATTAAGAAATTAAAAAAATCTTAAGAAACAAAAAGTGCAAGCGAAATAAGAGAAATATAAAAAAAAATAATTAAAAGCAAAAAAAATTATTTATTCATACAAAATTTGTTTTAAAAAAACATTGCGAAGCGAATTCTATTTTGAATACCATTTTCCTTTCAATATAATAAAATTATAATAGTACTAGTAACGCAATTGTTCCTGCTTTAACCAATCACGGAATTGGGTCCTTGAGGGCTGCCTCCTCATTGTCAGTAGGATTTAGCAAAAAAAAAAAATAGGCGAAAAAAAATTTTGAGAAAAAAATTTCATCTGCTATAAATGTTAACGTTTTTTTTAGATGTTTGCAAATTTATGATTTTAAGACGAAAAGCACAAGTCTAATATCTCTATTTAGCTAAAACTTTTTTAAAAATATTTATTATAAGCCAAATTTCTTAAAAAGCCTTATTCGATCCATCCTAATGTACATATGTGCTAAAGTAAATATGAGTCTAATTTGAACGTGATTCAATTGATATTTTATATTGTATTTGACACTAAATATATTTAAGAATTCATTAGTTAACCTTTATTTTATTCGGAGCATAATTTGGTGGCAAAGCATACTTTGGATTTTAGCATTGAGCATTGGTTTTTCATATAAATGCCAATGCTTAGGCATTAGCATTGACATGGAAAAATCAATGCATCAATGCTTTTTTCCCCCTTGTATGTAGCAAAGAATATGGGTTCTTATGTTGCGATCTGCCTATTGGGCCAGATCGTCTGGGCAGCGACAGGCGAGACTGTTTATATCTCCCTCTGGGGAGAGGTCGCGGAAACTCTTGTGTATGACGAGGGGCGAGCTAAGAACCGTGACGGGTTACCTCACGGGACACTGTGGCCTTAGGTATCAATTGTACAAGATGGGACGATCCTCTACAGATACGTGCAGGTTTTATGAATTGGAACCCGAGCCTCAGAGCATGTTCTCTGCAAATGACCGAGGCTCTCCGACAGGAGGGTGCATTATTTTGGTGGTCGAATAGTGACGCCATCGGACGTTTGGAACTGTTTACCTGGTAGGACAGTTGGCTTCGTAGGGAGCCTGAACCTATAGGGTGTATTCGTTGGCAGCACAAAATACCAACTTCTGGTCGCGGTGCATAGTGTCACTCTAATCTACTCTATGCTGCCAACAAGTGCTTTCCTAATCCCAAAATAAGTCGCGCAAGCATTTGTTCAAAAAGCGTTGGACAAGTACTGGGGATATAAAATTCCAACATTTTGAAAATGTTGGTAAATCCTTGAAATAGGTGGTTTAAAACATTTTTTCTAAAATAAAATTTAAAAAAAGTTCATTTACAATTGTTTTGGTCCAGCCAGGATTCAAACCCTGGCCGCTATAATGACAGCGGATAGCTCTACCCACTAAGCCAAGAATACATATAATACCTAATAGCTTAAAACGTCAGTGAATGATTACTGCTGGGTAACAGTTGGCTGCTCAAATATGTCTGTCGGCACTGGCATAAGGTCAGGTGGAAGCAACTTCCCAACATTGGGATAACAAAAAAAGTTAGTTTTAAAAGAGCTTTTCCATAAACATTAAAATTAATTATACAAATGGATCATTCTTTTTGCAACAAAAATCCTACTTTTGTGACATATTTATACTAAAAAATATGTTTCCGTTAGGAAAACTTTGTAAATGTAAATATTTTTAGCTGATAATTTGAAAATATACTTTACATATCCTACTATACTTTACATATTCTACTAAAAGCTGGACCGTCCATTGATCCTGGAAAGCTAAGCTGCCATGAAAATTTTTAACAAATCGGGAATTATGCATTTTTCTTATTAATTTTACTCTTTCACTGCGTTGATTAGCTTGATTATTATTTAGCGATAGAATTCGCAAAAAACCGAAAAAACTAGAAAACGCTCTGAATTTAATTTAATTTTAAGCATTGTCATAATAATATCTACTGACTTTGTCCTTAGATTTAAACAACAGAAATCAGATTTATTAAATTTGAAAATTTTTGTATATAAAAAACAGCATAATTATGCGTCAATCTAAGAGCATTATATGAAAAAACTGTACCATACATCGAAAATAAGTACCATACCATTCCCGAAATACGAGTATATAGAATTGATGGTCAGAACCTTATTATTTTTTTTTGGTGTCATGCTGTGTTATTAGCTTTTTATTCGTACTTTTTGTAAAAAAAGTTTTCCTTTAAATAAAATTTTAATTTTTCATCTAAATCCCTAAAATTTACAAAAAAAAATAAATTAACTTCAAATATCTAATATGATTAAATAAATATCTAAATATGATTCCTTAACTCCTTTGCACTTTCCATTGTGATTCTCATGATGGATCACAAAATCCCGATGATCGGGAATATATTGTTAGTTTCAAGAAACGTGTTATACAATTTATGCAAAAATGGGTTATGGCTGTACGACATGCGGCCTTCGATGAACCAAGTGTTTGTGATTTTATAGAAGAGCTAGCGGCCGAAGTGGAATCTGATCCAGACCTACAAGAAGAAACCAGTATTATACACAATATTTTAACACAAATGGCACGCTATCAAGATGATCGTAATCAAAATACTGGACAAAAATGGAAATTACCACCCAATGGTCAGCCAATATGTTTATTTAGTGGCAATCTGACACCATCAAAAACAGTTATACGACCAGATGATGATAGTAAGTTAATGATTGTGTTAGTGTTACTACACTCATAGAAATAAACCTGTGAAAATAGCAACAAAAAAAATACTAAAAATTTGGCTGAAAAAACTGCTAAAACTAGCAGACTAAATATTAGTAATATAAGAATAACAAAAATGAATCTGTTGAATTTAAAACTATTTAGTTATATTTGAGCTAAATTTTAGTTAATTGAATGTAACAAAATAATCTGGCAAAATCAGCAAAAACATTTGCTAAATATTAGTAGACAAGAAAATCATCAGAAAATGTGAAATTTTTAAAGTTTTCTGTAGTTGTTTTTATTGCGAATAAAAGTCTGCCCTTATGAAATCTGCTATCTACAATTTTTTTGTAAAAATTTATGTTGATTTTAGCAAAATAAACTGTTATTTGCATTCTACTAAATTTGAGGTAAATATAACAAAAATTTTGTTAATATTATCGTTTTTGTTTGCTATTTAATTAACTAAAATTCACATCGAATATAACTAAAATTTTGTAAAGTTAACAAATTTATTTTTACTGTTTTTATTTTATTAATATATAGCAAAAAAAAATCAGCTAAATTTAGCAGTTTTTTCTGCAAGGCCATTTTTAACTAATTTTAGTAGCTTTTTCTGCTATTTTTACAGGTTTATTTCTATGGGTGTACAATTGACATTAGAGTGAAAACATGTCAACTCACTCACCATTCGGATTGACCATATCCGATTTCAATAAAATTCACCATAACTGCCATACTCGACATGAAATCGACGAAACATAAATTTCAGATTCCGGACCCTTTCAGCTTCCGAAATATGATGTCAAGAAAATTGTAAATAACGTTAAAAGATTACTAAAGTATCCTTTCGAATTGGAATATACCTTTTAAACTATACAAGTTATAAAACTCGTGTTGGTCAAATTTTTGAGTTCAAAATGCGCTATTTAAAACTATATGCATATAGATTTTTTCATGGAAAGGTCAGTTTTAGGGATCTTGAGTTCAAATGCATATATCTTAAAATGCACCTTTTTAAATTCTTAAAAGAAAGCTTTTTATTGAACCCTCCTTTACATTTGTGTGAAAAATTCTGGGTGGTATCTTAATTAGTCTCTGAGTCAAAATCGTGATAAAAGTATTAAAATCGCCCTAGTTTACATGAGTTAAATTAACGACCATACACATTATAGTGGTACCATACACATTATAGTGGTCCAAAAAAAGATCAAAGTTTGATAAGGTTGCCCTTATTCCTTAATATTTAATAACTGCATGTGCTAAGTTTCAGCTAAATTCGTTAACATTTAGTGCTCGCAGAAAATGTTAACTTTTAAAAATTATTAATTTGTCTCTAGAAGAAATTCTCAAAAAAATATTCACCAACCTTCTTGGGTTTCGAACATAGGTCTGTAAAGTAACAAAATGATTGTACCCAACTCTCTACCGATTACGCTACTGAAGCGTAGAACATGTACAACTTACTTCATTATTCTGCAATTCCAAATATTGTTACAAAAAAAATATTCACCAACCTTCGTGGGGTTCGAACCTAGGTATGATAAGTTACAAAATGATTGTACCCAACAGCTCTACCGATTGCGCTACTGAAGCGTAGAACATTTTTTGTTTGAAATCAAATTTAAAAACAAAGTTTTTTTAGAACAATAAAAGATTTAGAAAACTTGATTTTTTTAAGACGTCTGAAAATATTGTTATGGATGACAAGTTTACAATAGTCTAAATTTATGTGCAGAATTGGAATGTGAAATCAAAATTTTCATAAAAGATGTAAGTAAAAATCCAACTTGTTTAAGTGTTATATAAACAAATTTTTCAAATCTGAGCTTAATTTTAATGAAGATTAGAAATCTGTAATCGAAATTAAAACAAAAAAAAATGTGGATTCTAAATTATTCGCGTTTTTCAAAGATTCCAAAAGAATCGATTGTTTTGTGATATTTTTCTAATTACCTGAGAACGATGTCAAAACATTGTTACAGTTTAGCAATCTACTTACCAAGGACTTTCATCATATATGGTTTTGTTGTTAATGTTAGAAAGGATTACAGATATCCTTGCAGTTGAACCTAAATTTTGGCTTTTTTTTTGGTTTTTCGATAATATTTAGCTAACTAAAATTTGTTTGTTAACAAAAATCTTATCTCACATAAAGGACATTTCATAGAAATATATCCATGCAAAAAAATTGTTTTCACAGCGTTAATAATATCAAAAGCACTAGAACAAATTTTAGAGTTGGGCATTCTAGTTCATAGTGCATTTCGTTTATTTGCATTTATTAAACTAGTTCATTCTTTTAGTTCATATGTTTGCTCGACAATTTTTATTCAGTTACTCATATTGTAATATTGGTCAATTTTTTGTTTAACAAATTCTCCATTTTCTCGAATTCTTTGACTCCGATTTAAATTTAGATTTCATATTCGTAATATACGCCCAAAAATATATTAGTTTTAATGTGTCGCGATCATAATAATTATTTTTAAGTGCGCCCCGGTAGGCTAGTTGGTAGCGTGCTGGTTTATCTGTGCGGGGGTCGTGGGTTCGATTCCCACCAGAGGCACTGGTCTGTTTTCAGTACAACGCGCCGAAGGCCATAGTAGCTAGTTCTCGGTTAGGGTAATAGTAGATAATTTGTAATTATTTGATTGGAGTTTGCGAATCATTGTTTGTTGAAATAATGGGAAGTGGCAATTTGCCTATTTTAGTTGGTGTAGTTTATTTGCCTGGTGGCTCTATTTCTACCTTTGAACGTTTACATAGTGATATATTTGAAGAATATTCTAATATTATTATTATGGGAGACTTTAATTGTAATTTATTTAATCGATCGTCGTCTGAAAATTTCCGTCTGATGTGTCTGAGAATTGGACTGAGTACTGTTCATAATAGTATGCCCACTCATTTAGACGTACGTTTTGGTACAACCTCACTTATTGATTTTTTTCTGGTGAGCAATACTTCTTTAGTTGCAAATACTGGCCAATTTTTATGTCCGTTTTTTAACTCACATCACAGTTTCATATATCTGTCGTATAAAGTGAAAACCTCTTTCTGTAATAGTGTTGTTGAGTTTAAGGATTACAACAGAATTGATTATGATGATTTTGTCTCACATATTTGCCAGTTTGACATTTCTCGTATATATAACACAGGTGATGTTGATGATCAATTGGAATATTTTCACTTGTTGATTAATGAGCTACATGAGAAAGTTCCAATTTCTAGAATTAATTGTAGGCGTAAAGATATAGGTTTTATGAAATCAAGAAATGTCATACATGCGAGATCATTAAGGGACTTGGCATTTCAGGCTTATTGTGAATGTGCTTCTGATTCAAATTGGAAAGTTTATTGTAAATATAGAAATAAAGCTAAGGCTATTATTAGGAAGGAAAGAAAGAAATTTGGCATACGTTTGTTTAATACATCGGATAGTAAGGAAATCTGGAGGAAACTGAAGAATCTTGGTTGTGCTGGTGAAGAAGGTAGTCAACTGGATTTAATAGATGTAGAATCTTTGAATGATAAATTTTTAGATGGATTTACTCAAAGTAGGATAAATGAGTTTGATTTTTTGGGTAATAATGACAGACTTGAATCTTTTTCTTTTCGTAACGTAACAGAGGACGAATTGGTTCTCGCGATAACTCGGATTAAAACTAATGCCACTGGACATGACATGATTCCCATAAAGTTCATTAAACTTTTATACCCACTTATATCTGATATATTATTGCACATTGTTAACACAATCTTTACTTCTTCAGTTTTTCCTAAATTGTGGAAATTGGCTAGGATTACACCAATTCCAAAAAGTGGAGGTTTTGACATTGACAACCTAAGACCAATAAGTATATTGCCTTCAATATCTAAAATTGTCGAAAATTTGGTTAAAGACCAAATTTTATGTTATACTAATGAGTCTAATCTGTTGCATCCAAATCAATTCGCTTTCCGTAGAAATTATAATACCACTTCATTGTTGCTTTCTTTAACAGATTCTGTTAGAATGTACCTAAATGGACGTAAGCATTGTATAATGGTTTCTTTAGACCTAAGTAAGGCTTTCGATCGTATTGATCATTATTTTTTGCTTTGTAAGTTAAGGGATAAGTTTAAATTTTCTACTACTGCTTGCCGGCTTATATTTTCGTACCTAAATGACCGGTATCAATATACTTCGTTAAAGAATGTTGCCTCTAGTATTGGTGCTGCTACGTCAGGGGTGCCGCAAGGCTCGGTTTTGGGGCCCCTACTTTTTATAATATTTTTTAATGAATGCATTGAAATTATGTCTAATGACATTTGTAAATCTTTTGTTTTCGCTGACGATGTCCAGCTGCTGTTTCATAGTAATGATTCTATTGATTTATTTGAGACAACTATAAATGACCATTTGCAGACAATTTCGAATTGGATGTCAACTAATAACCTGTTGATAAATCCAATTAAAACGAAAGCCATCCAATTTGTTCTAAGCGATCATGAGATTCAACATCCCAATATTTTTATATCGGGTGAATCTATTCAATTTGTTGATCATTTAAAATGCCTTGGCATTTATTTGGATCAATATCTTTCCTTTGAACGTCATATTAATCATATTTCTAGTAAGGTTTTTATTATACTTAGAAGGTTGTATTCTCTTAGCTATTACATGCCAAGGCATATAAAACGTCGAGTAGCTTATGCTCTTCTTATGTCAAATATAAATTATGGTATAGAAGTTTTTGCAGGTTCACCACGTGGTAATCTTGATAAACTTGAAAGGATATTTAATAGAATTTTAAGGTTTGTTTACACCCTTCGACTTCGTGATCATGTTACTAATTCTGCAATTGACTTTTTAGGTTGTACATTTGATAATTATGTTGTTTTACGTACTTTGTTATGTTTTTTCAAAGTATTAAAATATGGTGTACCATTTGATTTATGTAATAACTTTAACTTTCTACCTTCCACTAGAATTTTACAGATTGATGAACCTCTTATCCGTTATGAAATTTTTGCTCGTTCCTTTTTGATTAGAATAGCTAGAAAATGGAATTATTTGCCGTTAGAACTGCGATACTTTTCGACTTCTATTAGCATTTATAAGAAAAAATTATTAACGTATCTAAACCTCTAGCTAGGACCATTTAATTTCCTATTATTGAATTTTAAATAAAATAAATATTAGAGAGGATGTTGTAGGGAACCATGTATAAATGTAGATAAATATGTAGGTGATATTTTTAGAAATAAGGATGTAAATATATGACATAGTTATTTGCTTAAAATGTATTTACTTTGTAATACTTTATTTTGGCCATGAAGGCTTCTTGTATTACCTGTTGAATAAATAAATAAATAAATAAATAAATAAATAAAAAAAAAAAAAATATTTTTAATTTTTATAATTTTTTTTTTTTATTCAAATAAAATAATAGTTACAACCTACGTTTAAACTTCAATTTCGATCTGCGACTATTAAACAAAGATATTTTTTTACAGACCATATTTATTTTCATTTTTTTTTTTTTTTTTTTTTATATCTTTTATTTTCTTTTTCAATTTATAACGAGCTTTCAACATCCGTATATTTACAAAAATAAAGCAAATCAAACATATTAGCTAGGTTGGTACTAAGTAGTATTTTGATCTTGCTAAAGATCTCATCAGAACCCAATGTTTTATTTTCAGGCATATTTTAAGGGTTGTGGAACTCGCGAATTAAAACTTTTTTTTGGACTACCTTAATACACATGCATACAAAAATGTACACATGGATAGGAAAAAATATGTATTAAATAGGAAAAACCATACTTAGGACCATGTTTTTGGCTACACTCATAATAATCCATGTATAAAAATACGAAATTATTGTCAAAACTACAAAAACTATTGCAAAATGTAAAAAAATTTCGTTTATTTTACAAAAAAGTTGGTTATTTTGACATTTTTTCGTAATTAAACGCATGGATTATAATCAGTGTATAACTCAGAGAGCAATCGAGATACCACCCTGCTTTTTTCATAATAGTTCAATTAAAAGCATATATTTTTTTGAGAATTCTAAAAATGTGCATTACGAGATATTGGCATTTGAACTCAAGACCCCAAAAACTACCTTTGATCGTTCCATGAATAAAATTTATATGCACAGCATATCGCACACCTAGTTCAAAAGTGACTCAACTCAAATTTTTCATTTTTCAGAAATCGAAAAGAAATATTTGGAACTTTATATCAATTGAAATATAAAGAAAGACATAAACAACAACAAAATACACTGACATTTTTTTTTATAGATAAACAAGTGTATTCTGCATAGTTTTAGCATAGAAACCCTAAAAATTAAAATTTTGAGTTAAGTCACTTTGAACTAGTTGTGCAATATAATATGAAGAACAAATTTAACTTAAAAAACAAGATAAACACGATTTTTGTATCTTGCATAGTTTAAAATTTATAGTCCAACTTGTAAGGATAATTACGTAAATTTTTAAAGTTTTTTGCAACTTGCATGAAGTCATATTTTGGAAACCGAAACGATCCGGAACTTGATTATAATGTTCCGTCGATTTTTTTGACTTTATAACAGTTATGGTGAATTTCATTGAAATCGGAGTTAGTCGATCCGAAAATGCCATATGTTTGATTGAGTTGACATGTTTTTACTCATTGGCATAATTTCAACCATTTCTATTAACAAATCTATCACAGCATTTAACATTGTTTTATTTTTTTCTTCCAACTCTTGAATTCCATAGTTATATTTCGTGTTTATTGTGCTGACCACACCTATTGTACACTACGTTTTCCATTGCATACAACAGCGGAAATTATAAAAGCTTGTGCTGCCGACAAACTACAATTGAATCGTGGCCCTGAGGATTTATGTTTGGTCGAAGTTAAATCGAATGGTGAACGTTCTGTTTTCAAAGATAATGATGTCAGCATACCCACTGGCTTGAGTTTAAATGGTCGCCTTTTTGTCTCTGTTAAGGATCATTTGGATGCATTGGTATGTGTCGCATTGCTCACCCACACACACACACATTATCGTATACCATACACTTTAATGGTTTTTCAATTGAAAATTAATGTCTTTCATTGTGTTATTTCTTTGTATTTGTAGACTCCATTGCCAGAACAAGAAGGACCAACGGAAGGTATTGAAGTTGATTTGGAATTATTGAGCACCAAAGAATTAGCATATTATATAACAACATTCGATTGGGATCTATTTTGGGCTGTACATGAGTATGAATTGTTGTATCATACATTTGGTCGTTATCATTTCGGAAAGGTGAGTTTGGATAAAATTTGATTATTTGATAAAATGTTTTACAATAAAACTAATAAAATTAGAGGTTTGGAGTACTTAAATATACTAATAAACACTTACAAAGTAAAAAGTTTCTAATTAATATTTAAAAAATTATATTTTAATCGATAATTGGAATTCAGAAGAACGATCCATTAAACTTATTAAATATTCACCCAGAAAAAGGATTGGTTGGAATTCGGTCGAAACTATTAAAATGTATTTGATAAGACGTTATTTTATTAAGAACTACCAATAATTGATTAATCAAGCGAAAATACTGTACTGGAAATTAAAAAGAGGGAAAAGAAACTAAAAAGCAAACCATTTATCCAATTATTGGTATTTCCGATCAACTTTTCAAATAAAATTCGGTTAGTACATAATTGTGCACGGTAGATGCAACCATTTATTATGTGATAATACAATAGGATTGCTATAATTTATCAAATTTTTTAAAAAATTATTGATAATCAAAAGTGGTTACTGCAAATACGGTATTCGCTATCAAATATTCCACTAAATAAGAGGTTCAGTGGAACCAACCGCATTGTATTATTTATAGAAGCAACTAATGATTGGCATTAGTAAACGAATTTGTGATAATGTTTGTTTTCCTAACAAAATATTTAAACTCCAATTTAACACTCAACCTTTATAAGTGTTTGTGGTGTAGTGGGTAGAGAGTTTGCCTTGTACTCCGAACTTCCGTTCTTCAAATCTCCGAAAAGACAAACACAAAAGGTTTTTTTTAATTAAAATAAAAGTTTGATATAATTTTTATTAAAATAAAAATTATGTTTTTTTCGACTTTTAATTGTGCAATGAAAATGAAAATTATTCAAGTTCGAGGCCATATTCTAGGATATTGTCGTAACAAATAATCTATAGATTTTTTTGTTTTCAAATTTATTATTTGACCCTTTCAGGAATGTGTTTATAGATCTATTTTGGGAATTTTCTAGTTTCCCATCATCAGAACACGTTGGGATAGAAGTGACAATCCCATGCAAAACATCAAACATTCATATAAACTAGTTTTCGCACTAAATGAGAACTAATATATGGGCTCGAAGTTAAAGATTATCACCATTGACCAAAAATAAATTTAAAACTTGTTTGTTATGTGCAAGGTCTACCTTTGGTAGATGTACAATATCGCACTTTGTCTTTTATACAAGTTTGATATAATTTTTATTAAAAATGAAAATTATGTTTTTTCAATATCCTAATAAAGAAATATAGAGTATGGCCTGGGACTTGAATAATTTTAGTACAGTGTTATTTTCACGTCATATAGATGACAGTCGCAATTAATTTTTAATTAATATGCATTTGACAAATTTTAATTTAGAAATATTGAGGTTAAGAAGAAGAATAAACGTTTTCTCTAAAAATTATAAACACTATTAATCTTTAAATCAGACTAGACTAGTTTCTGCCCCTTTTTGTTATGGACAGGCGTCATTAGTGATTTTCCATTTAAATTGTATTATTATTTGTGTCTTATAATTGTCAGATTGTCTCTATATGACAAATTTTTCAACAACCTGCGGGGCTGTAAGAATCAAACCTGCGCTCTTCTTACATTACAAACGTAACAATACCAAGTCATGACCGTTTAGTGATCACATCCAAGTATGGCCTCGAATCTAATGCAGCTAAATTGCAGTTTTCTTTCCTATTAGCTTTTTCTGTTATTGTATATTATACTCAGAAGTGACAACACCAACACAAATATTCTCTTTTTAGAATTTTGTTTATTTTTCTAATCTCCTCCTTCTCTATTTCACAATGTTAGCAGATTGACGTATGGTTTTTACGTTTACTGTTGACAACTCTTGCGTTTTTAAGTTGAGACATTTCCACAGGGCAAATTTTATAATGTATTTTAGTACAGTGTCGCAATTAATTTTTAATTAATATGCATTTGACAAATTTTTATTTAGAAATGTTGAGGTGAAGAAGAAGAATAAACGTTTTTCTCTAAAAATTATAAACACTATTAATTTTTAAATCAGACTAGACTAGTTTATGCCTCATTTTCATTATTTCAATATTTTTTGTTGTGTAAATTTTAAAAAAATGTTATTTATAAAATTTTCTAGTAAAACATTTATTTTTAGTAAAAAATCCAAAAATTTTCTCAAAAACATAAATTTTAATGCTAAAATATACCTTTATAGTAAAATATGCAACAAAAAAATTACTAAATATGCATTAAAATATGCATTTATAGTAAAATATATAGAAATGTGCATGTATAACAATATATGAAAAAATATGCATTAACAAATCGATGTCATTTTGTTGCAAATTTTTTGATTCGCAAAGATATTTGGGTATTATTGATTGTCCTACAGCTAACGATACCAAACATGTATTTGGAGTTCTGAGGCCTAGTTATAAAGTTTAATGACCTATGCAAAGGGGGAATTCTGAAACTTAATCAAATTTATTAAAAAAAGTAATTTTCTTCCAAATATATTCCGATATTTCGACGATTTTTTCATACAATAAAGCTTAAAATATACACAATTAAAAATATTAACACCACTTTAACAAAGGTAACCAGAATACAGATTTTTTAGGATCAAAGCTTTTCCTCAAAATTTGTGATTTTTTTTAAATGTTCTCTTCTGTTTCTAATTATCTAATAATTATTAGATATTCATACCAGGTATTAAAAACATGTTGTACCATAATACAAAATCAAAAAAAGTTTTGAAACCAGTGTGAAACTTTTTTTAAAACACTCTCAAAATCATTATTTTTTTAAAGTATGTTCTGTTCGACCAATGCCTTAGGTAGGGTACATAAGCGGAAGCTAGTAAATTTATATTAAGAATTGTTTTAAACACTTTGACAACATTACTGCAATTCTCACGTTCAAAAACAATTTTATTTTAAAAATAAATCAAAATCTAAAAACAAATAAACTAAAATAAATTCACCCCCTATCAAAATTTTTTTAGCCAGGATATCGTGTGGTAAGTTTAATTAAATAAATGTACCAAAAAACTATACAAATAAATTCCATTTGAATGCTTAATTACAATTTGTTGTGGCCAAAAAAAAAATAAAATATTTCTATACTAACAGTTTAAATAAATTTAAGTTATCGAGCATTAGTTTAATTGTTACAAATTACAAATGAAAAATAAAAATTTATTTATATGCCAACTTTTAAAATTTTTGTTGTAAATTTTAGCTATTTTAAAAATTTCCAATTTTTATTTGTTTAAAATTGTTTTTTTTTTTTGTTAAGTTGCATTAAGTTGTTAAATAAATTGTTTTAGTTTTGCCAAATTTATATTTTAATTTATTTGTTAATAACACTGGTTTACAAATTTTGAAGAAATGTTCGACCCACAACATTTAGCATTAATTTTTTATTTAAATTCGCGTGCTGAATCCGAAAATAAAGTCGAAAAGTGCAAAAGTAGAATAGCTTTTAAGATATTGCTAAAATTTTCCATTTTCAAAAAAAGTGGTTTTACTTAAAAAAGCCTTTTTTTCTTCGTCAAGATCAAATTTGCACTGTAATACAATTTTAAAAAAATTTAACTTAGATAGTTAAATTTACAATAGAATTTTCATTGTTTCCTAAATTTTGTTAAAATTGAAGCAAAATTGTCGATATATCGATAATTATACTATGTTTCCATTACGTGTTTTGAGCAAAACAGGTGGTTTGAGCAAAACAGGTGTTTTGAGCTAAACATGTGTTTTCGTGAAAAAAATGTATGGTAAAACATGTACAAAACATGCTTTATTTCAAAACACGTTCAAAACACGATCTGTGGAAACGTAGTATAAGGCAATAATCGGATTGAAAATTATGGAATAGAGAATTGATATAGAATTTCATTGTCTTTAATTTAAGCCACACTTTTTTATAAAAAATGGAAAATTTGAAAATTTTGCAATATCTTAAAAACTATTCTACTTTTGTACTTCAGTTTCGGGTTCAGTGAGCGATTTTATATGAATAATAAATGCCAAATGTCCTGGGTCAAAATCGCTGTAAACTAGTGTAATTAAAATGTTGTTTGTTAATACAAGATTAAGTTCTATCGTTTAATTGTTAAATAAAAAAATGTTTCGATGTGTTTAAGTTTAAATTGAAACCGCAATTGAAAATATTTTTTGGTCATTTCTGTGTGTTCATGTTTCCTTTTTATTTCCTTTTTATTTGATATTGGTATTGCTAACCGCAACAATCTAACTAACATCTGCAGTGGCGTACCCAGGACTCTGCTTTGGGGGAGCCCAACATGTGTTTTGTATGAGAAATTTCAGACAGTTTAAAATGTCAAGATGCAGCATTTTATACATATTTGAAACTTGTTTGATGGGCGATTGCTCCAGGTTTCTTTGAAATAATATCAAGGAGACAAAAGTTATAAAAAAAATTGGTAAGAAACTTAACGGCCCAATCGCATATTTAGGGGTAAAATGGATTTCAAAGTTTTAGTACTCCAATGGAGAAGTTGAACGTGAAATTGGCCGCTAAAAATTTTCGGACAATACAACTTAATGCACGCAAGACCCAATGTTGTATGTTAACCCACAGACGGGCTGTGGAATTAACATTGTCATCTGTAGCTATGGATGGTATAGGTATTGAGGAATCGGATACTCTTGATGTTCTGGGCATGAGAATACAGTGTGATGTCCGCTGGAATAAGCACGTATTTCAAGTGTCGGAAGAGGCATTCAAGTGTCTTGGTTTTCTGAAACGGTGCAAGACTTACTTCACTCCATCCGCTCTTCTTACTATTTATACAACTCTCATATATGGGCAGGGGCTTTAGTGTTTATTCTGAAGCTTCTGGACCGTGTTCAGGGGAGGTCGGTGAAGCTTATCAATGACAGTAGTGTATCTAACTCTATTGATTCATTGGAGCATCGTCGGAATGTGGGTTGTGTGACACTTTTCTATCGATTATTAGATAAGTGAACTTATTCCTCGAGCCCGAGTTTTTATTCGGAATACTCGCTTATCTAGTAGAGCACACAGTTTTTTCTTACATATTAGAAATATAATTGAATATTGTTTTTAATTTCAAACACATTTTCAATAGATACATACTATTAAAACATTAATTCAATTTGGAAAAAAAATTGCCAAAAATTGGGAAAAAATCGTTATAAATTCAAAAAAACGTTAAAATTAAAAAAAAATGCTTTAATTTAAAAAAACAAAATTTGAAAACCACCAAAGTAAGAAAAAATATCTCCAAAATTAAAAAAAAAAAAAAAAGATCGCCAAAATTGGAAAATACGCCAAAATTGGAAAATCACCGAAATTTAAAAAAATTGAGAAATATCTCTAAAAATTGGAAAAAAATGTTTAAAAATTTTTAAGATTTTGACATTTTTTACAATTTGTGGTCATTATAGGAAATTTTGTGTGCATCAAATTCATTTTCCGTTAAACAGTTACACCCGTATTCATAAAAAATTTTAATTTAGATTTTAAATACATTTTAGTTAAAACACATTTTAAGCCTTAAAACTATATTCATAAACGAATATTAGCTACAGTTATATCAGTTTTTTGTTTTTATATACATTGAGATTATATTTATGTTATAAGGAACTTTCAACCTCCGTATATTTACAAAAATAAAGCAAATCAAACATATTAGCTAGGTTGATACTACACTCATAAAAAAAAGTTTGTAAAGTCAGCAAAAAATTTTGCTGACTCAGCAAAATTTTAGTCAGGAGGATGCTAGCAAAAAAGTTGCTAATGTCAGCAAAATCTTTTGCTGAAAATCAGCGAGCTGATTTTTAGCAACAAAATTTGTAGATTCAGCAAAAGTTTTGCTAACACTTAGTAGATTAGAAATAAAAAAGCGTTGGTAAAAATTAATAAATTTTTTGCTGAATTTTAGTAGACTGAAAAAAACGCAAAAAATTTGTAGAAAAATTGTAATTTAGTTAATTTATTTGCTGAAAATCATAAAACATATTTTTGTGATTCTTTTAAAAATAATTTACTATAATAACGAAATAAAACAATTTTAATTTTCCCACATTGACGACATGAATTAATTTAATATCTGAAAATATATAGAAATAAATATATATAACATAACAAAAATTTTCTTTCAACTACTTACATCAATGGTTGTCTTAATGATGCTATGACGAAACTGCCGAAGATAATTCTAGAAACGAAACGAAAAAATAAACAAAACAAACGAAACGAAAAAAACAACCCTTTTTTTGCAATAAGAAAAAGGAACCATACAAATCTACCTAAGATGTGTGTTTTTGTCTTTCTCATTACTCTGTCTACATGTCTGTATATGTTTTTTCATGGTTGATTTTTTTACTTGTCTTGTTAGAGTTGTACTTTTAATATCATTTTCCTCTTCTCTACTACATCTTGACATGCCGCGACATCTGCTTATCAGCACAATTTTTTTTAGCAAAATTAATTAGTAAAACATTAGTATATTAGTAAAGCATTAGTATAAAACAGTTAAGTGCTGAATAAGTATAACAAAAATTTTAGCTGAAAACACGATTTTAGCAAAAATATTTGCTAAAAAATAGTATACCTGATTTACAAGACGTTTTACTAACTTTTCTACTAACTTATTTTTTTGAGTGTAGTATTTCGATCTGGCTAAAGATCTCATCAGAACCCTATTTTAATACCCTTTTAAAACTTGTGTAAAAGTTAAAATTTGTTTATGAATACAGTTTTAATGCTAAAATTTGTATTTTAATTAAAATGTATTTGAAATGCTATTTAATATTTTAATAAATACGGAGGTTAATAGATACCCAGGCAGAAAAATACAATTGGTACAGTGTTGGCAAAGCGTCGGTTTTACGTTGGTAGAACGCGGGGTTAACAATATTGACAGTATTGTTCTGTTACCCGATTGAGAACACTGGCCCATTTCCCATTTCCTCCAAACCGCGCCTGATTTAATTAACTAAAATTCAACTCCAATATAATTAAAATTTTGTATATTTAAATATTTTATTTTTGCTGTTCTTATCTTATTAATAATTATTAAAAATTTGCTTATTCTATCAGCTTTTTCTGCACCGTAATTTTTTACTAAGTTTTAGTGGCTTTTTCTGCTGTTTTTAAAGTTTTAACTCTATGGCTGTAACAGCCCTATGGGGAATGGGACCGGTTCTGCGTGTGCCACAGGATCGGTCCCTTCGTGCCAGAGACCGGTCCTCTGCTAAACCCTACCCTATGTAAACAACTGGCAACTTTAACATTGGCTTGTCATAGGATGGGGTCATTTGTCCTGCTTTAAACCACATAGTGGCATGCCACAGCACTAACCAAAGATGGGCATAACACAAGACTGTCGCAAAAGGGCCAAGTCGTATAAAATAAACGAAAACTAAACAGCTTCCAATGGGTAAAATTCTAGCCAACTGGCTTTTTCGTGTTAATAAGCATTCTGGTTAAGTGGTATGTCCTCCCTTTACCAGTCACATTATTGGTAATTTTAGGACAATTGACACTGCTTAACCCACTTCAGTATTAAATTATGCTAGTCCTGTGATAAGTTCTTCTTTAATCAGTCACTTTTAGGTCTATTGACTCCTCATTCCCCATAGGGACTATATACATTTTATTATGCTTAATAAAATTTTAAACTCACAAAAAGTTATAAATTCATAAAGTAAAAAAAATCCAATTCATTTCGGGAGCGGGGCCGGGCCGGGCCGGGACTCCTGGGTACAACACTGAACATCTGCATTTGTACTAACAATTAAGTCGTGTAAAACCTTGTAAAACTTGTACAATGTACATAAGTAACCAGAACAACAATGAATTGAATAATTCCTTAAGTATTTCCATTTCCTTATGAAGTGTTTTGTATCAACGTTTCATCATCAAAGTGTGTGTGTGTGTGTTTCTTTGTGTGCTGACAACAAGTTTCCCTATCAAACTTTGAGCAACAGTTTTAACGTAAAGAAGGATATTGTTGCAACTGTTTAAAATACTAGTTTTTTTTTACATGGTTTAGTTTGCGTAAAAGTTCAAAGTTACTTTTAAATAAATGCCAAACAAACTAACTATACCCAACACTAAATGTCAATTTAAGAAAGCGGTTTAATAATAAAATTAATTTATTTCAGATTATAAATTATATTGAACAGTTAAAAACTCTAGTTCACAAAAATCGACAAAAAGCTAATTTTAAAAAATATATATGAGCTTCCGATTAAAAAGAATATATGATGCTATATAAATAAAATAAATAATTTAATATGTGTCTATACAGTTTTATCCGAGAAATGAGGCTCTGTGCAATAACTCCCGGGTGAAAAAAGTCCCAAAAAAAATGAAATAAGTCCCAAAAATGTTTCATACAAATTTGGGAGTAATTTCAAATAAAATAATACCCATTTCTTTTGCAGTTGTTTCATTTTTTTAGAAGTAATTTCATTTTTGTTATTAGGT
Source organism: Delia radicum (assembly GCA_021234595.1). Taxonomy (NCBI): domain Eukaryota; kingdom Metazoa; phylum Arthropoda; class Insecta; order Diptera; family Anthomyiidae; genus Delia; species Delia radicum. The sequence continues at coordinate 184,335,116 of CM037855.1, read as the reverse complement.
GTTATTTCATAATGCAGTAATTCCGAAATGAAATAAGTCCCAACAGAACTTAGCGTGGGACTTATTTCATTTTATTTTCTTGTTCGGTGTTATTTCATTTGCTGTGGGAGTTATTTCATTTTCAAAAATTCATTATTTTTTTAATATTATTAATATTCTAAACGGTTCCTATAACGGGATCTTTCAAAATATTTTGATGATCTTCTTAAATTGACCTAACTTAATCTGTTCTTTAACAAATTTTGAAGGCGTAAAGTTATATTCCCCAAAGTCATATTGCCCAAGAAAAAACGATATAGCGCCCAAAAAAATTATATGTAAATTGTTGTTGTAAAAATTTTCTTATTTTTGGGCAATACGACATTGATTTGGACGAAACAACAGGTACAGTGAAATAACTCCCAAATGAAATAAGTCCCAATGAAATAACTCCCAATGAAATAAGTCCCATCAAAAATGAAATAACACCCAATGTAAAAAATTAAATATCTCCCAATGAGAAAAATGAAATAAGTCCCAATTTTGGGAGTTATTTCAAAATTTAAAAATAAATCCCAAAAAAAAATGAATTAACTCCCAATGAAATAAGTCCCAACAAAAATGAATTAACTCCCAATTTTTGTTTGTTTTGTTTTTCTGTTAGAGAACACTTTTTATTTCATAAGTATATGTAAGCATAGGTGGAGTGCAATAATGCCTTACGAAATAAGGCCTTTAAGGCTTTATTTCACTTTCAATTGAGAAATAAGGCCTTTATTTGCAAAAAGGCTTTATTGCACTTTGAAAGTGAAATAAAGCCGTAAAGGCCTTATTTCACTTAAATTTTTTTTTAAATGAAGCAATTAAATTTCTTATTCTTATTCTTCTTATATTTTATTGAACAATTATAAAAAAATTTCATATTAACAAAAATTAATAGAACATTAATAATTCAACAAAAAATTTAACTGCAACAATATTGAAAATCTTTGCTTTATAAAGTTTTTCTGCGTGGCGGCCTGCGGCCGCTCTTAGGGGTTTTCTCCTCCATGGGACGCGGCAGGTGGCTTCGCTGAATAAAGTTTCCCTGCGCGCGTCACACTAGGGAAGATAATGAGACGGGCGCAGGAAAACTGTATTCAGCGAAGCCACCTGCCGCGTCCTATGGAGGAGAAAACCCCTAAGATCGGCCGCAGGCCGCCACGCAGAAAAACTGAACAGTGTAACAAAAGAATCAAAAAATACAAAATAAAGGCTTTATTGCACCATTGGCTAAATTTAAATAAAGGCCTTATTTCACTTTCAAAGTGCAATAAAGCAATTTTAAGAGAAATGAAATAACTCCCAACAAAAATGAAATAACTCCCAATCGTAAAATTGTGTTTGCAATTAAAATGAAATAAGTCCCAACTGCGATGAAATAAGTGCCAATGGTAACTCCCAAATGAAATAACTCCCAACAAAAAAACTGTTGGGACTTATTTCATTTGGGAGTTATTTCATAATGAATTAACTCCCAACAAAAATTATGAAATAAGTCCCAACGCATTGGGACTTATTTCATAATGAAATAAGTCCCAATTTACATGGAAAATTTTTTGGGACTTATTTCATTTTTCCATTGGGACTTATTTCATTTGGGAGTTATTTCACTGTACCCGAAATAACATTTTTTGTTGGGCGCTATAACGGATTTTTGTTTGGCCAAAATAAATTTGGGTGCTATGACGCTAAAAAAAGAAGTTATTGCCCAAAATCATAATTTATATTTTTTTTTAAAAGTCATAAGACCTTAAATGTCAAGGCTGATTCATGAAATCAAACAAAAGAGTTTTAAGGAAACTTAAAAAAATTGCTTCAATTTTATTTTTTTGTGTCGCACGCAGAAAAAACTTTATTTCGCGTAGCCGCCTGTCGCGTTCTACGAAGGAAAAAAACCCTAAGAGCGGCCGAAGGCCGTCACACTGAAAAACTTGTTTTTACAAATCCAATGTCGAATCCGTTGAAATCTTATTTTTAAGACAATAAGTAATATAATTTGACCAGTCATAGCTTTTTCATTTAAACAGCTAATTGATTGTTTTTTTATCTTAAATAAAAGAGTAGAGCATTGGCCTTCTGTTTATTTAACGTTTAGACACTAATATATACGCATAATTTTTAATAAAATAGACTTTTAAAAAAATAATCATTAAAAAACAATAAAACTTGGTGTGGGTTGGTATTTTGGGACATAAAAAGTTATGACAGGTCAAATAAATGTTACTTCATGTCTTAAAAATATAAGATTTCAACGGATTCGACATCTGATTAGAAAAACAAGTTCTTCTGGGTGGAGGCCTCCGGCCGCTCTTAGGGTTTTTTTTTCTCCGTAGAACGCGGCATTCGGCTTCGCGAAATAAAGTTTTTTTCTGCGTGCGACACAAAAGACATTATGTCTTAAGACATTTAAAAAAAAAAAAATTATGATTTTAGGCAATAACTTCTTTTTTTTTTACCACCATAGCGCCCAAAAAAAAAAGTTTTTTCAAAATAAAATGCCACAGCACCCAAAAAAAAGTTTTAGATTTTCTGTCATTGATTTGGTCGTTATAACATATTAACATCCACAATTTTGGGGGATATGCGGACATTTGGGCAATATGTCATTTTGGTTTTTGGGCAATACGACTACGCCCTTACTTTATTTGTGTTGCATGGACTATTTTTGGGAGTTATTTCATTTTTATTCTTTGGAAATTATTTCATGATGAAATAACAACCAAAACCCAGGATTTGTTTAATTTTTGTTTTGGAAATTATTTAATTTTTTTAGAATTTATTTCACTTTTTCGAGACGGGACTTATTTCATTTTTTTAGAATTTATTTCATTGGGAGCTTTTGCACTGGGACTTTTTGCACTTGTGACTTATTGCATAGAGCCGAGAAATGAGCCCTTATAATTATATAAGGTTGCATTAGTGCGTTCTAATTTCATACAATAAGATTAAATTACATCCGAATAAATTTAATCTGATTTTATATAATGGTACACAATTATATCAGAACTACGTAATACAAACATATACAAAATCGGTTATGGTTGTATCCGGTTTTTGCGTTAAAAACGTCATTAAAATCCAAAATATGTCTAGAACAAATTACATGCAAATACGTGTTGTACTTCAACGTTACTTTATTTTTTTTTTATTAATTAATAATTTCTAGCACTAGCACCTATGGCTTTCGGCTCGTTGTAACAAAAACAGACCAATGTCTCTGCTGTGAATCGAACCCACGACCCCCGCACTGATAAGCTAGCAGGCTACCAAATAGCCTACTGGGCACATTATTCAACGTTACTAATCCTTTCAGGCCTTAGTCACTTGCAAAAAGTTCATGACTTTTGTTGAAATTAGTTGACAATTTTTTAGAAAATCCTTTCCATTTGGAAATTATTCTCATAAAATTCTTTTGAAATTACCTCAAAAAATAAGTTGAATGAGAAAAAAAAATTTGAAAAAATTAACTAAGATTTTATTGAATTTTGTAACTTCCAACATTGAATAACAAGGAAAAAAGTTAGAACATAATTAAGCTGTTTACATTGGCTTCAGCCAAAAAGCTATTATTTTTTGTAAACTACTTGTATTTACATGTCATATTCCATACAAATTTTTAAACAAAAACTAAAAGTTTTTAAAAACTATTAGTTTTTGGTTGTAGTATAAATATGATTAATGATATAAAATGGGATTATGATATAAAACTGTTTTTTAACAGAAATTTGATCAGTTGAAGTTAGGGGTCTATCTATATCTTCTTGTGTACAAGATGTAGAAATTTCAGAACCAGCGAGGAAAATACTCGTATTTAAAGAACAAAAATCGAGGAAAGTCTCTTAAGTCGGCTTAAGTTGTTTTAGCAAATGTCCACATTAGGGGGTCCCGAATATGGCACTTTTTCAAATTGGTTAAAGGATTATCACTCATTCGATGCGTATTAAAAAGCTAAATATTGGAAAAATAAATAAAAAAAATTTAAGTGGATCTTCAGTAACTACCAGCGATTGAAGTTACCGCAAGTTTTTGCATTTTGAAAAAAAAAAAATTCGATTTTTTTGATGAAATTTTCAGGGAATCTTCAGAATATTCAAGCGGGTGACACTGTAAAGTCTGATTTTTGATTTTCGGTCTGTTGGCTGAGGGGCGTGGCAAAACCCAATTTTCATATTGTACCACCAATGACATATACATATATTTATTTTTTTTGCTTTTTTTATTTTATTTTTTTGAAAGCCGTTGTCATTTTTTTCAAAACGAGATATCAAACTCTTAAATCGGTTATGTAGTTCCGAAGATATTTACAAAAAACATATGTTAATCTTCATCTGTTACACGAACACAACAGCCTCATCCGTCTATTCAAAACAGCCCTAGACCAGATGCCGACAGATTATTATACGGTTGTGATAATAGCTGACAAGATACCGGCTGGTGAGCATAAGCGGTGATTCAATGCACCCGTGATAGGTGACGTCGCAGTTGTTATGGTAGTTGTTTTCAGCTAATCATTTTATATACTTCAGCAAATAAAGGCGATAGAAGAATTTCTTGATTTAAAGAATTAATTACAATTAAAATTTGAAGGCAAAACAACGTTTACCGGCATATAAGTTTCGTAATTTTTAGCTTATTACTGAAAAATATTTTTATTTTTCTGTAGAGTAATTTTGGTCTACCATTGGATTTTTTGGGTTTAAGCAAGTACTTCTTAAAAGCCGATATCCTTAAAATACTGTCACCGAAACAACTTAAATACAGTTACCGCTAAAATACCGTTAACGAAATAATTAAAAAAGAAATATTACCGAAATACTTTTACCTCTAAAATGCCGTTACCGAAATAAAACAAAAAGCGTTACAAAAATGCCGAAAACCGCATGGAATCGGTTACCATCCATGGTCTATACTCAAATAAAATAGGGGGAAAAAGTATCATGTACTTTTCCTTTGGATAAAATTCCAAAACAAAATAGAAAAAAATAAATAAAATTTCTTAGTCCCATTTCGTCCTCTTTATTTTCTAAGGTGGCACAAAAACTGAGACCGATACACTATGCTTCGTTCCCATATAACGAAGGGACAAAAATAGAAGGAGTAGTCAGATATTTTTGAAATTTGGTACACTAGCATAAAATAGCTTAGTTAAGAAAAATAAGAATTTTTGGAAAATCGGCCCTAGGACACGCCTACCTCCCATGTGTCCTGAAATTGAAAAATATAATTTTAGCTTCAATAATGCCCACAAAATTACAAAGAGTGGTCATGCTGATACACATGCAACTAGCAACGTGTGTGTAAATTTTTATTTAAATCGGACTAAGGACTCAAGGTCCTGCTATATATCCTTTTTCTTAAAAACGCTACCACTCCTAAAAAAAATTGTCTGATCGTAATAAATTTTGGTATGTAAATTGATATTTGCAAGATGTATATTTGTGCCAAATTTGGGTAGAATCGGATTGTCAATGTGGAAAATACAAAAACATCATTTATTGAAAAATAGGATAAACCGGTTAAAATGCTCTTGCAAAAATAAAGCTATAAGGATATTTGAAAGATAACATAAATGAAAAAATTAAAGAGGAAAACTAGCAATGTAAACGTCATTAAAAAATTATGAAAAAATCATATCGCACTTCCATCAAAATTTTTATTTTTCCACTTTTCGAAAAAAATCGACGAGTAGTATTCATATCCGCTGTAAAAATATCGTGCTATTTTGCCTACTTTTTGATAATGAAATGGTTGGTTTAAAAATTCTTTTTCATGTGCCTTTAATATTAAATTTAAAATTGTTTTGCTTCTACTGAACATTTTGAGTTAATACCCTCCTGTTGATTAAGTGCGATATATATTGATAAAAAAAATTAAAATTTTGGATTTTTAAACAAAAATTATAATAGTTTAACTTAATAATTATATTTTATCACTGCTAAAATAAAAAACGTTAAAAAAAATATAAAGACAAACTTATAACAAAGCATCATCCCTACTTGATTCTTCCCAAAACCAATTTTCGCTTAACGAAGAACTCATCTCGTCTTCTGTTATCTCATCTTGGATTTCAACATTTTCTCCAAGAATATATTTCCCAATTTCAGCATCTATTATTTTATTTTTAATCTTAATGTTTCTCTTTGATGATAATACGGGATCTGAAGACAACAACAAATATGTCATTAAATCTTTATTTGTGTTTTCTCGAGACGTTTTTCTAGTGTGAGACAATCGCACTTTCCTCACATTTTTATGGTTGGCTTCCAATGCTTCTTCAGACAAACATCCTTAAATGAAAAAAAGCTAATTAGTTTTTTATTTAATTTGTTTGGGTCTCCGAGTTTATCTTAAATGTTAAACGTGTTAGTGGTGTTCTATGAGGAGGGGCTGAAATGACCCCTAAAAATGGCAGATAGAGGGTTAATTAGTTCTATGAAAAGAACCGTCTTCAAATTTTATTAAAATCATCTATTATCCTTGTATTAGATTTAATACATTTTTTTTGACTTACTCAAAACGCCTTTAAAAAAAATTAAAAACTTCAGTGGGCCATAAAAAAAGAACTCGAGCTAAATTTTGAAAATACTTCAGTGGTTTTGGTCTACTAATGATATAATTAATTTTTTTTATTTTTTAATATTCAAAATATAAAATCGTGTTGCGCAATGATATTAAACACTCTTAAATGCCTGATATTTGAGTAAAAATCATAAAATTAGGCATTTAAAAAAACGCATTTTTTTAAGTTGTGGTAAAAAATAGGCACTAATTTTTGAATACCCTGTTAGCTAAGAGTATAAACTTACAAAAACAGAAAAAAAAAAAATATCTAATTTTATATAATTTTTTTTTATACTCCATCAAACTTAAGTAATTTTTGGATTTTCAACAAAAAAAATGTGTTTTTCAGAACAATAAAAAAAGTTATTTTGTAAATAAATACTAAATTATAAATTTTAATTTAACTACAAATATATCAAAGTACTTGAAAACCAAATTTCGAGCGATTTTTTAAAAAAATTAATTTTTCAGAATTATTTTTGTGAAACAACTAAAACTCATTTTTCTGTTAAGTAATTTTTGCAAGAAATTATCTGCTTTTAACGCCCTCTCGTGGTGGCAAAAGCAATCGGAAAAATTTTTTTTGTTAAGATTTATTTGAGATAATAAGATAATAAGGTATCTTTCAAAAAATCTGTATTTAAAAACAATTTGAGACAAAAATTTTTTTTTGATTTTTGTCTATGGGACAAAGCATAGTGCGATAGCCGCATGGAATCGGTTACCATTCGAGGTGTATACTCAAATTAAATAGGGGGAAAAAAGTACCATGAAAAACTCAATTAACATTACCATATTTGCATATTGTTCCTTTGGATAAAACACCAAAGAAAATAGAAAAAAACTAAATAAAAAGGCCGATTCCATTTCGACCTCTTTATTTCCTAAGGTGGCACAAAAACTAAGCCACATATAACATATACAAATTTTATAAAAATCGGAGTATTTAGATCCGAATATTTTTCTTTTTATAATTTAGCAAAGATTTGTTTGCTATAAGTTCCATATAAGTTCCCTTTTGCGTATGAGAAATCTATTGTACATTAAGTATACGTTCATATTATTAAGCTTTAAGATTAATCCTAACTAAATGTATTTTAAATATAAAAACAATTTTCGTCTGTACTATTTTTAGTCAAATTTGGTAAATTTAAAAAATCTTCTAAACCGCTTTAACTTTAGTGTTGGGTATATATTATTTTTTTTTGTTTTATTTATTTCAAAAATCGTATGTTGCTAATTTATTGTGTTAAATTTTATGTACTTTTTATGTTGCCCAGTTCCAGTTCCATAAAAGTTTTTACTTTTTATTACAAAATATTATAAAATTCAATATTTTTTTTGTATTTTCTCTTAGATTACTGCTAATTTAGATGTATTTTTAAGACGCTTCAATGAATTGCAATATTGGATTGTAACGGAAATTGTGTACGCATCCAGTATGAGTAAACGTGTGGGTTTACTAAGAAAGTTTATTAAACTAGCAGCATAGTAAGTTGAAATCTTTATCGATAAAAAATTATGTTTGAATAACTTTCAAACACGACACATGTAATGTACATTAGGGTAATTACTTTTTGCAAATAACAAATCTCACCAGACAAAATCTTGTAGGGCATGGACAAATATTAAGAACTGCGTTTTTAGTTTTTCGCTATCGTTAAAAAAGGTTACGCACCAAACGCGTTAAAGTTTTAAATCAAACAAAGTTAAAAAAAAAAACTTTTTTTGATGCCTCAACGTCTGACCATCACATCTATATAATTAAGGCATGCTGATTTCAATAGTAAAGTCCGTTTTCGAGTCAATGGAATAGTTTTCTTCCAAATTTGCTTACTTACATATGTATAAACCATATTTTAAAAAAAATTGTTATTAAAAAAATATATTAAAGGCATTTTAGAAATCGCTGTCGGTGCATAAGGTTTTTTTTACCAAATTGAACTGAAATAGTTTTTTTTTATCATTAATACAATATTTGTCATTAGAAAACCCCTGGGGAGAATGTTGTCCAAAAAAGTTATCACCCTAATGTACATATTTGTACAACATCAATTTATAAGCAATTTATTTGTTTTATAAGAGGATGACAAAAATATACATGTATTGACACTACACCATTTTCAACAGAAATTCAGAGCTTTCTGAATAAAATAGGAAAAATTCAAAATAAAATCAAGATTTTTCATTTAAAATTGAGTAAATTTCAAAAGAAATTTAGATATTTTATAATATAAATTGAGAAAGTTTCAAAGTAATTTGTTTTTTTTTCATTTCGAATTCAGAAAACTCGAAATGAAATTAAGATTTTCCATTTTAAATTGAAAAAATTCAGAATTAAATTTTTATATTTGGCTTTTTCATTTGAAATTGCGTAAATTTTGAATAAAATTGATATTCAAATTTATTTAAATTTTTGTATTAAAAATACAAAAATTGTTGTTTCTGACTTTCTATATTTTTATATATTTATTTCGAATATTGTTCTACCTCAAGTCCAAAAAATAGTATGATATTGTCAAAAAGTTTGATCATTCTCATAAAAGACAATGCATTTGTTTCATTGGCATCACCCAAATCCTCAGTTGTCTGCAAAAGAAAACGATAATTGGCATTAACATTACATGCAACAGACAAAATCAACTTTATGAGAATTTGTGGGCCTTAGTGTATAAACTGGCTTATTTCCCAAGTAAAAATATGTACATATACTCCTATGTTTATTCATCTTTAAATATATAAAGTGATTATATATGGTGTCATGCATATCCATATAATAAAGGGTCCGCCGAATACCTTTTTTTTGTTTGAAAATGCTATAAAAAAAACTACTGAATATTTTCTCAAATTTCTTTTTTTATTTGAAAGTACAATCCTTCCGGTTAATAATGGAAAATAATTTCATTCAAATGGCTGCCGCGGCTGGCCATGCAGTAGCCTACACGATCGGTCCAATTTTTAATCACATTATCGATTGTGTGCAGCTGTATTTCACCAATGGCTTCACGAATATTGTCTCTGGCTTGTTGGCGTAACACTTATCTTTGACGGCACCCCACAAATAATAGTCCAACGGTGTCAAATCGCAGCTCCGAGGTGGCCAAACGACATCAGCTCTGTGGCTGATAATGCGATCTTCAAAAACAAGGCGCAAAACATCGAGTGTAGCTTCGGCTGTGTGGCACGTAGCGCCGTCCTGTTGAAACCAAATGTTGCCAATATCCTCCTCTTCAATTTTTGTGAAAAAAAATTCGTTCAACATGGCCCGATAACGATCGCCATTGTCTGTAACGGCCACTCCTTGCTCATTTTCGAAGAAAAATGGCCCAATTATGCCTCTGGACCAAAATCCGCACCAAACAGTGACTCGTTTTGGGTGTATCGGCTTTTCAATGTATGCGTGCGGGTTTTCTGTGCCCCAAATGCGACAATTTTGCTTGTTTACATACCCGCCAAGATCAAAATGAGCTTCATCTGAAAAGATGATTTTTTTTGGCAAAATCGGCATCTTCTGTAAGTCGACAACATTAACATTACCATGATTTTCAAAGTAATGTCGCAATATTTCCCAGCGTTGTTCAAGCGTATACACAAGCATATTCAGCGGAAGGATAAAACTAATTATCTGTCAAATCCGACATGAGCTAAGTGTTAACATTCACGAAATAAGCACTAGTTGAAAAAAAAAAAACGTTAGATGGCGGACCCTTTATAATATGTTTCTTATGTGGTAACTTATATAACGATGTATTATTATATATTGACCTTTATAAAATTATATATTAATCATATATGCTATATATAATAAGATATGATAGACCAATTGTCATATACATAATACATATAATACATTCTCATATATAACATAATATGTAATCATACATGGTGACATATAAGCTATATAATTTAAGATATAACAATATATACTGTCTTATAAAAAATATTTTTTTTGTCTCATGTATATGACATTAAATGATATAAGATATAATTATGTATGATTATCTATATCGCACAAGATTAACAAATAACTTTGAAATATGGTCTCACAACATGAATATTAAATACATTATATTATATGCACCTGATGATATGGGATTTAAATACTTCGTGGGATTTAAGTAAATCCAATTTAATCTCAAAATATGTTATCTTACTCGATCAACCAAAAATTACTTATCTTTTTGGATCTAATTAGATCTAAGTAAATCCCATGGAAAATTTTTGGATCCATCAGAATCTTAAATAATATCAAATTCGATTCCCCAATCTAGAGATAAATTTTGATCTAATTTAATTCAGTAATATATTTGAGGGATCTAATTCGGTATTACTGAATACCCCAATTTTGGGATAAAATATCAAATGAGACATGTTTTTGTATTTGAGACATAACTTTTTTTTTGATCGGATTGGTAAACCTAATTACTAAATTAAAACTATTCGAAACGCAACAATTTATTCATATCAATATAATTTGTATATCATTGTATGTAGTATGTGTGTTTGTTGTATAACAACTAACAGCTTTATGAGAATTTGTGAGCCTTAGTCTCATTTCCACAATGTCCCGTTAGCTACTAACTAGGACTGTAACTCACACATTTGTTGTTGTTTCACATATAAATTTTCCATTTAACTGTTTGTTAAATTTTAACTGGGCATTCAATAATCGGGCCTTAGTGAATAAACTGTCTGATTTGATACACCTAATTATGAAATCAAAACTATTTGAAAAGCAAAAATTTTTACATATCAATATACTTTGTATATCATTATATGTAGTATGTGCGTTTGTTGTATTAGAATTTGTAAAAACAACATGCATCTATCCCAACAAACAGTGTTTGTATGAGAAGAGCCATGGTATGCTAATTGTTCAAAATTGTTTTAATTTTTGTATTAAAAATACAAAAACTATTTTTTCGGACTTTTTATATTTTCATATATTTAGTGAGAATATTGTTATATCTCAAAAATTTACCATGATATTGTCGTCTTAACGTTTTCTTTTGCGGCCAACTGAGGATTTGGGTGGTGCCATTGAAACAATTATATTGTCTATCATGAAAATGATCAATCTTTTTGAAAAGCAACAAATAAAATCTAATACGACAATAACATATTAGATTTTCAGATTTTTTAATAGAAATTCAGAAAATTTGAATTGAGATGAAGAAAATTGCAAATGAAATTGGGATTATTACATTTGAAATTGAGATCATTAGAAAAGAAGTTGAAAAAAATTAATTAAGGAAGATTTTAAGAATATCCATTTGAAAATGACATTTTCCATTTGGAATTAAGAAAACCACTTTCGAAACAGAATTCTTTTCGTCGTGATCGCAAAAAAGAATCCAGAAAGAAAAGCAATATAATAAAGCATTATTTTGGCTTTTTGCAATATTTTTAAAAAGATTTTTTCGATTTTTCTTTTATTTGAAAAAAAAACATGCCTCGAAAGTTAAACACGTCTTTTAGGACACCACAAAAACTTATAACTCTTTTCGTTTTTTCTATATTATTTTACGTTTAGTTCGGTGCACCGGTGTTCGTTAAAACCGAACTTCACTGCTAAAGTTACTAACAATAATAAAATTCGAATGAAAAGTCTTAATTTAAATTGGACTTTTTTGCCAACTTAACATGAAAAACCTTTCATTTAGAATTTTATCAATATTAAAGGAAAATCCTAATTTTATTTTGGTATTTTCTCAATTTCAAATGGAAATTACGTTTTTATTTGGATTTATCTTAATTTAAAATGTAAAATCACAATTTCATTTTCTTAATTTCATTTAAAAAATCTCAATTTAAATTGGAATTTTCTCAATTTCAGTTGAAAATGGTGTAATAAAAGTTTTCTCTTTTATTTAATATGTATTTAATTTAATTATTTTTTTCTTTCAGTTGCAAGGAATACCAAAACTTAAATGCTTTCTTTGCCATAGTCATGGGACTATCGAATATGGCTGTATCGCGTTTACATCAAACTTGGGAAAAGATACCCTCAAAATTTCGTAAACTCTATCAAGAATTTGAGGCTCTCATCGATCCAAGTCGTAATCATCGAGCCTATCGAGTATTTGTGGGCAAATTGCAGCCCCCACTAATACCATTTATGCCACTTTTGCTTAAGGATATGACGTTTGCCCATGAGGGCAATAAGACCAGTTTAGATGGTTTGGTAAATTTTGAAAAAATGCATATGATGGCTCAAACTATGCGTACTTTAAGATTTTGCCGTTCTAGAAGTTTAGGTAAGGTTTAAAGGAAAATCAATTTGAGGGCACATAACTTTTCTAAAAATAACCAGAGTTTACATTTAACCCCATTGAGAGAATTATCTGCATGATATCATGAAATTTTTGCAATAGATCTATGAATTGTCACTGGAATTCGTCCATGGAAACTTTTCATTAAATTAATGCAGTTTTCCATAAGTTTTAATGAAAAAGTTCATATAATTTATTAAAAGTTTCATACGACTAGTGAAAAAGTTACATTAAAAATGGTCATTCACATTGTGAAGAAAACTTCGTTAGTTTAGTGAAAAAAATTCATTAGAATTCGTCCAAGGAAGTCTGTCTGTGCACTAATATTTCCATATTAAATTTAACATCGCGGAAAAAAACACTTTTGAATGTTTGCAGGTAATTAAATATATATACGCCGATGATAACTGTTGGAATATTATCGAAGTGCTAAGTACACTCAAAAAAAAGTTAGTAAAGTCAGCAAAAAATGTTGCTTAGTCAGCAAAACTGTAGTCAGGAGGGTGTTTGCCAAAAACTTGCTAATGTCAGCAAAATCTTTTGCTGAAAATTAGCCAGCTGATTTTTAGCAACAAAATTATTAGATTCAGCAAAAGTTTTTCTATCACTTAGTTGATCAAAAATAAAAATATGTTTGCTAAAAGTTAATAAAATTATTGCTGAATATTAGTAGACTGAAAAAAACTCAAAAAATTCGTAAAAAAAATTATATTTTATTTTTCTTTTTTTTATTTATTTGCTGAAAATCTAAAACATTGTTTTTGTGATTCTTTTAGAAATATTTTACAATACGTTACAAAATATAAAAATGTTCATACTCCCACATTAACGACATGAATTAATTTAATATTTGAAAATATATATAAATAATTATATATAACATACAGAAAATTATCTTTCAACTACTTACACCAATGGTTGTAGAAACATACAACACTTTTTTGCAATAAGAAAAAGGAAACATAAAAAAATACCTATGATGTATGTCTTTGTCTTTCGCTATAGTCTGTCTACCTGAGGGTATATTTGTTTGCAATTTGACTACACTACATTAATAATCATTATAAAGATTTAGTTTACAAATACACATTTAAAGTTTATTAAATTTAAATATTTTATTATATTTTTAACTTAATTAATAAACAATTACTTTATTAAAGTTTTTTTTTAATCCACATAAGCATTCGCATTGTTAGCGTCCTTTTGTATGATAAACATACACAAAAATCTTACATGGTTAGATTAGATCAGAAGGCACTATGCACCGCGACCAATGTAGGTCTTTTGTGCTGCCTAAAGTTACCTACAGATTTATGCTACCTATAAAGCCAATTATCCTATTAGGCAAAATGTTCGCGATGTCGGAAGGCGAAATGATCACCTAGTCTCCTATCACAAAGCCTGGGACATTCGCAGAGAACATGCTCCGAGGTCTCAGACACCATCTCACAAAACCTACACATATTCGTGTCCGATTGACCCTTCTTGTGCAGATGGTATCTGAGATTACAGTGTCCAGTGTCCCCCTTTCAAGCGACAAGAGTCGCCTCGACCCCCTACTGGAAAAAGAGATCAATCTTTTAGCCTGGCGCTGACCAGGAGAGTTTTCCCAGTAACCAGAGAATTCAGACTCTCTCCATGCACTGAGCCTTTCCCTAACATACCCCGCAGGTATTCCACAGAATCGTTCAGGACCAATAAAGGGCCTTTGGGCCCAGCGGTTGGCAAGACAATCTGCCCTCTCGTTGCCGTCATGACCAGGAATCCACCCCAAGGTTAGAGAGTTGCCCCTGCCGAGCCTATTGAGAGTCTGAATGCATTCCATGACCAACCCAGACGACACCTTATAAGCCATTAAGGCCCTCAGTGCAGCCTGACTGTCAGAAAGAATGTAGATGCGAGATCTGCGAGTTCCCCTTCGCAGGCATTCCCCTGCACAGACACAGATGGCAAAAATCTCCGCCTGTAAAATGGACGGATATTTTCCCATAGGTAAAGCACGCTGGAAGCCTGGTCCAAAGACGCCCGCACCCGTGTTCCCATTCGACTGCTTAGAGCCATCAGTGAACCACAACTGAGAACCATCTTCCGGTTCCCAGGATTGATTGGTCCACATGTCTCTGTCAAACAACAACACATCAAAATATCTATCAAAGATCCACTCCGGTGACACTCTATCCGCAACCTTAGAAATCGGGTCATCTATTAAGATTCGCGCGATCCTCATGTGACGCCTTAGGTCGCCCCCCCCCCCCCCCCCCTCATGCCACGGAATTCACTAAGTCTAGAGGAACCCATACTGGCAACCTCCAAGGCATCCGTCGGGCAAGTTCCGCCGGCCCCTGTAATGCTAACACACGCAAGACGGTAGATTCTCTTAAGAGCATCCCTTGCCTTACTCTGCTCAACTTTTGGCCACCATGCAAGGGCAGCATAGGTGATCATCGGTTTAACAATAGTATTGAACGACCAGTAGACCATTTGTGGCCTTAGGCCCCATCTCATCTTACATGGTTGATTTTTTATATGTCTTACAAGAGCTGTACTTTGTAGTATAATTTTCCACGTCTCTACTACATCTCGACATGCCGTCCACACTATTAACCCATTAATGCCCATTGGCAACTTAAGTTGCCAGCAGAGTTGTTACTATTTAGCATGCTCTGAAAAAAAGTAAGAGTGTTCAAAAATGTTGTCTCACAATTAAAAAAAAAACATCTGGGCATTAATGGGTTAATGTACACAATTTATCAGTAAAATATATTAATAAAATATTAGTAAAATATTAGTTAAACAGTAGTTCAAAACAGTTAAGTGCTGACTGAGTATAACTAAAATTTTAGCAGAAAACACAATTTTAGCTATAAATTTTGCTGAGAAATAGCACACTTGATTTTCGAGACGTTTTGCTAACTTTTCTGACTTTTTTTTTTTTTGAGTGTAATTGTACAACTACATGAGTTTCAAGTTAGTTTTACAAATTTCTTGTAAAATATATGCATTTTTTTTTTAATTTATTTACTAGGCTTGTATAAATTTTACAAATTTTTGTAAATATTTTACTAGAAGTTTGAAACTTACTAGAAACTGAAACTTATGTAGTTGATAATATTCACCCATTTTTTATGCGAGTAGTAACCAGAGAACAAAGCCGATCGGCTAATAGCCGCGGCTAAGCCGCCGGCGATCACTTTTCAGGTACTCGAGCCGCCGCCGACCTGAGCGGCTAATTTCGGCTACAAAATATTAGCCGACTATATCAGCTAAGCTGACTATGTCAGCTGAGCAGACTATATCAGCTTAGCCGATATTTTTTTATCTAAATTCATTTTAACTAAAAAATCATATTATTTTAAGAATCCTCCGCCTTCATCCGGCTTTTAGTACCCACCAATCTGGCAACCATAGGTTTTCATTGTAAATTCTCTAGCGTTTGCAAAATGTGCCGTTATATTGCGCTTCACTAGAAAAAGAAAAAGTAAATTTTCCAAATCTTTCAATATCTCAAAAAAATATAAAAAACTTTTTTTTACTTTTATAGTAATTAAATGTGCTAACGTCCCAAAACTTATTTAACAAATTGTGAAAAGCAATCTGATGTAGGCGTGTCCCTATCCGGATTTCATTCCTGCCTAAGGAAATCTTCAGGGGACTTTGTTATTAGAATTTCTAGAGATATTTGTTATGTTAAATCACAAACTCAATGAGAATTTCTTGTCCTCGTCTAGGAGCGAGATTCAAAATTTAAAATATCAAAGAAAAAACAAAAACAACAACAAAAAATTGTCACAATTGGCTTTGTCATCTTCCAAATACTACTCTGTTTTTTTGACAGACCTAGCAATGTAGTGACGTTTATTCAAGTAAATCAACAATAGAAAATCATATGTTTTCTATTAGTGTCAGTTACATTTAAATTTGCACAAGCACCTGCATATTTGTTATTTAAATTTATTTTCATCGGGATAAACATTAATTGCATTTATAGTAATTAAATGTGCTAAAGTCCCAAAACTTATTTAACAAATTGTGAAAAGCAATCTGATGTAGGCGTATCCCTATCCGGATTTCATTCCTGCCTAAGGAAATCTTCAGGGGACTTTGTTATTAGAATTTCTAGAGATATTTGTTATGTTAAATCACAAACTCAATGAGAATTTCTTGTCCTCGTCTAGGAGCGAGATTCAAAATTTAAAATATCAAAGAAAAAACAAAAACAACAACAAAATATTGTCACAATTGGCTTTGTCATCTTCCAAATACTACTCTGTTTTTTTGACAGACCTAGCAATGTAGTGACGTTTATTCAAGTAAATCAACAATAGAAAATCATATGTTTTCTATTAGTGTCAGTTACATTTAAATTTGCACAAGCACCTGCATATTTGTTATTTAAATTTATTTTCATCGGGATAAACATTAGATATACATTTTTTTACATACTACACAAGCTAATCCCACAATTTCATCTGATTCTGATTCTAACTCAGATGCTTCTACTGATGTAAATACATTTCTTTCAAAATCTGCCGATATAGCATACTATGAAGACTTGTTTAAAAGAAAAGATGATATAAAAAAAATGGCAAAGGTTCAAGTAAACCTAACGGGTTTATCGGAATGTTGGAAGCATTTTGGTAGTCTATACATAAAAGATAGACACATATTGGAAAACATGATATTTTGTAAAATTTGCTAAGATTACAAAAAAATAAGTGAATTTAATTATAATACATTTTTTAACCATCGGCTTAGTCGATTTTTAGTCGCCGCCGAGTTGTTTTTTTCGTATAGCCGCCGCCGCCGAAAATTGTTCGGCTTTAGTCGACTTTCAGCCGCCGCCGAGCATATTTTTGATTAGCCGCCGCCGGCAACAATTTAATATCGGCTTCGTTCTCTGGTAGTAACATGGGAAACGGAAATGTTTTCCAAACAAAAGTCTATTACCAGCATTTATATTTCCTGCAGGGCGTTTTTTTTTTCAGCGTGTATTTTTAAGCCCTAAATTTGGTTATTTTTAGATAAGTTAGCAGGTCGAAATATTTGTTTTTTTTTTTTTTTTGTTATATATATCTTTCATTATTTTATAGGACTTGAACCGCCATCACCCAAAAGTGACGGAGAAGTACGCTCATTTATAAGCTGTCTACGTGTTATAGACAATCAACGTGTTTTAACAGCCATGTCACAAAAAATTGAACCAAGTCGTAAAATTTAAATTTGTTCTTTAATCAAACAATAAGTTTATATTTAAAAAAAAAAAAAAAAAGATTCTCTTAAAAAAATTATTTGTTTAGATAACAAAAAGTAGTTTAAAATTTAACAAAAATGTGTGTTTTTAATTTTTTATATATTTGTTCATTAGTCATTTAGTCATTTAGTAAACAATACACAGTGGGATGTTTCACAAATAGGAAACCTAGGTTCGGCAATCGGAATTGATTTTCTTTTTCCATTGGCAAAAAACAGGACCAGGTAAACCGGATAACGTATGCACTTTAAGAGATACTGTTGCACTTTAAGAGATACTGTTTGTTATACATCACAAGCAGTTTACAGAAATGTCTAATTGTTGAAAATCGGTTGATAGATATAATAAATGGGCAAACCTTAGAAATTTTTGAATATCAGAGGTATCCTATTTTGAAGTCTAATTGATCAGCGCCTGATGGATCTAGTGTGCTCTTCTTGGAAACTTAAGGTTAAAATTAAAATTACAATAAGAAATGTCTAAATTATTTCCAAAATATTTGTGAAACACCCCACTGTACAATAAAAATTTGTTATAAAAATATATTATATAGTTTAAATTTTAAATATTTATATGTGATAAAAATTTATAAACTCTCCTTCCCCATAAATATCCATTTCTTTCAAAAAAAAAAAAAAAGAGAAGAGAAGAGTATGGAAACAATCTAAAAGTTTTGTCAAAAAAATAAAATTTGTAAATTAGTCAGTCCGTGTGATTACTAATAACTAGTGTCCGACCGAACAGTTCGGCCAAAAAAACTATATTTTGTCGGTTTTTTGATATCTAGAGGCAATGATGACAAATTTTGGTATTGGAAACATGTTTGTTGAGCCGATTTAATTCGATTTTGTGTATAAAATTTAAGAGAAAAACCGAAGTTTAGCTAGAAAGTTAAAAGTTCGGCCGCCGAACTTTCTGAGGCCGAACAGTGAATTCTTTGCTTAACTACAGACTTAAAATAGCATCTAATCAGCCTAAATCAGCTTTAAAATACCGAATACAGACCAAATGCATTTTCTGGCCGAACTGTTCGGTAGGACACTACTAATAACTATAATTTACTATTTTTAATACAATTGGAAACATTTAACATACGAAGAAAGCTAAAATTTACGATTGTAGTAAAAATAGTAAAAATTTCTATTAAATGTACTGCCTACTGGTTTACTTACTACAATTTACTATTTTTACTACATTTAATAAAACAGATATACAAAATTAAAAAAAAAAAAAAACTTTACACTTACAGTACAAACAGTAAAAATTCCGAAAATAAACGTACATACAAAACAATTTTCCAATTGAAGGCTTATTGTAAAAACTTGATAAGCCACATTTCAGTTTTAGTTTGTTTTTGCCTTTTAAAGGTTAAAAAGATGCAGAAAATATGACCTTTGCAGGACTTTTATACTCTAGGTACTTGTAATAAGTGTTTAAGCAAGACTTCTATTAAATATTAATCAATGGATGTCTAGAAAACAGCGAAAATCCATAAAACCATAAATGTGGCTTACCAAGTTTTTACAATAAGCCCTTCAATTGTAGTAAAAAATAGTAAAATAAAATCCAGTAAACAAACTTTGGCAATTGGACAAAATTTTCAGATTTTTTCAATTCATTTCTTTGTAGTATTATACATTAATATAAAATTTATGTAAATAATTTCCATTTTTAATAATATTTAAAAAAAAACTATCATATATTTTTCTAAATTCTTTACAAATTTAATAATTGTTATAGTTAAACTTATAATTAATGAACTCTATTTTATTATTTCTAGTGATATTGTATAAATTTGTAAATTAGTTTTGTGTAATTTAAGATTACATAAGTTTTTGTGTATTTTTATTATTTTGTAAGTTAATTTTAAACCAAATTCTATTGTTAGAAAATAAATAATAAACTTTGTAAAATATTTATTTTTAAAAATGAATTTGGTACTTCATTTCTTATTGTTTTAAAATCTGAAATTTAGAATTTTAAAAATATGTTTTGCCAAAATTTTTTACATTATTATTACTTGCATTAGAAAAAAAACATAAAAAACATTATTTAATTATATAGATCAGCCCATATTTGTATAGGACCGAGACAAAACTCGATAGTTTTAGTTAATTGGACATAAATATTAAAAAGCACTAAATGAAAAAATTATTAAAATCATGTACTTTTTCACCCAATTCATGTCAGATTCATTTCGAAACTAAACAAAAGTTTTACAACTCCAAGTCAAAATTACATCTAAAATTAAACCAAAAAAGACCGTAAGATTTTCGAGTTTCGTAAGGGTAATAATTACTCATTTGTTTAATAAATAAATAAACTAATTCGTACATATTTTGCCTTTTCGGAAATCTCATTTTAAGGGCCCTGTAACACCTCTTATTGAAGGGCTCTAGAGAACATTGAAAAATGTATAAAAATAATTAAAACGCCAGATTGAATCCGCCATTTTGAATTGTAAATTATTAGATCCAGATTCGAAATCAGCGACCCCCAAATTCTTTAAATAAAGTTGATTAAATATATCCAGATTTTAAAAACTATCCGGCATTTTGAATTTTTAAATTTTGATTCCAAATTCGGGACCAGATACTTGTTAGAACCCTATCCCTCATATTATAGTTTTGGCAAAAATTTTGGCCTGCTGTCATCAAGTGCATTTTTAGCCAAAAGTATGAAAAGTGCATGTTTTCCCGTTAGATCTATTTTTTTTTAAAGCCCAATTGATGGAACTTTTTTTTTAAAAACCGCTGACAGGATTTTTGGAGAAAAATTTTTAAATTCAACTTTTTTATACAAAAAACTCTCAATTTAAAAATTAGATTTCCATCAAAATAAACATACAGTTGAACCTCGATTATCCGGTTTGCACGGAACCGGACTCAGCACGGATAATCGAAAACACGGTTAATAGAAATTATTTATTTTTCCCGAATTTTAACTCTTTGCATGTAGGTGAAAAGAAAAAACAAGCAAATAAATATGTGTGCTGCACGGATAATAGAGGTGAAGCACGGTTAATAGAGGAAAGAAATAATAGCACGGATAACAGAGGTAAACACGGTTAATAGAGGTATAAATCAAACCACCAGCATGCCGGTTAACAGATGTACCCGGTTAATAGAGGCCCGGATAATAGAGGTTCAACTGTATTTTAGTGCATTTCTGACAAAAAAAAAAAAACATTCATACAAATCGAATTATTTTTCAATCAGAGAAATCCGATAACAGCTTATGGCTCTTCAAAGTTACATCAAAGAGTATATACAACTAGAGAGACTACACTGCCCATGCCTCTCAGCAACAAAATACCGAACTCAGGCAAGCAAATGAAAACATTTTTTTACACTAAAAAATAATTGCAACATGTTGATATAAAATTGTTGCTTATAACACTCACTTTTGTTTTGCTTATATTTTGTTATTTTCTATTAAAAATTAATGTGGTTTAATTTTATCTTGCTTATTTTATCGTTAAAATTTTAAATACATAAACATTTAATTAAATTATTATTCAAAAACATGATACACATTAATTTAAACTTTTAAATTTCTGCAACATGTTTTCATTTGCTCGGTGCGAGTTTACGAGCAAATAAAAAGAGGGCAGATTGAGAGAGACTGAGGTGAATAGAATCCCAGGGGTTAAATACATTTTGGGGATTTTTGATTTTTTTAATTAAAACCACGAAGACATTACATTTATAAAATATGTTTTTTTTTAAAAGGGTCATTCATATGTGATGTCTCAAAGATCTCATGATCTTTTTATATTTATGAAAGAATAACGTTACTGACTGACGCAACAACGCTCAGTCTGGAGCAAGAAACTTAAAATTTGGCATTGACGTTCCTCCTCGGAGCGCTAAAACGGGATTATTGAAAATAAGCGAGGTACTTGAAATTTGGTTTGTGGGTTTCTTATCAAGGGTAGATATCTGTATAAAGGGGATTTTTGGAAACTACTATGGAAAGGGCAAAAAAGGGAAGCGTCTCCCCATTGACGACTTGGCCTGTCCTAAACCACCAAAGCGAAAAATTTGGTATGTGGGTTTCTTATCACGAGTGTACAAATGTATAGACGAGATTTTTAGAAATTCCTACGGGAAGGGGCAAAAAGGGAAGAAGTCTTCCCTTCGACAGCGTGGCCCTCATACTTTCGTATGCGGGTTCCTAATCACGTTTAGACATCTGATTAAAAAAAAAAGTGGAAAAGTTTTTGCCAAACCCTTTTGGGCTGAAATTTGAAATTTAAAATATATGCTTCTTAGAATATAATCTAACTCACTGATACGATACTTTTTGGAGTTCTGCCGAATAAAGTGGTAAATATAGGAGTTATAGTTGGGAAAACTTTCTCTAAACCTCTAATGCAAGGAACTTGAAATTTGGTATGTGGCTACCAAATTGCTCGCAGGCATCTGTATAGAAGAGATTTTCGGAAATTCATACCGGGATTTTCAAAAAGCTGAAAAGTTTTCCCCCGGCAGCCTAAAAGTCAGAAACTTTATATTTGGCATATGAGTTCCATACCACAAGTAGACATCTGCATAGGCGAGATTTTCAGAAACTGCAACTGGAAGGGGAAAAAAGTAGAAAAATATGTTCCTTCGAACTTGACATAAGTCTTTTTTTCATTTTTGGCCAGGAACATGGTAAAAATATGGAATTAAATGAAGGAAACTCTAATTCTTGGCGGCCTTGCCTGACCTTAAAAGAGATTAACTTAAAATTTATTATGTGGGTTCCAAATCTCAAGAAGACATCTATAGCAATTTTAGAAAAAGGCTTTTTAGAAATAAATACAGAAAGGGACGAAAAGAGAATTATTCTACGTGAATGGCTGCCCAAACCCCTATTGCTAAAAGTCTTAAGTTTAAAACATATCGCTCATTTACTAAAAGACTGACATAGCTCAATAAACATGATTTCGCTGAAAACACGTTTAAAGTTTTCAACCCATATCTGCCTCGCTCGACCCGTTCTCTATTTATTTGGTCACTTTTATTATAAATGGGGTTTTAATGCATTTTTCTCTTAGTGAGAGTTGGGTGCGAGTTCGCTAATTATCGAGAGCCCCGTGAGCAGCATAGTTTCTCTATAAAGTATATACTCTTTGCACCCACTTTCAAGAAAAAATTCAATATATTCTCTTCAAACTCGAAAAGTATACAAGATATTAATATATTTTTACACAATATGAAGCATGATAAATATAACTAATGAATCTGCATCATTAACTCAAAAACAGCGTTTTCGACTTATGACAGTATATTAGTAAGTGAGCGATATGTTAATTCAAATATGTCCTAAATAAAACTTTCGGAATTTTTACTTAGAACGTTGTATAAAGGGGAAAAGGATCACTTGGACTGGATTTCCTAACATTCCTGCCGGGAGGCGTGAAAACTGCATTCGTTTTCGTTTAACTAAACCTAGTTTAACTGGCATCCTGATTAAAAGTATTTTAAAATGTTGTAAAAAAAGACGTTTTTTGGAATTAGCCCTTTCTGCAGAAATGTTTGCTTCAAAATTATTCAAATTAAGTGTATTCATAAAAAATACAACTGTGTCTAAAAATGGTCTTGATTTTATTTAATTTTGTTTATATATTTTCCATATAACACCCTGCGATACGTGTTATTTATGTAAAAATGTTTAATAACACTGCGCTACAAAACTGACCCCTAAAATCGAAAATGTATTAAATAAAATTCGACCACGCTGATTTTAAAGGCGTACCTAGTTTTTTTCACCTGTGCGTCAGATTTTTCCCAAATTAACATTAAAGTTTTGCATGTTTCAATGCAGTTTTCTTACACATATTTCGGATGACCTACGAGTTCATCTTTTAGTGTAATATGTAAAAAGCTTAAAAAATGATGTGTACCGAAATTCAGTCAAAAGAGTTTATATTTGCGAAAGTTATTTTAACAAATACTCTCATTACAGTGAATGTCTACGAAATTTTTTCGATTTTTATTTTAAAATTCATACAAATTTGTGAACATTTTTAAAAAAAAATTTAAAACTTTTTTGTAGACATGCACGAGAGACATAACGAGAGTGTTTGTTAAAATAACTTCCACAGATATAAATTTTTTGGCTGAATTTTTGTACACATTATCTTTAAAGCTTTACATATTATACTAAAAGATGAACTCATAGGCAGTCCTTTCTCGATATGCTGTCATATAAATTTTAGGCATATTTCGCGCACTTTCTCTTTTCCAGAAACGCACTTTATTTTCTTTCTTTTTTACACGAAATAATTGTACAAATTTGTCCTTTTGCTTGTGCACAAAAACCATTTGATCAATTCCAAAATGAGATGATATATTGTGCAAAAATAGTAAAATACAGTAAAAACTGCGAAAAACGCTGATTTACTTAATAATGCTGCACATTTATTAACCAAATTTGATACCCGAATATAATAAAATAAATATATATAAAAACTAAGATAAAATATTTCATTTTTAAAATGAACTGCGTTAAAACATGCAAAACTTTAATGCAAATTTCGTAAAATTCTGAAATATTGAGGATCAATGGTCGGGTACACAGAAAAAATTATGAACCAAAAATATCTAATTAAGGCTTTGATTTGAATTAAATTTGTTTCTAAACAAATATTTAATTGAATCAATTAATATTTTAATTGACTTTTAAATATATAAATAGATATTTTATTTTAAACGTAATTCTCAAATTATTTTTTCATACACTGTATGCTTAAATGGAAAATTTTCAGTATAAAATACCAAATGAATTTGAAGTTTACACAGAAAAAACTAACAACGGGTTTCAATTAAAAATTTTATTGAATCAATTAATATTTTAATTGATTTTGTACCTACCTACCATTTTAATTGATTTTGCACCTAACTAAAAAAATTTGCAGACAGTTTATTAAAACTCTTTCAATTAATATAATAATAATATCAATTAAAAGAGTTACTGTTTTTCTTTACAACCTCAATTAAAAAGTTTAGTTAAATTGATTAAAACTTTAATTGAAACTTGAGCAGAAAACAATGGTAGTTTTAATTGAAAACTCGTTTTTTTTTGTATTATGCCCAAATTAAATAAAAAAAGAAATGTAGGTTTGTAAATTAAATTGACATTTTATTTATAATAAAATTAAAGCTTTTTAATATAAAAATGTATTAAAAGAAAACAAATAAAAGTAAAGACAAAATTTTGGTTTTGCTTGTCTTGTCTTGAACTTTTTCTTATAATTGAATTGCTTTCTTAAAAAAATCACACACAACTTTAAAATGATAGTTTAATGACACTTATACTTATTGAAAATTTAATTATTTACAAAAATAATAGTTTAATTGTCCTTTTTCGATAAGGTTTATTTAAATCCACATGTGCACTTTTATTACCACAGATAAAACACGAAACTAAATTAAGTTTTCGTGCGTACACGAATATCTCAACAAAAAGAGTGTTGCAAACTCTAGTGAAATAACTACGATTTTGCGTGTATTTGAAATCGGTAAACTATTCAACTTATTAAAAGTTAATCATTTGCGATTTTTTTTTCTTTTTATTTACAAATTAAATAATATATTGATATAATTAAACCTTTGTTTGATTACACAGTGACGCAATATTCAACTTTTTGACTCCAAACAAAAAAACACTTATCCCAGCCGAAAGTACTCGATGAGAGGAGAAAAGTAATTTCTGGATTTTGCTAGATTGGTTGCCGTTCGTACAAAAATGTTTGTCAAGGAGTGGTCGTTTATAGGCTACATTTCTTCCCTTGATTGTTTGGTAAAATTTTCAATAGTTCAAGAGCTGTAGTTTTTGTTGGCCGAGTCAAGAGCTACAACTTTGCTGAAGACTGCAAAAAAAAATTCACAGCATTTTTCGAGCTATGGCCATGCGAAAAATAGAAGAAAATTGCAAAAAAGTGCTCAAAATCGAATTTGGCGAACAAACTATAGAGGCTCATAAAAAACGAACGGCAACCAATCTAGCAAAATCCAGAAATTACTTTTCTCCTCTTATCCAGTACTTTCGGCTGGGATAAGTGTTTTTTTGTTTGGAATTTTTGTGTTGCACTGTGTTATTTAATCTAAATAAAATGAAAAAAAAAATAGTTTGCAAAATTTTTAAAAATTTTGTTTACATGTTGTCAACACTGTATGGATATATTAGAAAATTCAATAAATTTTTTAATTGAATCAATTAAAAAAATTGTTTAAATTGCCATTGATATTCAAACAATCGATTAATAAGATATTTTTGGCCCATAATATTTTCTGTGTACAAACAAAACAAGCACACACACAAACATACAAATAGACGTAGCATTACAAAAAACACACATACCAACGTATCGTTAACACACATTTTTGTGAGTATCATATTTTTTTTTTTTGTAGAAGTTATTTATAACTTTTTTTCCTTTTTTATTTTCAATAAAAGTTTTAATTGATATTATCATTGCCGTGATAGGTGCAAAATCAATTAAAATATTAATTGATTTTTTAATTGAAACCCGTTTTCAGTTTTTTCTGTGTAGTCTTGTTTTATTTTTCAAGTTGAGCAGTGTAATTATGATTTATATATTTCATTTATGGATTATGGTTTGTTTCATGTAAAAAAATAAAAAAATATTATTAGAAATAAATAAATTAATAAAATTAATATAAATGTAAACCGCAAACATTTTTATAAACCAATTGAATAAATTAAAAAAAAAAAAAAAAACTGGAGAGGGACCTTGTTAAATTGTTAACATAAAACATGATCAAAAAAATAATTTAAAACAAATGTATTTTATTATATTTAAAAATTCAATAAATGTTTTTAGTTTTAATTATAGAATTAACGTTAAAAATGATGCTAAATAAAATCTACAATCTTAACAAAAAGAAAAAACAATAATTATTAAAACTTTAAAACACGGGTCTCTCAAAATTTTGATTTCACTCTTTTAACAAAACACTACCCCAAATGCTATTTAAAGTTTTTATCTAAAATATTAAACAGTTTGCCATCTCTGACAAATTTTAAACGAATTTTACAAAGATGGTGAGCTCTTTATATAGAATACAAAACATTATTTGAAATTATAAGGTTTCTTAACAGTAAACGAATTTTTTATACCAAAAAGAAAAAAAAAAAACAATAAACTTTTTAATTATGAATATTTTTAAAAAAAGTTTAATTTGCCCTAAATTTTTATTTTTATTAAAAAAAAAAAAATTAAACAAAACCTTAAAACACCAAATATTTATTAATAAAACATGAAAAAAGATCGGAATAAAATCGATCATAAAATGCTTTACATTAGAATTAAACTAAAAGTTGAATATAAAGTTTTCAAAGTAAAAATAACTTAAAATTTTAAAAATTTAACCCGAACAATAAACACAATTATAACAATTTAATACAAAAAACTTAAAATTTTATATTATAGCAAAACCCCAAATACTTCTGAACTGTGATTTGCGCCCCAATTTGGCATTTACAAAAATTTGAACGTATGTCCCATAAATTTGAGACGATTTGTTGTACGGCCAACTAGGATTGCTAGATTCCAGACTTGGGCGACGTCAACTACATATCAAAATCGTTCTCTTGTGAAATTTTTCTATATCATTAATAATTTCAGATCTACGTTCACACTTGTGGGCTTAAACGCTTCTTTGGGAAATTTTAAATTTTGTCAATATCAGACATGGGACATAACTCCAATATCTGTGTATTTAATTACAGGCCAATTACTTTTTTATGTTCAATTACATGTAATTGGGTGTAATTGAGTAATTTCCCTGTAATTAAATTCCCAGATGTTGTTACTAATCCCCATGTTTGGTATTAAAGATTTTACAAATTTTCCAAGGAAGCGATTAAGCTCACAAGTGTAGGTCTGATATTATTATTGATATAGAAAAATTTCATAAGTGAACGATTTTGAAATGTAATTGACGTCGCCCAAGTCTGCTAGATTCAAATTTTCAAAATGCTTGATATTCACCAAAAAAATCTTGATTTAAATAAAAAAAACCTTGACAATTTGAAGAACTCATACGTATTTCAATTTAATTTTTTTTTTTTGTAAAAATAAATTTTTTTTAAGTATAAAAAATTTTGGTAAAAAAAATACTGTGCAACAAATTTGAGAAATGAGAATGAAATGATTTGATAGTCAAAAGATCAAAACCCCAAAGGGTTTAGAAAACCTAGCTCGGATTTAATTTTTAAGGAAGTTTGATATAATTTTTATTAAAAATAAAAATTATGTTTTTTTCGTCCTTTAATTGTGCAATGAAAATGAAAATTATTCAAGTTCGAGGCCATACTCTTTATTTCTTTATTATGAAATAATTTATAGAGTTTTTGTTTTCAAATTTATTAATTGACCACTTTCAGGAATGTGTTGATAGATCTATTTCGAGAATTTTCTTGGTTCCCATCATCAGAACTTGAATAATTTTCATTTTCATTGCACAATTTAAGGTCGAAAATACATAATTTTTATTTTTAATAAAAATTATATCAAACTTGTATAAAAGACAAAGTATGGTCTTGTTTACTACTCCCCCTGTACATTTTGTTTTTAAAAACAAATGTACAAATAAAAAGGAAAAGAAAAAAAACGTGTATTGAATATTTGCCAAAGGTAGACATGCACACAAAAAACAAGTTTTCAATTTATTTTTTGATCAATGGTGATAATCTTTAACTCCGAGCTCATATATATATTAGTTCTCATTTAGTGAGTAAACTAGTTTATATGAATGTTTGATGTTTTGCATGGGATTGTCACTTCTTTCAAAACGTGTTCTGATGATGAGAACCTAGAAAATTCCCGAAATAGATCTATCAACACATTCCTGAAAGGGTGAAATAATAAATTTGAAAACAAAAAAACAAAAAAACTATAGATTATTTGTTAGGACAATATCCTAATAAAGAAATATAGAGTATGGCCTCGAACTTGAATAATTTTTTTGTTTGAGTTTGAATTTTAACGTCTTTTTCAGACAATTGCAATTATTACTATAATTTATATGCAATTTTATTTAATTTAATTGTGAACGGCGTGGTAGAGAAGAATGAGTGTATTTTCTAAAAATCATAACTACATTGCAAAATTTTTCAATTTTTTCTGAATCAGACTGCGCAGTTTCTGGTATTTTCATTTTCATTTTTAAGGAATTTTGAAAAATCAAATAACGCTACAATGAGAGAATAATCTGCATAATATCAATGAATTTTTGCATTTGATCTATGAATTGTCACTGGAATTCCTCCACTGAAACTTTCATTAAATTAATGAAGTTTTTCATACAATGTAATGAAAAATTTCATATTCTTTATTAATAATTTCATACGACAAATGAAACAGTTTAGTTTAAAATAGTTGAAGCTTTTTCATAAAGTTTAAGAAATTTTTCATTCATATTGTAAAGAAACCCTCATTAGTTTAGTGAACAAATTTCATTAAAACCAATTAATTCTCTATGTGTACCGTTAAAGCCAGTTAAATGCAAAATATAAACAAATGACACTAAAAGAAAACGCTTGACCATTTATATTTGAGTTTCTAAAACTTCCAAAACTTTGTTCAAGAAAAATTTGAAAAAATTAAAAAAAACATTTTTTTAAAATATTTTTTGGTTGGGTTTTAAAAAATGTTGGCAGAACTTATTTTTTCTTAATTCTTTACAAACATTAAAAAGTCTTCTAAGTTAAGCGAAATCAAGGCAACCCTATAGCCAACGCACAGTGGGGTGTATAACAAATATTTTGGAATTATACAGCCCTTTTTTACTGGCTGATCGAATTGCCATGAAACTGCACACAGCCATAATCAACGTAATTTCAAGCTTAAGTTTCAAACAAGTTCCCACTATTTTTTTGTAATTTCCAATAACATATACATGTGGGTTATCTCTCAAAGTGCAAAAGTTATGCGCATTTAAAAATAAAATTTTGCATTTTTTCAATAACCTGGTACTGTTTTATGCCAATAGAAAAAACAAATCAAGTTCTACTATATTGAAGAATATTGGACATATTTAACAACAATTCAATTCAACAAAAAAAAAACTCCAATATAAAATAAAATGCCTCTAAAGTTGTAAATTATTAAAAACGTGTTTTTAGTAATTTTTTGATCAAAAAGATTCAAGACTCTTTTGCCTCCAGATTAAAAGTTTCTTCAGAAACACATATAGTGTTTATATTTTTCTGAAAGACTGTTGCATATAGTTGCGTTTTCTGAAAGTTATGTTACCCAGTTGGTTATTATACTACCTCCAGGCCTCTCCGAATGCGACCATTTTTTTACTCAAATTTCAATTTTAGCCAATTTTTTATTCTGAGTGCACCACCGATATTGCAAACTAATTAACGGGTGCAGAACCTACAATTTAATCAATATGTGACAGCAATGTCCTCCTTTAGCATCGCTTCAAATATGGACTAGACATCCATAAATGTAAGAAATCCTATTTTAGGAAATTTTGTACAGTTTTTTTTGGAAATTCTGGTATTTCCTTCAGACTTATGTATGTCAATTTGCTTTCTGTTTTCATAAAAAACAATAGCAAGGTACAGCTTATTATTAAACTTCATTAAAATACGTTCATTAACAAATATTAAATAAAAAGAATAAAAGTTTAACATTTTCACAAAAATTGAAAAAAAAATATATATTTTTTGAAGGATATCCGAAAATTTTATCCGATTCGGTTCAAACTTGACACACAATATTTAGATCTGATTCCATGAAGATGTGCCAAATTTGGAGATACATAATTGATTAATATTTAGACATAGTTTACAAATGAAGATTTTTAAAAAATTCAAAATTGATTTTATAGGGGAGGAGTACACACAGAGAAAAATTTTGCTATTTGCCAACTGAAATTCGATAACAAGGACTCAAATTCCGATTTTATAAGTTGTTACCATTAATATACACTTTTCAACTCGGTTGGCACTTTATTTTTCTGTGTATAGCACTTTCAGATACGATAACAATCTTTTTGAAAAAAAAAATGTTTTCTGCAAGTTACAGGACCTTAAATGTATCCATGTTTTTGCACTATAGGTTAGAAAACAGTAGTCGCTCGGTTATAGGAACTGTTCACTAAATGGAGAAGTTCACATAATCGAGAGAATATAAAATAAGTAATTCAAATGATTTTTATTACATTAAGTTTTTATTTTTAATAAGTTTTTTAATAATTAATGTACATGAAAGTAGTCGGTTATATTTTTTTGCTTCAAGGGAGTTCTGTAGTGCCTTGTCCTCTCTCAAAAGACAAAAAACAATCACTCAAAAATCAACAACTCAACACTCAAAACATTAAAAAAAAATCAACGGTTGCAGGTTCTTCACTTATTTCGGGGAAAAACATACTTCTGATAAGACAAACATTAAAAAAATCAACGGTTGAAAGCTGTTCACATAATAGAGATAGGCTGTGTTCACTCTTTAGAACAGAGATGCCCAATGTAGTAGTATTGGTGAGAGTGACGAAATAACACTGGAAGAAAACAATTTGCTATTCATTTTATTTAGTCTTCAACGAGATTGCGACGAAAGCACATGTGTGGCGGGTGTGATATATTTCGAAATAAAAAGATTCTTCGAAGTGTTTATAAATTTTCCCTCAATTAATCATTGTTCAATTTGCAATTAAAAAGTAATGAAATCTTCTATGTTGATACTCTTATTGCAGTTACGCAATAAAAGTATATTTCTCAAACTAGAAGAATTCAGCTTATTGCGTTTTTTTGAGCAAATATAAGGTGGCGCAAAAGTAATCCTCCTATCAGAAAATGCTATACATAATAAATACATAATAAAAAAAAAAAACACCGGAAGGTTATTTTTGCGCCACCTTATATAATTCAAATCTGAAAATATTTGTTCGCAAAGATACGTTGAAGGAAATAAAGATAAACACTTCAATGAAATCTTCTTTATTTCAGGATATATTGTACCATCCAGATTTTTCCAGAATTCTATATTGTTAAAATTATCCGGCAAATCTATTTCACTTCGAAGTATAATAAGTTCTGTTTGGATTGGAAATTCGTACTTTAATATATCGCATTTAAAAGGGTTTTGAAAAATATCCAGTAAATGCTGAATATTTTCAAAATCCTTAAACCTGTCATTAAAGTTATTAAAAAGCGTTTCTAATACTTCCAAAAGTTCCAACTTTTTCAAGATTTTCTCCTTGTCGTAAATAACAGAAGTTTTCGGAAAGTCCGAAAAGTCTTCAGAATCAATTTGAGCTGCAAGTAAAAATAGCTGAGTTTTAAAATCTGAAAGAATTTTAAACATATCCGAAATTTTATTATCTTTTCCCTGCAGCTTCAAATTCAACTCATTCAAAATGTTACAAATGTCTGTTAAAAACGCCATGTGTAAAATAAATTGATAATCTTTTAAATATTTTTTCTGCAAGTGTAGTTTGTCTCTCGCACTCAACATGCTGATTTCCTATTGGTTGATTGACGATCAAACAAAAGAGCGTAAGTATACGTGTGAGTTTAATTTGCTGAAATCAGCCACTACTGGGTATCTCTGCTTTAGAACCTCCTGTGTTTAAATTTGTTTGTTCACTATTCTGGAAGTTTACATAACTGGATTCATATAACCGAGCGACTACTGTATCTTGAAAACCTGACGTGATAGGGCTATTCTGTGGTCCAGACTTGGGCGACATCAATTACATTTCACAATCATTGAATTGTGAAATTTTTCTATATCATTAATAATGTCAAAGTAAAGCTCACACTTGTGAGCTTAAACGCTTCCTAATAAAATTTATAAAATATTTAGTATCAAACATGGGGATTAGTAACCCTAACTCTGTATTTAAAAACATTACATTACAATTACTCAATTACACCCAATTACATATAATTAGACGTAATAAAGTAATTGGCTCGTAATTAAATATACAAATATTGTTATTATGTCCCATATCTGGTGTTTACAAAATTGAAAATTGTCCAAGAAAGCGTTTAAACCCGCAAGTGTGAGCGTATCATCTATATCATTATTAATGATATAGAAAAATTTCACATGTGAATGATTGTGAAATGTAATTGACGTCGCAAAAGTCTTAAACCTACGGAAAATTACACACAGAAAAATAAAGTAACAACTGAATTGAAAAGTCTATTTCAGTGGCTACAACCAATAATTTCGGTTGATACAACCATATTTAAATGTGATTTTAGAATGTTTTGGTTAGTGCAACTAAAATTCTGTTGTATAAACCAAATTTTGTTGTGAAAGCGAATATTTAGTTATAGCAACCGATTTCTGTCGTAGCAACCGAATTTCAGTTGACAAATGACGAAAATTTTCTCTGACTCTTGTTTAGAAAATTTCATCCAATTTTGTCGAACTGTCTATTTCTAAATCTGACAAATTTGTTCGCACTACTTTTAAATACCAAATACGTACAAAAAGCAATTTCTGTCCGAAGTTTTTGGTTGGACATTAATAAATTTTAATTAGAATTACTGACCAGTGTTGCCAGAAGTAGGGGAAAATCCCTACATGTAGGTTTTTTGCCTTCAAAATAACGGCGTAGGGGAAAAGGGACTGATATTTCAAATTAGTCAAAATGTAGGTACTGTTTCTAAATAATGCAAATCCTTTCAAAAACAGCAATTTCTACATTTTTTTGTAAAATTATTATATTTTGAGAGACAATATTTCCATAGAAAAAATTAGTTTCTTATAATTTGCCATTTTAATAGATACTTCTACATTTTTTGTAAAATGATTATATTTTCAGAGACAATATTTCCGTAGAAAAAATTAGTTTCTTGTAATTTGACATTTTAATAAATGATTCTTTGGTTGTTACTTAACAAACATATTCTTTGGAAGTTATTTGGGAAGTTATCCTTTGGAAAAACTGTTTAACTAATGTTAAATTTCACCGACGAAAAGCAATACAGTTTTTGATGGATTATGTAAAAAAACGCCAAATAGAAATGATTTTTTGACGAAATAGAAACCGCTAGTCCATTTAAATCTTTTTGATAGCTGGTATTATTTTCGTTTTGGCAAATATTGACAATTTTAAATCTATTCTAAAAAATATTTTGGAAAATTTAACAAATTTCTATTTTCAACAAATTTTTGAACAAATTTTCGATAGTAGCATTTGCATATTAATTTTTGAAAATAATTGGAATTGTCGTCGAAAGTATGGAAATTTCAAAGCATATTTAGTTTATAAAAATGTAAAAAATTTCTTGCGATTTTTGTAGGGGAAAAAATTTGATAATGTAGGGAGAAAAGGGATTTTTATTGCTTAGTGTAGGTATTTTTTAAAAAACCCACTGGCAACACTGATACTGACGGACATAAGATTTTTCCTAGACTTTAATGTAAAGCATTTAAAGAAACCCAAACCTAAAAAAGCCTTTAAATTATTACTTTAAACTCTTAAAACTATTTTTAAACGTCCAACAAACAAATTTCCTAATAAATAAAATGTAGAAAAATGTAGATTTACAGAAAATTATAAAATATAACTTCTACAACTCTAGTATTTTCTTAAAATTTTCTAAAACAAAAACACGGTAGGAATTAAATGTAAAAAAAAAAAAAAAAATATTGAAATAAGTTTTAAATGTGATTAGATTGGACAATCTCTACCAAAAGCAAACAAAAATGTTTTTAACCCAAAAACGGAAATAACAAACAAAAATATTTCAATATCATTACAAATTTTTCAAAATCAACTCTTAACTAAAGCAGATCTGAAATTGCTTAAAAATAGCTATAAAAAAAAAAATAAAACAATATTTAAAAGTCTCACTAAGCAGCTCACTGTAAGAAGAAGAACTCCAATTAAACCTTAAGAATTACACAATAATTGAATATTTTATGTGTAACAAAGAAATCTAAAATCATTAACTGAGACACGAAATATATATAAAAAATAATAATATTTTATTAAAAAATAAAACAAATTTCCATACATTTAAATGTTTTATGCAATATTTAAAAGAAAAAAAGAAAATAAAAATCTTACTATATTCAAAAAATGAACAAAAAATTTAAAAGAAAATAGCAATAGAATCTTTAAAAGACAAAAAATATATACGTTACTTTTTAAACAATAAAATATTTCTTCTTTAAAATTATAAATAAATAAACATTTATTGTAAAAATTACAAAAAAAAAAATTGTTTCACTTTAAAGAACATAATCTGTAGATAAATTTTTAATAATTTTAAATTTCCATATGCATAATTAAAGAATGGCCCAGTTATAATCTGGACGCATTCATAACGTTGTTACAGCGCCCCCAGTGTATGAAATTGTAAACCATTTACATATGTTGTTGACAAGACATATACCGTTATTTGACATAATTTTCAAGTCATTGATTCGAATAGTATTTCGTACAGACGCCATGGAACAAAAAAGACGTGAAGAAATTTTGCACACTTTCTTAGAAAATCCAAATCCATCAGTGGTTCGAAAAACAAACATATGAATCCTCCTAACTGCCCACAATTTCGACCAATCGAAAGATATTGGGCAAATGTAAAAAATAAATTGAAGAAGAGTAATAAACCCAGTAAAAAATTTTCGTGTTTTTAGAAGCAGGATAAAACAAATGCGCTGAAGTAAGTGCTTACTATTATGTTGTTCGTATAAAAATAAACAAAAAATTTTGTTGAGCTTACTGTTTACCCTTACAATGATGCAGGTTGTAAGCAGCTTACGTTAATCCCTTACAATGATGCAGGTTGTAATGCAGAAAGTTTAATTTCGTGGATTATAAACGATCTAAACCAGTTTTCCTGAGTGATTTCTGGTTGTGTTTGGTGTTTTCGAGTATGTTAAAAAAAATAGTTAGTCATTTCACTGTTCCTAAAGAGCTACCACGTGGTGCGGTAAAAAAATAAAATTATTATATTATGTCTAAAATAAATGTCTCTAGAATTTTGTGTAAAATAAATTATACATTATTCATATTATTACATTTAATCGTAATAATGGAGACATGAAATATGATTTTACTGAAAGCCATGAAATCACAGCTTTTTGTAAGCGCTAAAACCCGCGCTTATTTTGCCAAAAAGTAATGCTTCCAAGTGGGAATTCGCCATATAAAAATCATGGTATATGTAAGCAGGTTTGTAAGGGATTCCTTTTGGCTTACTCCCTTACAAACTTGCTTGCAGGTAAGCAGCGTTTTTTACTGGGAGAGAAGCAAAAAATTAAGTTATAATGTTACAAAAATGGAACCAGAGTGCTAAAAAAGTAAAGCCGAAGGATGTGCAAAAATTAATGGGGAGCATCAACAAACATGTCCGTTCTTTTATTCGTAACAAAGAAAATTAATTTATTTATATGATTTTCCTTAAAGCTGAATAAATTTCCTTTAATTTGGTGTATAATTTATAAAAATGTGTCTGTTATTTACAAAGTTATAGCTACTTTTGTGCGTCCAGATTATAACTGGGCCATTCTTTATTTTTCAAAATTTATTATTTTTTATTAAATGGTGTTTGTAAGAAAATTATGTTTATAAACAGTTCATAAAATTTCAAAAATGATTATGCATTTACTGCAAGACTGACATCACTCAAAAAACACGATTTTGCAGAAAACGAGTTTAAAGTTTTCAATTCATATCTGCCTCGCTCGATCCTTTCTCTATTTATTTGGTCCGATTTTTTTAATTTAATTTAAAAGGGGTTAAATGTATTTTTCTCTTAGTGAGAGTTATGTGCGAATTCGCTAATTATCGAGAGACCAATGAATCGCACAGTTTCTCTATGAAGTGTATACTCTTTGCACTAACTTTAGAGAAAAAATAAAATATATTATCCTATATCTCGAAAAGGATACATGATATTAATATGAAATTTTTACACAAAATAAAGCATGATCTAACTAATAAATCTGCATCATTAACTCAAAAATCGCATTTTTTGACTTATGACAGTCTATATATGAGCGATATGACCATTTGATTAAAAAAAATTTTTAAATTCAAAAAATAGGTAATGGCCACGATCAACTACATTTCTTTTTAAAGAGATCAGTTCAAAGCAGTGACGCGCAAACACTTGTTGAAACAACGAAGACTAATCGTTTTTCACACACACACAACCCGAACGTTAATAAAAATAAAAAGAGAAACCGAAAAAAAACCAAAAAAAATTGTTTAGTTTAGAGTTGGGATTAATCGTTCATTTTGGTGACTCGGTCAGTATCGTTCAATTCGATTCAGTGAACTAGTTCGATCGAATCGTTCAATCGTTTTTTTTTTTTCTTTGACTTGTGACTGATCTGCGTGTTGTGAACTGTGTCGTTCGTTTGACAATTATTACGCACTATTCATGTTTTACGAGTTTTTTCACAAATGTTACTGTACATAGACAAAAAGTGTTATAAAATTGCAACTTTTAAAATTTATTTATTTTGTGTAAAAAACATTTTATTTGTATGACTATAATAGCTTTTCCTAATTTGAAACAATATTACTAATATTTCATAAAAAAGAATTGCTCTTACAAGCAGTTTTAATTGAATAGAGATGCAATTGTTCTGTGAATAAAAAGAACGTAATGAACGATTGAATGAAACGAACGATTGAACGACAAGATCGAATATTGGTGAACGAGTCATATCGTTCAATTGAGTGAGTCGTTCAATTGAACTAGTTCGTTCATGAACGACACAACTCTAGTTTAGTTGCTGGCCAGCATTGGATGGAGTAGGTTTATGTCGCTTTGTTTAATAAAATAAGTACACAGGGAATATTTGACAACAACCAATGATATTTTAATTAATAAAGCCAAGCGTACTAAATTTTTTTTAAATTGTATTTTTTTTCATTCATTGTGTGGGATTTTTGGTTGGGAATACGCATTTTTATTTAGCTTGAATATATAAATATATCTTGATTT
This sequence comes from Delia radicum, assembly GCA_021234595.1. Lineage (NCBI taxonomy): Eukaryota > Metazoa > Arthropoda > Insecta > Diptera > Anthomyiidae > Delia > Delia radicum. Next base: position 184,297,058 of record CM037855.1, on the reverse strand, counting down.
ATTCATTCATAACTTAATTTTAACACACAAAACCCAAAATATTAAAACAATCTATATGTTAATAAATTTAAAAATCTCTGAACTATAATTGTTTATATTAAAAACAATTACAACGCAGATATTTTGAATTTTGTTGTATTTTATAAGAATTAATATAAAATTCTTTTTGTTTTTTTAATTTATTAATCCATATTTATAACATTATTATATATATTTGTTTGCCCAGTACATTATTGGCAAAGAACTCATGTGCCTATTTTCTTAAAGAACATTTTTTTATTACCTATTAATTTCCTCTTATATATCATAGCTGAAATTTAACACGTAAGGACATAAATAGTAAAACAACACAACAATGTAAACAAAAAAAAAAAAAAAAAAAAAAAACAAACAAAACCAAGTGATTTTGCTCAGTGCAATACTACCAATACAATCTATTTTTTTTGTAAAATAACTAATACATTCTCATTTCTATTTGTGCCCAAGATTGGACTACACTTCCCACGCCTCTCAGCAACAAATTACCGAACTCGGACAAGCAAATGAGAACAGTTGCAGCATGTTTGATAAAAAATTATTGCTTATGCCCAGTTTTTAACTTCGTATTTAAATATGCAATTAGTTAATTGCCATTTAAATTTAAGTTGTATTTAAATACAGTTTCAGTTTTTCAGTCTTAAATGACAATTGTTATTTATTTGCGACAAAAGTATGGTAGCATCGTGAAATGTCAAAAAATTAATGATCATTATTCATAAAACAGCTGTTTAAAGAATAGAAAAAAGCAGAAAAAAATATATACATATATACAAATATATATATAAATAGAAATAAAATATAAAGTATAATTAAATTAATAAAATAAAAATGAAGAGAAGTGAAAATTTCATCCGAAGTTGAATTTTTATTGGCTGCTGTAATTTAATTTATATTTTATTGTTTGTTTTACCACGCGGAAAAAAACAAACTGTCAAAATCATATGTTATATTTGTACAATTTAAATAGACTTTCTTTCCGGCTTTGGACGGGCGTGTCTCGGCATGCTGCTGGACTGTTGAGTCTAGCCATGTGCAAACCGTTCGGATTCCTTTGGAGACATCGTTTACTCCTCCATTGCAAAGGCAATGGTTGTTTTGTGCGCGTGTTGGTCTGATGGAATTCGTTCTTTTTATGGCGAATTGGTGCCTCATCTCGCTGAGCCCCCATTGCGAGGACAATGGTTGTGTAAGTGTTGCTGATGTTCCTGTTCATCTGATTTTGATCATCTTATAAATATCATGCGTTTCGGGTTAAACGCTTACTATAACTTGGCAATTTGTGTATTGATTATACCGCCATTAACATTTAATAACTCAAAAAAAAAAAAAAATAGACTTTAAATGCCCAAGATTGGTTACTTAAATGTGATTTAAATTTTAAGTTAAAAACTGACATTTGTATTTAAATAGAACTTAAAGTCCAAATGGCATTTAAATACGAAGTGAAAAACTGGGCATTAAAACAGTTACTTTTGTTTTGCTTATATTTTGTTATTTTCTATTAGAATTTAATGCATTTTAATTTTATCTTGCTTGTTTTATAGTTAAAATTTTAAATACATAAACATTTTATTAAACTATTATTAAAAAATATGATAAAAATTCATTTAAACTTTTAAATTTCTTCAACATGTTTTCATTTGCTCGGTGCGAGCAAAAAGTATATACAAATAGATAAACTACACGTCCCACTCCTCTCAGCAACAAAATACCGAACTCGGGCAAGCAAATGAAAACAGATTTTTTACATTAAAAAATAATTGCAACATGTTGATAAAAAATTGTTGCTCAAAACACTTACCTTTGTTTTGCTTATATTTTGTTATATTCTATTAAAATTTAATGTATTTCAGTTTTGTCTTGCTTATTTTACCGTTAAAACTTTTAATAAATAAACATTTTATTAAATTATTATTCAAAAACATGATGAAAATTAATTTAAACTTTTAAATTTCTACAACATGTTTTCATTTGCTCGGTGCGAGTTTAAGAACAAATAAAAAGAGGGCAGATTGAGAGAGACTGAGGTGAATAGAAACACACTGATGCGAGTTTACGAACAAATAAGAGAGACTGAGGTGAATAGAAACACACTGATCAGATGTACATATAAATTTCATCCCGTAACAATAAAGACCACTTTTGTTATAAGCACCTAATATTTATATTTCCACCTAATAATAAGACAACTCAAAAGCTTTTACAGCATCAAACCACAAAATTATGACCAATAGCAGAATTGATAAGTTTTGGAAATTGCACCACTGGAAGTACCGTTATTTTGTTACTGTGAACAAATTTGTCAAACTTTTTGCATTTTCCTAATCAATGAGAAGTTCTTTTTCATATTTGATTTAAATTTTTATAGATTGGCAAAATCTTACACAGTGCAAAGTGTTTTATTTCTCCAAGGTGTTTTTTTTTCTCCTAACTTTAAGTTTACACTTTCATCTACAAAGTCTTTAACTCCCAAGAAAAATAGTGGTTGTTTCTTGAAACGCAAGAAGTAAATATTTTTTTAAAAATTTTAGGTGAAATAAAATTCTTTAGAAGCATTCCCGTTTATTAGTGTTACCAAAGAACATAACGACTAAAGAAGAGCCAGAGTAGTCAACATCTGTTAAATTGTATTTAAATGGTTTTAAGAGAAACAGTTTTATAAAGGTTTTTAATGCCTATTTCTTAGCATATAAACAAAATGATGTGTTAATTATACAAAACTTATGCAGAGAATACATGAAACAACACAAATTAACTTTAAAATTTAATTAAAATTGCATAGAATCAGGAAAATTAATTAATTAAGAGTACCACTGTTAACACATTTTATCGAAACTCTCTTAAAACTAGTTTAGGTTTTTAGAAGAGAGCTTTGGGCACGGGTTGGTGTAACTACAGTTTACATAAATGCGATGTAATTTTCATAATTGATTATTATTAGCGTAGCTTAGTTTGCAATTAACGTACACAATATTAAATTATCTTAAAATAGCATAATGCGTCTACCTTGAGCCAATTTTTGTTTGTACCTTGTAACAATTTCTAATAGGTATTTCCCACTAAAATTTTGGATTACAGCAAATTGTATGAAACCCTTAAACCTCGATAAAACACAATAGTTTACATTGTGTACATTGAAACGATACATAAAGTATAGAAAATATACCTTTTTTAAATCAGTCTAGGCATTATATAGGACGATCGATGATTATCGAATCAAAAAAATAAATATAACAATAAAAAAATATTTAAAACGCATTTCATTATTTTTTACAGCTTTTGCGAAGTTGCGAAAATAACTACGCAAAATAACTGTTACTAAAATACGGTATTTTTTGTAATTGTTTGGGAAATTTCCCTGAACAAAATAATATTTTTCAATACAAAAATGTAAAAAAGTTAAAAATTAATTAAAAACACTCTAAGTTTCCCCCACAAACCTTTTCCTTGGATCCGCGCCTGAGTACCATACACTACAGATTGGATTTAGTTCCTCTCTTTTTTGCACGTAAATATTTGTTGTGTAATACTATTTCTTTTTTAATCCAATCTGTAGCGTAGAGTTCTGCAGTATTACGAATCCTTTAGCATTTTCATTGATTGACAAAAGAATATTCCTGAATAAAAACCAATATATTTTACAGTAGAATCTACTGAAAATGGCAGATGTAAATTCAGTTAAAAAGGCGATAAAGGTTATTAACGTTAAAATAACCAAACATTTTGTAATGTTTAACTGTTTAAAAAAAAACAACTAACAATGTTGCAAAAATAACTAACAATTTTTTACTACAAAAATGTTGAAACAACAACAAAAATCGGTAAAAAAAAAAAACTACTGTCTTTTAACAGTAATTTTTCGTTTTAATTAGTCATTTAACTGTATCCTATTTGAATCCTGTATATCCTTGCATTTTTACAATTTTTAGTCAACTAAAGTATTATTTGAAGACTTTTGAAAATTGTGTTCGTTTTTAAATGTTTATTTTTAAATTTGACGAAATTTTAATTTTAACACGTTTTCGCATCCAAACCGCAGACAAAAACTTGATTTACAAAAAACTTCGTTATTTTAAATTTTTATCAATATAACTTTCTTTCTTATTAAAAACCGCAATTTTGGGATCAATTTAAATAACCCTCCTAGACGAGGGCTTGGCGGTTAGAAGCTTAACGTTTAAAGCTCTATACAAAGCATTAAAGTTTAATGTTTGTATTTTAATAACATTAAAAGGAAAAGTTTAATGGAGTTTATAAAAACCTTAATAAAAGTGATAAAAGTTTATTTGTTTTTCGTCCAATGAAATTGTTTCATAAATATTTATAAAACTGTTTCATAAAAATATTGTTAAGGTAATGCGTTTTAGAATTCGTCCCGGAGCTGGCTCAATTTTGATATCGAAGTGTTTCAACTTCCCCCATCTTTTTTGGTGAAATTTTTATATGAAATAATGAAGAAGTAATGAAGAATTTTTCATGAAAACTTTTGAAAATGCTTATCATATTAGACCCGGTTCACACACGGCATTTTACTTGCGCAATTCTTGAGTTTATAGAAGAGGGAGGAAAAGAGAATGGAAGGGGGTACAGACTTGCCCGTACTCCAATTCCGTTTTGTTTTGTCATCCGCAATGTTCAACACTGCAGGTTGATATACGAAAATTGCTGAAACAAACTTTTTCTGTGTGAACACAAAAGCAATTTCAAAGGAGAATTGAAGAAAAATTGCGCAAGTAAAATTGCCGTGTGTGAACCAGGACTTAATGAAAACTTCATAAATATGACAATGTTTTATAAATTTTCGCCCAATGAAACTTTTTCATAAATATGATTTCGCTGAGTGTACTTATACCACCACTAAAGGGAGCCATTAATCTGAAAAAATTTCGTGGATAAAATTCACACAGAAAAATTCGCGGATTCGATGACAAAAATCAATGAATGAAATTTTCAAAAAAAGACATCGGTCACAATATTCTAGATAAGAACTGTTAGAAGATGACATCACTGTGACGCCATAAAATTAAGTAAAAAAGCAGAAATCCAAGCTTTTTAAAAAAAGCTTTTATTGTGGCATTGTTAACAACATTATACAGATGAATCATGATAAACAGGGACCGGAAGTTCATGCAAATTCGTAATTTTTTCCTTAAGTCTGAGAACAGGATAAATATAATATCTTTGTGAATAAAAGAATATGCGCTAACGTGTCATCGATTCCTTAGTACATATTTTTGCATATTTTGCTATAAATGCATATTTTGCTTGAACTATATTTTTATTGCACAGTCCCGGTTCACACACGGCAATTTTTCCTGCGCAAGTTTTCTTCAATTCTCCTTTAAACTTGCTTCTGTGCTCACACAGGAAAAGTTTGTTTCAGCAATTTTCGTATATCAACCTGCAGCCAACTTCGTGTTGAAAATTGCGGATGACAAAACAAAACGGAATTGGAGTACGGGCAAGTCTGTACCCCCTTCCATTCTCTTTTCCTCCCTCTTCTATAAACTCAAGACTTGCGCAAGTAAAATTGCCGTGTGTGAACCGGGACACATTTTTACATATTTTGCTTTAAATGCATATTTTACTAATTTTGCTTTAAATGCAAAAGTATGCATTTTTCTTAGTTTCTCGAAAATAACCTCAATTTCATTTTATTTTAATTTTTATATGCAAATTTGGATCTAGAGAAACCGTTTTTAGTGGATTATTAAATGCGTATTTTACAATATAAATGATTCTTTTTTTTGGTATGCAAGACGTATTCAGAGAATGTTTTAAACAATAAAAATTATTTTTAAAATGTTATGAAAATTTCTTAAAAATATGAAAAATAATTTATTAAAAGTGCCTCTCCCTTCAGATTTTTTTTATTATTTTTCTTTGGAACTTTCGAAATCGCAGTTCAGCTTTTTAGAAGACAGATGTTATATAAACTCAGAAAATCAATACACATCAAAATACACCGATCACAAACTTCGTCGTTGTGCGGTCATTTTCTATATTCAATAACCGTTTAGCAACAAATAGATTAAATTTTGCGTTTGCAAATATATAAAAACTTATTAATTTATAATAAAGATTTTGTTTAACCCCTCAAACCGGCAAGCCCTCCTAAAGGCGGGGTATTTTAAAGTGGCCATAAAATGAAATGAGGTATTTTTAATAAGTATTTAATCTATTTCGATAGAAAATTAAATTTACAAGATAATTTGTGAAGTAATTTTGTGTGTGCATGGCAGACATGGACATACAGGATTCAAAAAGGATACCTGTAAAGAACATCGCCTTAACTTGAAAACGATTTTTATGAAATTTGGCAGAAAGATTATATTAAATAGTATTAGCAAAACCTTCTTTATGAAATTTGACAGAAAGATTATATTAAATAGTATTAGCAAAGCCTTAAAGTTTAATCAATTTACATTGAAGTTTAAGTGCTTTTCGCTCAATTTTGAGTTTTTCGAAAAACGAAAATCGTCATATCTTCTTAAGTTAAATCACAAAAAGTGTAATTTTTGGTATGTGGTTATATCTTGGTAAGAGAAATAATTTATGACTAAAGCTTCGCTCTGAACTTATTTTGGCCCATACTGCCCAAAATAGGAAACGAAAAAAATGTTGGTAGAAGAACATATGGATTATTTTTCGTGCCGAACAAGTTATATATATAAATTGCAGAAAAGCTTAGGTCTGTTTGAGGGTTAAGTTTATTTAATCTCTATACTTCGTATTTTAGATAAAAAATGAAACTGAATTTCTTATGTTTTTGTTTTTAATATAATTTTAAAAAATGTTAAGTACATATTTTTTATTTGTAATTTATAACGAGTTTTTAACCTCCGTATATTTACAAAAATAAAGCAATTCAAATATATTTGCTAGGTTGATACTAGTATTTCGATCTGTCTGAATATTTCATCAGAACCCGAAGTTTTAGAAAAGCTAGAGCCGCCATAATAGGTAGAGCTTTAACAAAAAACCATTTAATCATTAATTTTGCTCCATTCTCGTCTTCTGAGCAATCAAACACGTTGCTAGCACCTTTTCCTAACAAACAACAAAACGTTACTAAACTTTGAAGACCACAAATATTTTAAAGGGTCCGCCAAATAACTTTTTTTTGTTTTGAAAATGCTATAAAAAAACTACTGAATATTATCTCAAATTCCTTTTTTTATTTGAAAGTACAATCCTTCCGGTTAATAATGGAAAATAATTTCAATCAAATGGATGCCTCGGCTGGCCATGTAGTAGCCTACACGATCGGTCCAATTTTTAAGCACATTATCGATTGTGTGCAGCTGTATTTCACCAATGGCTTCACGAATATTGTCATTTAAAGCGTCAATTGTCTCTGGCTTGTTGGCGTAACACTTATCTTTGACGGCACCCCACAAATAATAGTCCAATGGTGTCAAATCGCAGCTCCGACGTGGCCAAACGACATCAGCTCTGCGGCTGATAATGCGATCTTAAAAAACAGGGCGGAAAACATCGAGTGTAGCTTCGGCTGTGTGGCACGTAGCGCCGTCCTGTTGAAACCAAATGTTGCCAATATCCTCCTCTTCAATTTTTGTGAACAAAAATTCGTTCAACATGGCCCGATAACGATCGCCATTGACTGTAACGGCCACTCCTTGCTCATTACCATGATTTTCAAAGTAATGTCGCAATATTTCCCAGCGTTGTTCAAGCATATACACAACCATATTCGTTCAGCGGTTGGATAAAACTAATTATCTGTCAAATCAGACATGAGCTAAGTGTTACCATTTAAGAAATAAGCTCTAGTTGAAAAAAAAAACGTTAGATGACGGACCCTTTATTTATATCAAAAATTTTTAGCGTTTACTCTGGCTGAAGTAAAATTTTTTACAGTTTTATTAGTTTTTTTTTTTTGTTTTTATATACATCGAGATTATTTTTATGTTATTTTTAAATTATAACGAGCTTTCAAACTCCGTACATTTACAAAAATATAGCAAATCAAACATATTATCTAGGTTGACTTTAGTTTTTCGATCTGGCTAAAGATCTCATCAAAACCCGAAGTTTTAGAAAAGCTATAGCATTCAGAATAAATAGGCGGAGCTTTAACAAAAAATTTATTAATTATTAATTTTGTTACAATTTTGTCTTCTAAGTAATCAAACACGTGGCTACGGTCTTTTCCCAACAATCATCAAAACGTTACTAAACTTTGAAGACCAAAATTGTTTTATTTACATCAAACATTTGTTAGGTTTTACTCCGGCTCAAGTAAATTTTTTTACAGTTTTATTAATTTTTTGTTTTTATATACATCGAGATTATTTTTATGTCACTTTTAATTTATAACGAGCTTTTAAACTCCGTATATTTACAATAGGTTGGCATTAGTTTTTCGATCTGGCTACAGATCTCATCAGAACCCGAAGTTTTAGAAAAGCTGTAGCCTTCAGAATAAACAGAGCTTTAACAAAAAATCTATTAATCATTAATTTTGCTACATTTTTGTCTTCTAAGTAATCGAACGCGTGGCTAGGATCTTTTCCTAACAAGCATCATGATGTTATTAAACTTTTTTTTAATTATAAGTGCATATACCAGCTATGCCCACTCCATATGCCCGCGAGCGAAAACAGCTTTTTGTGCTTTCACATTTACACATAAAGAGCTTTGTGCTTTCACACATACGCGAAAACTACACCGATAAAATTGAATAGTCGCATAGTTAAAAAAATTCTTAGTTCATTTTAAATAAATTAATTTTAACTATCTTGATCATTAATAACTATTGTTTTTTGGGTCAAAAATTTTTAATTGTCATAATAAATATAACGAATTTTCGTAAGCATAGAAAATTTGACTTTTGTTTTAAAAATTGCAAACTTTAAATTTAAAATATTTTAATTGAAAAAACTTAAATTTTGATGAAATTATAAGTATAAAGTTTATACTTATCTTATACATCCATTGTTTATACTATAAACAATGGATGCAACATTTAAATGAGTATTTGTTACTACTAGTATGTTTAAATTAAAATCAACTAAGAAATATTTTGGGTGTAGTGATAAACAATAGGATGGGCCGAAATATACACATAAAGAGCTTTGTGTACGCGAAACCTAGTAATCAATCGGGTCAGCTAGAAAACATTTGTGCAATGCTTGCGTTTGGTTTTGTTTTTTTAACGACTGTTGATCAGTTGTCACGCAGACTTCATGCGAGAAGGTAGTACACGCAAATCAGAAAGTGAAGTACAGCACTGCTTAAAATGTTTAATGAGGTTTGGGAAAATGATTTTTTGTTTACACAAAGCAGCGTTGGCGAGCCAGTATGTTTGGTATGCCAACGCAATGTTAAGCGTATTCATAAATTTAATGTCGAAAGGCATTACAGGTCTTGCCATAAAGAATATTTCGATATTGTAGATGCGGAAAGAGAAATGTTAATTGCTAATTTAAAAAAAACATTTGTTGCAGGAAACATTGTAAATAATGATGTTGAAAAAGCGTCTTTTATTGTTTCGCTTGCGTTATCAAAACGCTGTCGTCCTTTTGATGATGGCATTTTTTTTAAGGTGCTCGCTAAAGAAGTGCTGGGTTGTTTTGGAAGTAAGGGTAGAGATATGGCCCAAATTTTAGAAAAGGTACCATTATCAAGGAACACAATTACCCGTAGGACAGAACAAATTAGATCGTATATTTTTTCCCTCACCAAGAACAGACTTAAAAATTGTAAATATTTCGCTCTATGTTCTACAAAAGCAGATATTTCGGCCCATCCTAATAAATAAAAGTAACAATAAAAGAGCTTTTACGCGTACCCAACACACTCGAACAAATCGCATACATTGACGTTGGGCATAGCTGGCATATACCAATGATACGAATGAATTTTTGCATTAGATCTATGAAATATCACTGGAACTCGTCCATTGAAACTTTTCATTAAATTAATTCAGTTTTTTATAGCATTTTATGAAAAATTTCATTTTATTGATTAAAAATTTCATACAACTAATGAAGAAGTCTCATTGAAAATAGTTTCATTAAAACTGGGAAGCTTTTTCCAAAGTTTACGAAAATTTTCATTCACATTGTGAAGAAAACTTCATCAGTTTAGTGAAAAAGTTTTATTCAAACACGTCAAAGAAATTCTCTCTGTGTAGGTGCCTAAAACACATTTTTCAAGTGCATGAAGTTCCAGTCCCTGCTGAGAAATAAAACTAGAAATGAGTATTTATGAGAGCCCAAGCATTATCGTATAAACATTTAAAAACAGTGCTGCCAACCCAATTTGTTCAAAAATCGTCAAATTTTGTTGAAAAAATCTTCAAAATCGTCATTTTGCGAATGAATTCAAAAAATCGTCATTCTGAAAACTCCTTATATATTAATAAAAAAAATACAAATTTTACTCACAACTTCGTTTTAATCCCTTTATTTGTAATTATTTCACAATTTTAATGTTCTTTTTTTAGTTCCTTTACAAACGACTCTGAGTCTTAAAAACACAACTCCCAATACTCATTTCGGGGAATGGAAGTTTAAAATCACTGACTTATTTTAAAATCTGCAAAATTCTTTTAGTTTTAACATTTTTTTCCAATATTTGGTTTCATAGAATTCGGGCATACAATAAAGAGGGAAATAAAGAAAAATATTTATGTACCAAGAATCAGATATGTAGAAAATCACTCTTTTATCAGTGAAGCTAAATGATTTAAATTATTAATTTGAAGCTAAATGATTTAAATTAATAAAAATAAAGATTTTGGATTTGCCTTTGTAAAATATATTAAAAAAAATACATTCGAATTTCGTTATAATGGAGTTTATATTTAGTTGATGATTAATGTGTAAATGTAGAATTTTTATTATATTTGAGATCATTTTATCACATTTTTCTTAGATGTTTCAAATAAAAAGAAACTTAATCAAATTTTGTCAGTAAATTTTAGAGAAATAAATTAAAAAATTTCAAAATTCTATAAAAATTGCAAATTTTTATAAATCGTCATTTTCCATACAATAAATTTTGTGAAATCTTCATTCGTCATTTTATCATACTTCACTTCAAAAATCGTCAAAATGGAGACAAATCATCAAAGTTGGCAGCGCTGATTTAAAAGTATATTAGAAGCAAATTGTTGAAATTATAAACAGTTGTTGAAACGACTTTGAAAAGGTTACGTGGAAAAAAACAATTGATTACTAAATAAAATATTAACTAAAATATTAAGTGTACAGATAACAGAAGAAAAAAAAAGATTAAAAGATAGATAAAGTAAGCTTAAGTCAAGTGTTTACTGCCTTACTAGTTAAATTATGGCGAAATTAGCACCCTGTATTAAATTAAGTAATGGACAACAAATGCCGGTAGTTGGTTTGGGCACATGGCGTTCTTTTGAAAACGAAGCTGAACAAGTCACAAAAGATGCCATCGATTTGGGTTATCGTCACATTGATACCGCATTTGTCTACGAAAATGAACATGAAGTTGGTAGAGCAATTAATGCTAAAATCGCAGAAGGCAAAATAAAACGAGAAGATATATTTGTGGTTACCAAACTGGGAAATATTCACCATGATCCAAAAATAGTGGAACATGCCTGTCGTAAAAGTTTAAGTAATTTGGATTTGGAATACATTGATCTTTATCTTATGCATTTCCCCGTAGGACAAGTCTATGCTGGTGACGAAAATGTCCACGGTACTGGTGAATTAAGTGATGTTGATTATTTAGATACTTGGAAGGCAATGGAAAACCTTGTTGATTTAGGTTTGGTGCGCGGTATTGGTCTATCCAATTTTAATGCTGAACAAACTGATCGTGTTTTACAAAATTGTCGTATACGTCCAGTGGTAAATCAAGTGGAATGTCATCCTGCCTTCAATCAAAAGAAATTAATTGAATTTTGTCGTGAAAGGCAAATTATTATTACCGCTTATGCTCCATTGGCAAGACCAAAGCCTGCACAACAATGGCCACCATTTTTGTATGATCAAACATCTCAGGAATTGGCGAAACGTTATGGACGTACACCTGCTCAAATATGTTTACGTTATCTAATACAAAATGGTTGTATTGTAATACCAAAATCGGTGAAGAAAGAACGCATAGCGGAAAATTTTAATTGTTTCGATTTTGAATTATCCTCCGATGATATGAAGCTTATGGATAGTTATCAAAGTGGTAAACGATTTTTTTTTTTTTTTTTTTTTTTTTTTTTTTTTTTTTTTTTTTTTTTTTTTTTTTTATTTTATTATTTATTATTATTATTTATTTTGCTTTAATTTACAATAAATATAATTACAATTTATTTACATATATTAATAACCTTGCAAAGCTAGGTAAAGCTTGTCTGCAGGTAAGTTTTAAAAGTTAAATGTAAAGTTTTAGAGCATTCATTGCTGATTAATTAAAGTTAAATTAAATTTTTAGTTCTTTTTAGTTCTTTTTTTTTTTTTTTTTTTAAGTTTATTTTGAGGTATAACAGCATTCATTGCTTATTAATAAAAAAGTTTTTAAATATTTTATTTTTATTATTGTTATTGACTGTACTAATTATTTCCGGGGGCAGTGTGTTTAATATTGTTGGTAATAATACTGATAAAGTGCTTTTCCCATAGTTGTTTTTGTGTCTTTGTACACGGTATCTCCCTTCAACATTCAAACGAGTCCGATGATTGTGGTCTATTCTTTTTAGAAACCTGGAATCATTATAAAATTCTGTTGATATTGTAGTAAAAAAGATGCTGTTGACGTTTAATATGTTCAGATCTTTAGCAATGTTGTTATTTGATGCGTTGTTGTTATTATTTACATAGTTGTTGGAAGATGTGGCGTTGCTGTTGGTAGATCTAGAGTTGTTATCATTAAATGTTGTTCTATTCGTATTGGTTGTTTGATCATAAACGTTGGAATTAGTTGTTGTAAGGTTGGTTGTGATTACATTTTGTATGTAGTTGATGTTGTTTGTTGTGTTGTTATTATTGTTGACAATGGCGACACCCATATTACTTGTAGTGGGGTTTCGAATATTGTTTATAGAGCGATTTTTTTTTAGAATTTTAAGCAGTTGGTTTTGAGTTTGTTGTAGCTTATTACAAAAAGTTGAGCTTCCCCAGGCTGTAATACCATGGCGTAGGTGTGATTCCACTAATGAAAAATATGCTTGTCTTAGCACCATATTGCTGGAGCTGTAACTTAAATGATGAAGCATATATGATGCTTTTCTTAGCCTTTTTCGGAGTTCATCTACATGTACCATCCACTTAAAATTATGATCTACATAAACGCCTAAGTATTTGTATGTGTTTACTATATCGATTGCGGTAGAACAAAGGTCATTACTGTAGTCAAAATCTGCCATTTTTTTACTATGCAGACATTCTGTTGAGTGGAACCTTATATTGATTTCCCTATATAGTATATTTGTCGGCTTAATATGCATTAGTTTGGTTTTTGATGCATTGATTATTAAACCATGATCGTGACAAACCATCGTACAGCAGTATCGAGCTGATGTTGCATTATAATTGTTGCTGTATCTATGTTTTTATGGGCAACTACTATAGCAGTGTCGTCCGCATATGCAAACGTTTTGCATGTTTTTAATGTATTAATAAGTTCGTTAGAATATATTAAGTAGAGTATGGGACCTAATTTTGAGCCTTGTGGTACACCAAATTCCGAATATGTTTCCTCACTTAAGTTGTTTTTCACTTTTACATAATATGTTCTGAGTGTCAGATAGTTTTTAAACAATTCCAAACATCTATCACGTATTCCAATTCTTTCTAACATTAATATAAGCTTGCTATGCGATAGGGTATCGAAAGCTTTGCTAAAATCGATAAAAAGTGTTAAGCATTGATTTTTTTTACTTAGATGTTCGTTAATATAATTTGCAAAGTTGCCAAGAAGTTTGTTTATGTTTTTCCTTTTTGGAACCCAAATTGGTTCGACGAAATTATTTGGTATTTGTGTATATAGTCTGTTAATCTGCTGCACACGACTTCTTCCATTATTTTTTCAATAACGGATAAGATTGCTATTGGTCGGTAATTATTAATATCTGATTTTTTACCGTTTTTATAAATAGGACGAACAAAAGATACTTTAAGTATATCAGGTATTATTGCATTGTGTAGTATTAGATTTATTAATTTGGTTATAATTGGTGTCATTACACCGGCATTGTTTTTAAGATCAATTGGTCTTATTCCATCGTAACCCGCACTTTTTTTGGTGTTAAGAGAAACTAAAATATTAAAGATTTCCTCTTCATTTGTATAGGACATGTAAAAAGAATTTTGAAGTAATCGTGTTGAGTAATTAATTGTTTGAATATCACAATTGTGTAAAATATTATTGACATTTTGCTTAAAATTTGTTGCAAAATTGTTGCAAATATCGGTTATGTTCATGTTTTTAAAATTTTTTATTATTATTTCATCTAAATTGTTAGATTTTCTACCAATTATTTCGTTTATAATTTGCCATGTTACACGAATATTGTATCTATTTTCAAAAAACTTATTTTTATAATACAAATTTTTTGCATAATTTAGTTTTTTATTTAATGAATTTCTGTATTTTTTATATTCAGTTTCATTGTTTTTATTGTTTTTATTTGATAGCCATTTTTTATAAAGTTTATCCCTAATTTCACAGCTTTTTATTAAATTTTCATTCATCCAAGGATTTGGAATTCTATTTTTCTTTTTTTGTGTTTTTATTTTTGACTTTTCGTAGATTTGATTAAATGTCTCATAGATTGAGTTAAACATCATATCCGGGTTAGAATGATTTCCTACTTCGTGCCAGTTTGTTGAGCAGATCTGGCGATTTACTTTGTATTAATACCATTTACTGCAATGATCCATCATAAATACTTTCCATTTAATACAGAATTTTAAGCGGTATTAGTATTAAAGTAAAATTTTAATAAAGTTTGAAATAACTAAAACAACTTTCTACACCTCTGAGGCCGAGTTTTTGGGATGTTGGTGTTAAACCGGTAACGAATTTTGTCTGCCATTTTCAAGTTTATTAACAGAAATTTTGTCGGAACTACATCATCTTGTTTAGAATTTTGGTCATTATTATAATAAAACAAAATTCGGAAGCATTATTTGATTTAAAAACTTAGTTAATCTAAGTTTAAAGATAATCTGCATCCTAAAAACTCGGCCTCATTGTTTTTAATTATGTAGTTTAGTAACATTAGTCACTAAACAATTTGTATATCCTACACGCACTGTGATGAGGGTATTTGTATATCGGTTTGCCGTTCCGTTTGTAATGCATAAAAATATAGGTCTAAGAAATCAGGAAGTACATAAATTTTTCATCCTTATTAAATTTTAAGCCGATTTAGCGATGTCCGTCTGTCTGTTGAAATGACGGACCTAGTGTGAAAACACAATGGGGATTGCTTATTATTATCTTGATTGTTGATGGGCATCTTCGAAAAAAGTTTGGTATTGAAAATGAACAAAATCGGTAAAGCGGTTCAAAAGTTGTGAGTGAAAATGTGAAGTTGACTCTAAATTTTTAATAAAAATTTGTATATTAATTGCTCGGGTTTGTTTTTGTTCGAGTAACTCGATTTTGAGGTCTTGCACTTACTCGATTAATCGAGTAAATTTTTTGAAATTACTCGAGTAACTCGAACAATTTAATATTTTTTTTTTTTTTCATAAATTGTTTCATAAAAGAACACAATAATAAATAAAATACAATATCAGCAGTTCGGAAAAGTATTTTTTTATCAAAATACATATATCGGCCATTCCATGATAAGTCGGCCAAAATCTGACATTGAGTCTTCCGATTTAATTTGCACGTACAAACTCTATGGAGCCGCTTAAAGATTGCCGTTTTTATTTTCTCGAAAAATAAAAATTAAGTAAAATTTGTAACCCTTTCAAGCCCACGTTTGCTAACGAATATCAGATTTTTTATAGAAAGAAACGTGGTGTAGGAAGGACTAAAAATCAAATTTTTAAAACATAATATTTAATAAGATTCGTTTATCTTTCAAGTACAGAAAAACTCTTAAAAATTAAATGAATAGGAAACGTTTAAACAGCGAATTAACACTAAATTTTCCATCCAATCTTTTTAATTTTGAAAAAAAGTAACAAATTGTTGTTTTTTCTATGGAAACATGGTGCAAGCTTTTTTCAATAATTCATTAGTAATGGATAAACCCCGGAACCCAAAAAGACAACTGTTATGTTTTGTAGTAAAAATCCCATATTTTGCAAATATGAATCTTTTTTTAAATCAAAAAAAGGATGCAAATTTGCGAAAAGTGCATTTAAAAGAAAAATTGCATACAAAATGCATTTCCTTTTGACTTTTTTTTTTTTATTTAAATTTATTTTCATCGGGATAAACATTAATTGCATTTATAGTAATTAAATGTGCTAAAATCCCAAAACTTATTTAACAAATTGTTAAAAGCAATCTGATGTAGGCGTAAAATCTTCAGGGGACTTTGTTATTCGAATTTCTAGAGATATTTGTTATGTTAAATCACAAACTCAATGAGAATTTCTTGTCCTCGTCTAGAAGCGAGATTCAAAATTTAAAATATCAAAGAAAAACCAAAACAACAACAAAAAATTGTCACAATTGGCTTTGTCATCTTCCAAATACTACTCTGTTTTTTTTGACAGACCTAGCAATAGGTCCATTCGTTTACTTTCTAGTAAAATCCAGTAGATGAGTAAATTTTGGGCAAAATTAAAATTTTACTCTCAAAACTGGCTCTTGCACAAAAAAGTAAACGAACGGAAAAATTGCAAAAACTTGCAGGTTAATTCAAACATATGAGCGCTAAAAAGCTTAGTGTTGTAAAATATGTGTTATTTAGACTACCCAGTATATATTGTTTTTGGTACTTGATGCATTGCATTTTAATAATTATAAATTCGTAGCAATTGTATTTATTAAATAAACTTTTGTGGAAGCTTTTAGACTTGTTTAGTTTCGACATGACTTTTAATTTTGTTTCTAGTTAAATAACATACGAAAATACATGAATACTTGATTTTTGATATTCGGTACCCTGAATAATATGCAGTAAGAAGTATTCATATATTCATTAGCTTTACATCTCTAATATATTAATGTAAATAAAAACAATTATCACAGATATTAGAAAACTGATAAATTGTTACTATAATAATTGTAACTGACTACTTTAATTTGTTTCAGGTTGAAAATAATTATTTTTAGTTTTTGCCGCCCTTTTAATTCAGCTTTTAATCTTTTAAATGTTTTTATTACTAAATGTATGCTTATTTTTGTTTGTTTACTTAATTTAATCATATGTTTTTGTTTTCTACTGGATTTTACTGGCAAAAATTTCTCCAGTAAAATTTGCAGGTTTTTTGCTGACAACTGTCACTTTACTCTCTTAGTAGATGCTCTCTTTTGCAAATTTATGTGTACGCGAACGCATTTCAGTAAAATCCAGTACAAATTTGTGCAAATTTTGGTGTAAACGAATGGACCTAATGTAGTGACGTTTATTCAAGTAAATCAACAATAGAAAATCATATGTTTTCTATTAGTGTCAGTTGCATTTAAATTTGCACAAGCACCTGCATATTTGTTATTTAAATTTATTTTCATCGGGATAAACATTAATTGCATTTGACGTTGAAAAAATCCATGCCTCAAAAAACGTAGGCGAGTGTAACATTTCAATGCAATTTAAATAATGAAGATCCGATTAATATTAAAGAAAATACGATTATTCAAACTTACACACTTTTTGCATATTTCTCATTATACCCTCCATCCCATAGTGCAGGAGGGTATATTCACTTTGTCAAATGTTTGTAATTCTTTTAAAAAAATTCTGGGACCCCATAAACTATATATATTCTTGATCAGCATGAATAGAGAAGTCGATATAGCCATGTCCGTCTGTCCGTCCGTCTGTCTGTGGAAACACAAAATACTCCGACAATACAGAAGAGGTACTGCTAATTTTCAGTCAAATTGTTTGTTGATATCATGAGCAGTTTTCTAGTGAAAATGGTCAAAATCGGTTAACGCGTTCAAAAGTTATGAGTGAAAATGTGGGAAGACCTCTAAAAAATTTTTTTTTTTTTATTTCATCATACATACATACATACATACGTACATTCAATGCTTATACACAAGAATATACGCAAGCAGGGATGGCTGTCAATATCGCTGAAGTACCGTCCCCGATTCTAACACCTTTCAACTGACTATCGTTATCGCTTAAATACCATTACCGATATTCTTGAAATACCGTTATCCTTAAAATACCGTTACCTTAAAATACCGTTACCGAAATAATCTAACAAGATCTGAACAAAAAAACTTCTGTAAATAGATATATTTTCCCAAAGTATGATCATAAACTAGACAGTCATTTAAACTAGGGCATAATGCGGTTAAAAATTGTGGTGTGCATTAATATTACCTGAATAACTAAAATAACGTTATCCTTAAAATGCCGTTACCAAAATAACTGAAAAATCTTTTCCCTAAAATAAAGTTACCGAAATATCTAAAATATCGTTACCGCTAAAATACCGTTAGCGAAATAAATAAAATACCGTTAACGCTAAAATACCGTTAACGCTAAAATCCCGTTACCGAAAAAACTGAAGTATAGTTTCCCCTAAAATACCGTTACCGAAATAAAAGAAAATAGCGTTACTACGACCAATAACCACATAGAATCGGTTACCATCCATGGTCATGATCAACACTTAAAAACAAAAAAAAAACCCACAAAATATTGTTGTTGTTTTTTTGTTTTGTTTTGTATACAGTATGTATGTACGTATGAATTAGTAGCAATCGCATGCAGAGTTGCCAGGTTTGACGATTTGTCGTCATTTTGATGATATTTAATACCCAAAATAACTAAAATGACTATTTGACGACTTTTGCTTCCAAAATGACGATTTTTTGACAATAATTTAATATGTCAGCAAGATCTAATTATTTATCATTCTCATAAAATCGCCGGCTCGATTATTAAATTTATATTATTTCGTTAAAAATTGAAAGCAAAAACCTTGTTTTTTGATCGATAGCTAGCTTTTATATGCTAATATGATGTGAAATACAATTTTGCAAAAATGCAAATCCTAGAATTGAATAAAACTTAATCCAAACCGCATTTATTTTTTTATAAATTCATTACGGGTTTAGCTTAATTTAGTTTCTGTGTGTATATTGTTAGAACATTTTTTTAAATTTTTATAAAATTTAATTGGAGTTAGATTTAAATAAAAATAAAAGAAATGTTCATGTTAAAACACAAGGCATGGACTTTTTTTGCGAAACAAACAGATCTCTAGCCCGAATATATTTCATGTTTAAAGATGATATATATACAACTTTAAATGAAACAAAATAAATCAAAAAATAAATCCGGTGCTTAAAAAACAGGCCTTATAATAGAAATAAAGTGCCAAAATTTAATAAATAAAAAATATACCATTAAGTTTGTTCTACAACACAAAAACTTGTACAAGTGTTTACTGAAAGGTTTTCCTTTAGACAAATACTCAGTAAAAACTGGTAAAAAGGGATAGTAAAGTGACAGTTTGATGCCAAAGAACTTACAAATTTTTAATGGATACATTTTTGCCAGTAAGAATTTGTAAAATGAAAAAAACATATGACTAAAAAAATATGCTTGTATTTTAGTAAACAAAAACAAAAATTAAATTTTAATTGTTTATGGATTGAAAGTGAAAAATATTAAATAATTAACTATGGAAGAAGTTGAAAAACATTTAAATTATTTTTGGTCGATAATTTCAATTAACTTTTTCCTTTTCCATAATGATCAGTTGATTTTTTTTTAAATATTTAAAACAAGCTGTTTTATCTAATTTAATAATTCCTACAGATTTTCTGTTCGTTTACTTTTTTGTAAATTTGTCTTACTTTTTGTAATTTTGTTACTGAGTAGTTTTTACTGAACTTTACAGGAAAAGTAATCGAACAGACTTATTGTTAAAGAATTTCCAAATTTTGTAAAAGAATTTAAGATTTAAAAAGTTGTGCTACTGAAAGCCAGCACGCTACCAACTAGCCTACTGGGGCACACAGTTTCAACATTTTATAAAATGAATATCGTTGTAAAATATAATGATTTTCGAAGTTTAAAACCAAAGAGAAGTGTCAAAAATCGTGTTATATTACAACGATAACACGTTAACATTTGAAATGTGAATAACACTATTGTATTTTATTTTTTATTAAAACTTTATCCCTCTTCTAACAAATATATTTTATTTTGACGATTTTTCAAAATATGATGGCGATTTTGCCGTTTTTTTTAGAAAATTTGACATTTTTATGCTCTGCCAACCTGGCAACACTGGTTATGAGTGCAAATGTGAGAAGCCCTCGAAAAATTGTTAAGCTACCCTACAAGAAGACTACCGGTCATTTTACTAGTTATATTACCGGTAGTGTTGACCAATATATTGGTTAAAGTTTCTATTAGTTTATTAAGAGCAAAATGAAAAAACTAACCGAAACTCTAGTGTACATGTGAATTTGCCTCTCTCTCTAACTAACTAATTTCACAAGACTACAGGACATATATCTGTACTGTTTACTCTGCTGCTTTAAATTAGTCAATGATAACCTTAATAATAGTTAATGCTAACTAGTTATTCATAACGTTAATATTGGTTAGCAATAACTAGTTACACCTAACTTATATATCCGTCATACCTAACCTTTATGAAATAAAACTTTGTTATTGA
Source organism: Delia radicum (assembly GCA_021234595.1). Lineage (NCBI taxonomy): Eukaryota > Metazoa > Arthropoda > Insecta > Diptera > Anthomyiidae > Delia > Delia radicum. The sequence continues at coordinate 184,276,236 of CM037855.1, read as the reverse complement.
ATTTTCATTTAAAATTCAGATTTTTATTAAATAAAAGTAAATGATAAATAAAAAAATAAACTTATTAATAAATTAATAATAATAATAAGAATAGGTCATCAGTAAATAGGCCACGGATTACACTGCCGACATCTTCCGATGTACCCTTGAGCTTATACATGTAGTTAACCTGTAAAAAATATATATGTGATATTTAAATTTACAAATTATTTTCTTAAATTTCAGATTTTGTTACCGTTGCTTGGGCAAAATCTTCGGCCTTTAGCTTCTCCTCCATCTAATTTACCGCTTCATCAGACCGCAAAGGAAGCATGGCTGCCACTTCGTTTAACTTTCTGTCTATAATTTCGCCAGTAAATAACATTTGTTAATTTTATAATATATAAAATTGTTTATTTATATTTACCTTGATCTTTGTCCACAGCTTTGTTGGCAGCCAAATTTTCCTTTTCAGAATTTGTATATTCCTTACTGAGGCTAAATTGTTTTTTTTTTTATTAATTTTTGGCCTGGAAAATATAGTGAAATATATCAAACGGAAATTTTTTCCAAATATAAATTTCTACTTACCACTGAATTCAGCAACATAGTCTATGTTAAAAGAAATTATTATTATTATTTTTTTATTAGTTTTTGTTCACTTCAATAAAAACAGAACTTTTTCACCGCAAGCGTAGAATCCGAATAAAAATATTTTATAAAAAAATCCTAACAAGAATTTTTGCATTTCTACATTCGATGTTCCACTCTAACACATATGTTAGAGTGAAACAAGTAATGCAATATTTACCTGCTTTGCCACTAGCAACAATTTTTCCTCAATACATTTGATCCAAAAAAATCCCCAAAATTTCCAAAACCCAATTTGCATACTAATTTTATTTTTTGGCCAATAAATAAGTAAAATTAAAATAAAAATATTCCATATATTTTAATACAACTTCTATTTAAATGAAAATTAAATAATTATTTACATAAATTTCTATAAAACAAATTCAATAAATATTATAAAAAAATACCATAAAATTGTATTTCAAAAACGAAACAGTGGCAGCGCCGGTAGCAGAAATTCAATGTAAAATTGTTGCAAGTGTGTTGGTAAATAAATGTTTTTTTTTTTAGTTTTGGTTCAAGATACATTTATAATAGGTAGTCTCACTAGAACAACAACTACAACAATGCAAAAACAACAGGCATTTTGTTGTTGCCTACAGTACTGTAAAATGTCAAAACCAGCTGTTTTGTTGTAGAAAAAAATCGATAAAAATTAACAATAACAAAGAAAAAGGTAAAAATATTTTATAATTTGTGGGTTTTTTGTGTTTATACATAAAATATTTAATATTTAAAGTCGGAAACAAATAAAATATTACTTTTATTCAATATTCGTTATATCGTTAAATGCAACAGTTCGTTATATACAACAATTTACGGAAATACTTACAGAGGATAACTCCTTAGTACTGGGCCAAGTGACGCATACTGGTATAACACCAGAACAGAGACAGGTTTTGCTCTTGCAACAACAGCAGCAGCAACAATTGCAGCAACAGCAAAGACAATCAGCACAACAGCAGTTGCAACAACAACAGGCTATAACGCAAACAATTGTTCAACAGTAGCAAAAACAACAACAGCCACCACCACCGACAACACAACAGCAGCACCATGTCGTTGTTGTCGGTCCAAATGGACAACAACAGCATTTACTACCTGCCTCTGTAGAACATGTCACTAGCAATACAACACAATTTTTTTTCGAATCGAGTTACGCGGTAACCCCCCTGCTCATAGAACACAATTAAATTCGAATGTGCCAATATTGGTAAGATACTCTCGATAAATGGAATTACATTCTTATTGCTCCCTATTCTGTTTTCCCTCATGCAGCAAGCTTAGTTAAAAGCAGCTCCATTCGTAACTACTACGAATCAACAACAGTTGTTGCATAAACAACAAATTACTACCAATAGTTCTACCAACACCTCAAATGTTGTAACAGGAGGAATCTCAAATAATACAACATTGCATGCGAATCCAGCTAATAAACGATATTGTTATAATAACCGTTACGTTAGTACAACATGCCCCATGTACAAGTACCCACTTGTAGTTGTGAGCACTTGTGTTAATCAAAATGAACAGAACTTTTGAAATAAGAATTTTTAAACAGTACAAGTTAACACAAAAATAAACAATTTTATTAGGTATTGAACTATTTTATTAAAAGCTATTTTAATATGTTTGCAAATACTTAAGATTTAAATCACATTTGTATTAGATTATAAATGAAATTAAATTAATGTATAAAGTGTGTGATATATTGTATTTGTATCACATATATTTTATTTGTATCACATTTGTATTAGATTATAAATGAAATTAAATTAATGTATAAAGTGTGTGATGTATTGTGATTTACGAAATGAATTTTGTAAATAAATGAAAAATTAAATGAAGTTATAAATTAATTTTGATCATTTTTTTATAACCCATAATTCTTTGTTTGGCTTTTGAATTTTAAGCCGTTTATTTAAATGGCGAACACGAAAATGTATTCTGATTTTGAAAAAAAATTTTTAACAATTTCTGGCAGGTCGACAGATCTACCTTTCTCGACCATGTGCTTATGAAGGTTCCGGAAGTGCTTTATTTTCAAACCATTTGCGTTATAGAATATATTTTCAAGCCTTTTGACTTTGGTAAGAAATTGCGTGGATGGTTTTTTCAAGGAACCCTTTGACACCTGGTCAACCCATGTAAATGTATTTTCATGACATTCGTATTCTACAAGATTCAGCTTTCGAATAATATACCCTGATATGTATTCTAAACCATCCTCTTGAAGAATACAATTGTCATCTAAATTACTAACATTTAGGTCATCGAGTACTTCTCTGATGTTTTCTGGCACAGACTCTTCCATCTCCTCAGTAACATCGAAATCTTGTGCTTTTTCGAGCATTAAATTAGTTCCAACATCTACATTGGTGACATTTGTGGAGTTGAGCCATTCAGTATGGTCGTCTTTCACATTTCCGGTGTCATCCAGATGTTCTGTGTTTCGTGCTGAAATTTTAAAAATTAAATATTAATTAAAAGATTATACAAGGTGTATACTGTTGCAAATATACCTAAGAGATATTTTCGTAATCTATATTTAAATTCTTTGGGAGATGGATGGTCATGTAAACCTCCTTTGCTTCTTAAAGCGCCAAAAAAATGTTCAAGAATGTCTTGGTTAAGCCGTTTGGTGATAATGAAATGCATATTGAATTTTTAACATATTTGTGAAGCAACATTAACGCGTTGTTGCTCGTTATTATGCCTTTTTGAAAAGGCAGCAGAGATTTTCTTCCTGGTACCAAAGGTTTTGACATTTCGACATTCATCTTCAACAATATATCCTGTTGTTTTTGAAGATCAATGCCGTAAGGTTCCTTTAGGGACGAAATTTTTTTGAAAATATTAAAACAATGAAAACAAACAAAAATACCTTGCCAGGGTACTTGAAATGGTCTAACTGCGAATTTTGGGCATCGAACCACTCGTTGACCAACTCGAAAAAGTCGGCGGTATTAGTTGCATTATATACCTCCAGACCTAGCGAAAAACAACGTCGAATAGCGCTAGCAGTTGTGTGGGAGAAAAGCTTTGCTGCTAAAGCAACGTTCTGTCTTCCTAAAAGTTTTAAGCGTTATTTGTTTTTAATTAAAATAAAATTATACATGATTTATAAATACCAGCATTTTTCACAGACAGATGTTCATCACTTATTTTAAAAGTTATTGAGATGTCTTTCTTTGATGTATGATTTAATACATCAGCAATTGTACGTGCAGAAATTATGCTTTCATTGTAATTAAAGCCGGTGTCCAAAAAATGATTGCGTAGCAGTTTTAAAAGGTGTGGTACATCGGCGAATGTGAACACCATTTCGTCTGTGTTGAATGGATTAGAAAACCACGGTTTATCTAATGAAACAGTAAAATTTTTTGTCATAAAAACATATTCGTATCTTAAATTTTAATAATGAATGTGAAATGAATTTTAATAATGAATGTGAAACGAATTTTAGTAATGAATGTGAAATGAATTTTAATAATGAATGTGAAACGAATTTTAGTAATGAATTTTAGTAATGAATGTGAAATGATTTTTTTTAAATTACCCATTTTACTAATCAACGAGTTTATTTATTTATTTATTTATTTATTTATTTATTTATTTATTTATTTATTTATTTATTTATTTATTTATTTATTTATTTATTATTTATTTATTTATTTATTTATTTATTTATTATTTATTTATTTATTTATTTATTTATTTATTTATTTATTTATTTATTTATTTATTTATTTATTTATTTATTTATTTATTTATTTATTTATTTATTTATTTATTTATTTATTTATTTATTTATTTATTTATTTATTATTTATTTATTTATTTATTTATTTATTTATTATATTTATTTATTTATTTATTTATTATTTATTTATTTATTTATTTATTTATTTATTTATTTATTTATTTATTTATTTATTTATTTATTTATTTATTTATTATTTATTTATTTATTTATTTATTTATTTACCTTGTTGCCTGACCTAGAATTATTTAATTGAAACGAGTGCGTTAGTGTTTAATTAAATATTTTAATTTTATTATTAATTAAATTCATCTATATTTTTTTAACGTTCTTTTCAAAATTCTGATTATTGCTTTACAAACTTCAAATAGTAACTTACTCCGATTTTTCAATCGTAGTCTATTTTGTATTGTCTATTTTATATTGTTCTTAAATAAAGTGTAGTCTAAGTTTATGTTATAAATAAAATAAGGATAATTAACAAATATAAGAGAATTCTAATAAAAATAAGTATTTAGTAAATTATTAATAAAAGTAGTCGTGAAGGGAATAGTTGATAAAATATAATAATAACGTAAATGTAATTATGTAATGTAGATAATTAAGAATAGTAATATCTATAAGTGAGGGGGGTGAAGGCTCACCGATGTCAACAGTAGCTGTAGTTAGCCGAAAAAGCCGCAATTGTGTGTTTGTGTGGTGTGGTGTTTAATATTTAACTTACCTGGTGTCACGCCCAATTCTTTCCACAACTTACGGTTTGTCGGCCCCATGTCACATACCACAGCCACTACTGGATACCCTGCATTGCCAAGTTCGCAAATTATTTTGTGAAGTATATCCTTGTTCATTTGGCAGTCATAATCATAGAAAACAGGTTTGTTTCCAAGATTTTCTCAAACCACGAACCATAACTACCTGAACATAGTTTGCCGGTTTGCGAACAACATCATTAATGTGGTCATATTCGAAGGTTTCCGCTACCTTCATCTCATCAAATGCCAATACGCAAATTTTGTCATTAAATGACATATCTGTCATTTTCCGCATAAAATCTATTGCAATGTGCAATATGCCTTCATTTAAATGAATTTGTCGACACCATCTTTGAAGAGTAGACACATGAGGTAACGGAAATCCTTTGATGCGCAAATGCTTATAAGCCCTCGGACCAGCTGCGTGTAAACAAATTGCGCTCGAAATGTCGTTCCAATTCCACTGGATATTACCAGGGGACTCTAATTTGCGTATCTGGCCCTCAGTAAATATTTTCCGCATGGAGTCAATGGCCTTGTTTGCTTCGGTGAGCTTGCATTTTAAGTCCTTGTTTTCGGACTCCAATTCGCGGATCCTTGTGGCGTATTTATTTCTTTCGATATCAAAATATGTTAGACTATAACACAGAAACAAAAATTACATTAATTCAGGCTTGTTAGAAAATGGGTTGCTGTAGCAAAATTAATAAAAAAAAGCCTTTTATAAGTATTATGTGTACTTACTCAGTCTGACTTTGTTGTTCCGTGACAGTTTTCGGAAGTCCTTGCATGGTAAAAAAGCATCCATCTGACGCTGCTTCTGGTAAATATGTTAGACTATAACACAGAAACAAAAATTACATTAATTCAGGCTTGTTAGAAAATTGGTTGCTGTAGCAAAATTAATAAAAAAAAAGCCTTTTATAAGTATTATGTGTACTTACTCAGTCTGACTTTGTTGTTCCGTGACAGTTTTCGGAAGTCCTTGCATGGTAAAAAAGCATCCATCTGACGCTGCTTCTGGTAAATATGTTAGACTATAACACAGAAACAAAAATTACATTAATTCAGGCTTGTTAGAAAATTGGTTGCTGTAGCAAAATTAATAAAAAAAGCCTTTTATAAGTATTATGTGTACTTACTCAGTCTGACTTTGTTGTTCCGTGACAGTTTTCGGAAGTCCTTGCATGGTAAAAAAGCATCCATCTGACGCTGCTTCTGGTAAATATGTTAGACTATAACACAGAAACAAAAATTACATTAATTCAGGCTTGTTAGAAAATTGGTTGCTGTAGCAAAATTAATAAAAAAAAGCCTTTTATAAGTATTATGTGTACTTACTCAGTAAGACCTTGTTGTTCCGTGACAGTATTCGGAAGTTCTTGCATGGTAAAAAAGCATCCATTTGACGCTGCATCTGGTAAATATGTTAGACTATAACACAGAAACAAAAATTACATTAATTCAGGCTTGTTAGAAAATTGGTTGCTGTAGCAAAATTAATAAAAAAAAGCCTTTTATAAGTATTATGTGCACTTACTCAGTAAGACCTTGTTGTTCCGTGACAGTATTCGGAAGTTCTTGCATGGTAAAAAAGCATCCATTTGACGCTGCATCTGGTAAATATGTTAGACTATAACACAGAAACAAAAATTACATTAATTCAGGCTTGTTAGAAAATTGGTTGCTGTAGCAAAATTAATAAAAAAAAAGCCTTTTATAAGTATTATGTGCACTTACTCAGTAAGACCTTGTTGTTCCGTGACAGTATTCGGAAGTTCTTGCATGGTAAAAAAGCATCCATTTGACGCTGCATCTGGTAAATATGTTAGACTATAACACAGAAACAAAAATTACATTAATTCAGGCTTGTTAGAAAATTGGTTGCTGTAGCAAAATTAATAAAAAAAAAAGCCTTTTATAAGTATTATGTGTACTTACTCAGTAAGACCTTGTTGTTCCGTGACAGTATTCGGAAGTTCTTCCATGTTAAAAAAACATCCACCTGACGCTGCTTCTGGTAAGGGCTGAACTATAGGTGCAGCAATGTTTAACAGCCGTTTTTTTTCCGATCCTGTAATATGATTCGGGGAAAAGTGACTAGCACAAATATAGGAGTTTGGGGTGAATTCCATACGGACAATCTCACTCCACTGCTGTCTTCTTTTGTCATCTTTGGGAACCATAAAAAGTGTTCCATTTTCAGGTTGCCTCTTTTTTTTGCATATGCAACACATCCGCATGTTTTTTTTTTGTTTTTAGCACTTTTTTTTGTTTTATTTGAGATTTTTATGTTTTTGTAAGCTTTTGTTTTTGTCAAAAACACAATTTTTTTCAAAATATTTTAAAACTTTTAGTTTATTTAATGTAAACAAATATATCTTGAATGTAAACAAAAAAATATAGCTAGAAAAATTTTGACATATTAAAGACCAACATACATAAAAAAAAAAAAGAAGAAGATAAACAGCTGGGCTACTAAAATTACCTATTATAAATGTATCTTGGTTTTGGTTATGCATTTCTTGTAGGGTAATTTATAAAGCATTCTTTTGTTTTCCAGATACCAGGCTTGCCATATACCTTTTTTGTTAACCCCAACAAATCAAAAAATCACCAATTAGAAAAAAGGTAGAACAAAATAGTTGAGTTAAAATTCTTTATTTATTTGACTGCATTAACCGGAGTTGCCATAACACATTAATCGTTATCAGATCAAAAAAATATCCAGGAATAAACTCCCCGAATTCAACAATGTAAATTCATAACTTTTTTTCGTACACTATTTTTTTTACTTATTCTCATTCTCAACCTTTAATAAATTTGCAAGGAAACTCTTACACTCTAATTACATTTATTAAAAACCCCATTAAATTTAAAGGACATTCACTTTCAGAACTTTTTTATTTAAGACATATAAGGTGCATACTTCATCTTAAAATCTTTTGATTATATGCATTTGTTTTCCTTAAAAGCCCTAATTTTTATTTGATACATACAAAAATAATCTAAATTAAAGTATTGATGTGTAAAAACCAATCGAATTTTGGGAAAATTTCTTAGGGTTCTTATTCTAGGAGTCGTAAACGAGAATTTTACAAGCAACTGAGCTGAAAAACAATAATTTGAAATACCAGTTTCTTTAATTTTTTGTGTCTCGAAAACACCCTAAACACTCGAAAGATTTTCTTTTATAATTTTTGACAAACTTAGTTTCATCACACTTTCCGTTTTACTTATGTGATGTATAGTATAAACACATGTGTTGTAATGTAAACTGGCATTTCATAATTATTTCATTATGTATGTCTCCGCAAGCGTATTTTTGTTCCCTTAAATTTATCTAAAATTCTGATTATTCGAAACTGTTTTTATGCGTTTGTATTCATTGCATCTCTTCTAACGATCCAAAAATATATTTTAGTAACTTTCTTTCATTTTTATATGGGCAAAGAGACAAACAACAGGCGAATTTTGCAACAGTTTTTTTAACATCATAAGGAAATATAAAAATATATATATTTTTCACTACACGATAATCAGAATAACCTTTGAATACCCACTGTTATAATAGTTAGTATATATAATGTTAGTATATATAAGCATGCAGAATTTCAGATTCATTTTAGTAAACTTTAATTAAACATTTTTTCTTTTGTAACATCCCAAATACATTAATCAATCAGTCATATTTTGTTTTACTTATAAAAACAACATTATTTTTGTTATTTTTACAAAGAATATAGATATTAATATTGTTTGCACTTTCCCTGGTTTATGAAAACACCGAGATGGAGGGTATCCAAAAATTCGTCACAGCCGAATTTAATCCTTTTTATACCAAATTCGGCACATCGGACTTTAATGCTTCCACTTGTTTTTCACTAAAACTTAATCACTAGTGTCCGACCGAACAGTTCGGCCAAAAAACTATATTTGCTCGGTGTTTTGGTATCTAGAGACAATGAGGATACATTTTGGTATTGGGAACATGTTTGTTGAGTCGATTTAATTTGATTTTGTGTATACAATTTAAGAAAAAAGCCGAAGTTTAGCTATAGAGTTAAAAGTTCGGCCGCCGAACTATTTGCGATTTGGCTGAACTTTCGGAGGCCGAACAGTGACTTCATTGCTTAAATAGGTACTTTTATTTAAATTTGACACTCAAAATCGCATCTTATCAGCCCAATAAACATTTTCCATTAGCCAAATTTGTCCATATTCATTTAAGTATCGAATACTGACCAAATGCATTTTCTGGCCGAACTGTTCGGTCGGACACTATTAATCACGCATAAAATCGTGAACTTTTCGAAATTTGAAAAACTAAATGCAGAATTTAATTAAAATCGGAATACCCAAGGCCAAAAAATGGAATGGCCGATATACGCTTGTTAATGATATTAATTTAAAATTAATAATATCTTAATTACTCTCAAAAAAATAAGTTAGTAGAAATGTTAGTAAAACGTCATGTAAAACAGGTACCCTATTTTGCAGCTAATTTTTTACTAAAATTATATTTTCAGCTAAAATTTTAGTTATACTTATTCAGCAGATAACTGTGTTAAACTAATGTTTTACTAATATTTTACCAATGTTTTATTAAATTATTTTGCTAAAAAAAATGTGCTGATAAGCACATTAATAGTGTGGACAACAACCATATTGAAAGATATACGAAGAATAAAGTAGATGTTGCGGCATGCCAAGATGTACTAAGGACGAGGAAAATTACACCAAAAAGTACAACTCCTGTAAGACATATAAAAAAATTTACAAGGGAAAATTTTTGTATCTGTTTTTCATACATAAAACAAAATTGTGTATTAAAACAACTTAAAGTATGTGTTGTGCACGGCTTATGAAAGTAATTTTCTATTAATTAAATAAAAAACAAAATAAAATATTTAAAGTTAATAAAAATTAAATGTGTATTTGTAAACTAAATGTTTATAGAGATTAATAACGTTCAGGTAAGCAGACAAGGACACACATCTTATGAAGTTTATTATGTTTCCTCTTTCTTATTGCAACAAAAGGTTTGTATATGTCATATTTTGTTATTTTTTCCTTTCATCTCTAGAGTTATCTACGGCATTTGCCTTACTTTCAAAGAAGGTATCATTTAGACAACCATTGATGTAAGTAGTTGAAAGATAGTTTTGTTTATGTTATATAAATTTATTTATTTTTCTCTAAAATATTACTTATTCATATCGTCAATGTGGGAGTATGAACCTCTTCATATTTTTTAACGTATTGTAAATTATTTTTAAAAGAATCACAAAAATGTGTTTTATGATTGTCAACAAATAAATTAGCTAAATGTATAATTTTTCTACAAATTTGTTGAGTTTTTTTCAGTCTTATAATTAGCATAAATTTAAGCAAGGGTTTTTCAATCGTTAATCTACTAATTTTGTTGCTAAAAAACAGATCTCTGATTTTCAGCAGAAGATTTTGCTTTTTTCAAGCACCCTCCAGACTATTAAAAGTTTTTGCTGACTACTAAATTTTTTTTTGAGTGTTGTATTTAATTTTGTATTTCTTTTAAGAGAAGCAACACTCAGGAAATTTTTCCTATTAATTAATGTGTTGCTTTCTTTGGAAAATGGATAGTGGAGAGATGAAAGGTGGTGAAAGATGAAGGGCTTCGAACATGGCAACACTGTAATTGCGCGAGTAGATAAGTCGTAGAACAGTTGTTGCTCGCAACCTGATGTAGAGTTGGCGATAAAGACGTGCATCAGTAGAACTGTTTGTATTAGCAAAACAAATAAAACAGATACATACATGTTAAATATGTTATAAATAAGAGAATGAGTGTAACTGATATGGTATTGTTTTACACATGCACACTAACCCAACTCATAAAACCAATAACAGATATTTGTGGTTTTGCATGAAATATTTGTTTGTATTTGTTTTTTGTTCTCAAATAACTGTAGTACTACAAGTTATTTAAAAATAACTGAGGTACAACATATATTTTACAAACAACTTTAGTGAATTTTGTATTTAAAAATGATCAATAGTGAAATAAAATAAAAAATTGTGGCTAATGTACACAAAAGACACTACAATGGAAAAAAATAGCCAAAAAATAAAAAAAAACGCTACAATAAAAAAAAAAAAAATCCCAAATTGCAAAAAATCACCAAAATTAAAAAAATCTAATAATTTAAAAAAATCGCCAGAAATTAAAAACAAATAAAAAAATCGACCAAACTGAAAAAAAAATTGCTAAAATTTAAAACAAACGTTAAAAATTGCTAAAATTAAAAAAAAAAAATCTGCCAAACTGAAAAAATCGCTAAGACTGAAAAAATCGTTTAAAATGAAATAGATACTAAAATTGGAAAAAATTGCCAAAAAAATTAAAAGAAAAACGCTAAAATCGCCCAAACTGAAAGAAATCGCTAAAATAAAAAAAATTGCCAAAAATTAAAAAACTCGATAAAACTGCAAAAAAAAATCGGTGAAATTGAAAAAAACGCCAAAATTAAAAAAAATCGCCAAAACTGAAAAAATTGCTAAAATTTAAAAAAATTGTCATAAATTAAAACAATCGCTAAAATTGAAAAAAAATCGACAAAATTGAGAAAAAAAAAACGCTGAAATTTAAAAAAATCTTCAAAAATTAAAAAAATCACTAAATTTGAAAAAAAAAATCGCGCAAACTAAAAACAAAACACTTTGAGATAAAACTGCCAAAATTAAAGAAAAATCGCTAAGCTTAATAAACCGTTAATATTAAAAAAATAGACATCAATTTCTAAAACTGAAAAAATCGACAAAATTGGCAAAAAAAAAACGACAAAAATAAAAAAATCGCTAAAATTTAAAAAAAAATACGAAAACGGGCGATTTTTTATTTTATTATTTTTTATTTTTTTTAAACATATTGTTACTATTGCTATTATTTTTAAAACAAAATTGTCGGTACAATTTGAATATGTACATTAGGGTGGGTAGATTTAGCAATCCATATTGTGCCATCAATTTTTCGACATTCACTACGACATAACAAAAAAATAATTTTCATGGCGCCCAAATTTCCATTTTTTGACTTTTTTCGATGTGAATGTTATAAAAACAAAGTAAGAGCGTGCAGTTAAGGGTTAATTTTTGACTAAAATCCCAGGCGGTGGTCAACACCTTTCTAAAGATGTATTAGAAGTGAAACTCTAAAAAATTGATGATAACCAAAAATCAAATTTTCAAAGTGAACTCTAATAAATATGTATGCTTTTTTTTCTAAAACACATAAAACATATTTTTAATTATTTTTTGAGCAATTTCTTTTGCTTTTAGATCATTTTTACCCACAGTAGTGAAATTTTTTATTTTACTACATAGTTGCACGCTTTTTAACTTTTTTAAGCATTTTCTTTGAATTGTTTACAAATATGTACAATGTTTATCTATGGTATAACCATAAATAACAGTTTTATTTGTTTGATCGAAAAAAATACAACCAGTGTATTTCTCTCGTTCTCTTTTTACTCACTACACTATATCTACTTGAGAGCACACCACTACCTACTTGTAACAGAAACAAAAAAATACCCACCAATATCTACTCAAACCCAAAATATAAAAGAACTGGTATAAACAGATATAACTGTGCACGTGTTTAGTTGGCGACTGTCAGGAAACTAGGGATATAACTTTTAGCATTTTTTGCAAATATAAAAAAATTGCATTGCAATCTATACATGGAAAAATATAAAGAGATATTATACAACTTCTCCACTATCGTTAAAAATGTTTCCGCGTCAAATCCTCTGAAGTTTTCAAGGCAAATTTTTGTTCGATTTAATATTTCTTTTTTGCAAAGTAGATTAATAGATCCGAATAACACCAAAAGATGATGATGAATTAAGGTAAACTCGAATCTTGCAAAAAATATTAACACAATCTAATAGTTTGATTGAATATTTAGGTATTTCGCTAAATTTCTGGAAATCGGATCTTTTGGTCTTAATTTTTTTATAGCTTCGATGTCTACATAAGCTAACCTTTCATTTGAGTCTAATAATGTTTGTAATTGTTCAAGGATATTTTAAAAATATCTTTAGAAATTGCTGAAAATGGGAAATTTTAGACATTGGTCTCGTACCTATCTAATTACTGTAGAGTATTACTTTAGTTAGTCTCTTTACAGGAAGAAGAAAACATTTTTATTGAAAAATTTTACGGACACAAGGGATACACCAGACTGCCGCAGTTTCGTCCCCCTCCTGGGACTCGTCAGTGGTTAATTTATGTGTCAATTGAACAAAGTATTTTATATTGTTAATTTGCTCTATATGAAAACTTTTTTTTTTTACTTTTTTTGGTGTCGTACTGGTATTCGAACTCACTGCCTTAGCATCAAGCTATGCATCGTAATCTCACCTCTTAACGAGTTGAGCCACTTTCTTTTTAATTTATTATACATTACAGTCTATTTTTTGAGTGTATTTTAATTTGTTTTGGGGTGTAATATATATTTTTACATGTGATATTTACAATAAGATCTATAAATTGATGTAACTTTAACCCTCTAACGCCTGGCGATGACATTTGTCATCGTTTATAAAATTGAACCCAAATGCTTCGAATGAGTGTTTTATACTTAGAAATTGATATAGTTCGATATAAAAGTGAATTAGCTAAAAGTTTTGCGAAGAAACTGTTCGTATTCAGTGCACTGTTAAAACGCGAGAAAGCTTTAAAGTTCAAATTTTGTAAAAATTCAAAAAATAATTATTTTTTAATTAACTGAGATTTCCAACAACTAAAACACTTATTTAAGTTGATTTAAAACTCTTGAAAATTAAGTATAAGTAAGATTGAAGTATTACCTTTAATAATCAGTCCTTATTTTTCTTCAAGGACGAACAGGATTTTATCAGTATATCTCTAAAGGACATTGTCTTAACGTATAAAGTAATGGACGGATCGTTTTGAAATTTGGTATAGAGAAGACAATCAGTAATAGTAGCAAAAGTCTAAAGTTTGAACAAAAAATATTGAAGTTAAGATACTTTTTCGCATTTTGCAAAAAGCGAAAATCGCCATATCTTCTTAAAAAGAAGCACAAAAAAGTTTATTTGTGGATTGTGGTTATGTCTTGCTAAGAGCAATAATTTTTGGTACAAACTTTTGTTTTACTTGCATTAGTTTTCGAGATAAATTTTAAATTATTTTTGCTCATATCGCCGAAAGTAGTCAGAGAAAAACATTTTTTTAAGAGAAATTATTATTTTTTTTGCGAGACGAATACATGGTATGAATTTCATTGCAAAACAAAATTCGGGCATTAGAGGGTTAATTAAATCTAAAAAAAAACAAACATTTTAATATTTGTATCTGTTTTTATCTGTTTTTAAATATTGCTCATACGCCCTCATGTCACATATCTAAACTACAGTTGTCATCAAAAAAACTTTTAGTTTTTATTGCTCAAAAAAATACCGTTAAAAATTCAAATGTTTTCTCTCAAAGCTCCAATAGCTAAGACACAAACCAAAAATACGCTAAAACACCCCCCCCCCCTTTAAAAGGCTTTGCACTTTTACATAAAGTTTTCCCAAAGATTTTCTTTTACACTAAAATTAATAAAAAAACTTGAGGAAAAACAACTGTGTTGGAAAAAACCAAGCAAATACGCAAAATATTAAGAATATATGTGAAAAAGAAAATGCGACGACATTAAACAAGGGTGGTTGTCTTTTTTTTTGCTAGTTGGGAAAAATCGTGTGTAAAATGTGAAAAATTTTTAGTTGTTTCAGTTCTTTCTATCCCAAAAAAAAATTATAATAATTTAAATTTGATAAAAAATTAATCAAAATTAAAAATGTTTAATAATAATTATAACCACGTGTCGTTTAATAAATCAATTTATAATAGTGTTAAACGTTAATTTTTGCTTTTTTTAGATAACAAATCCAACTGAAAAAAGTTTTAACTTATAATAATAAAAAAAAAAAAAGTAACGCTAAATACGTCCCTCCCCGTTAAACAAAAACCAAAAAAATAGTAATAGTAACGGTCGATCAGTCGTTTTGTATATTGTTTATCGGAGATAAATATATTTTGCTCCAACAATTTAGTGGGTTTGTTATAGATAACCAGCGGTTCAAGTATTCCTATATTGTTTATGTTAACGCGTGCAGCAGTTCAAGGTCAATTTTCGGTACAAAAGATCTTGGGTGTTGAAAATCTCGTCGTCCAGCTTGATGGCTGGTGATATGTCTTCAATAGGGTGTGCCGCCCTTAAGAAATCATCGAAATTAAAACTTGCCAATGATAAAGAAAATAATGCCACCATTAATAATGGGGGCAGTGGTGGTGGTGGTTTAACTGGTACTGGTTTTGGTAATCGCAAGGAAAACGGTCATTTAGCAATGAGACCACCTAATGCTCCTCCCCAGAATATGCGTGGCGGTTTACGTGTCTATAAAATTGTTATTTTGGGTGATGGTGGTGTCGGCAAATCCGGTAAATATTGTTAATGCATCAATATATTATGGATTTACCTCTCCGTTCCGTGAAAAATCAATAAATTTTCGTTACAATTTTTTTTTTTTTCTTTCTATTTCATTTTCTCTCTAATTTCTTTGTTTTTGTTTTGACAAATTTTACTGCTGCTGAAATGTTGTTGCTGTTGGTGTTTTATGGTTGTATACATTTTCTTTGGCTATTGACGTTACGCTTTCATTTGATTTGATTCGATTTGGTTTGGTTTTTTTATTTTGTTTGCGTACACAAAACAAAAAACAGCTGTTACACTACAATTCGTTAGCCACAATTTCTTGGACTACCATGATCCAACAATTGGTAAGTTTAAGTAGTTAAAATTTTTATTAATCTATCATTTAAAGCAATGTTTGTTAGATATTTTCTATTAAACGATAACACTAGTTTACAGCGAAAACGAGACAAGCATGCGAATATTTTTTATAGTGTATTTAGGCAACCGAAAATCGCATTAAAAAATGTTTATGGTGTAGTTTAAAAAAAAAATATATATATATTTAAATCTTAATTTTTGAGTACACTGAGAGAATTATCTTTATGAAATCAATGCATTTTTGCATTAGATTCATGAAATGTCACTGGAACTCGTAAATTAAAACTTTTCATTAATATAATGCAGTTTTTCACAAAATGTAAAGAAAAATTTAACTTTATTTATTAAAAATTGTATACGACTGGTGAAAAAGTTTCATTAAAAATAGTTTCATTAAAACTTTGAAGCTTTTTCATAAAGCTTAAAAAGTTTTCATTCACATTGTGAAGAATACTTTATCAGTTTAGTGTAACAATTTAATTAAAACTCGTCCAAGAATTTCTCTCTGTGTAATTTGACTATTTTTACCATATCTCGATTTAGGGCTCAAGCTGCTTTAGTCAGTCAAAGTTCAAAAAAAAAATACCGTTTAATGCGTAACATATTTTTTGAATACTATATTTAAATCAGTTCAATAGTTTTAAACCTATACACTTAGGGAAAAAAGTTTCATCATATTGATATCATAAATCGTTAGCCATCAATTGCACAGTGAAATAAAAAGGAATGCAGTTGAAATACCTGGGAAGTGGTAATATTTTCCAGGTAGTTGTCGAGTACAACAAGAATCTGTTTTTTTAAATATGCAAAACACCTGCAAAATCTTGAGTTACGGGTAAAAAACTGGGTTTTCGTACCTTTACGCACTTATAAGCCAGTAACTTAGTTGAGTATTATCCGATTTTAAGGATTTAAAAAGAAGAAGAAAGTTAGACCTTTCGAATGGTATATATGCTAAGTTACGTTGAGAAATATGTGCGAATTTTTTTTTTTTTAATTTTTTTCGCCATTTTTCAAATTTGAAGACGTTTATACAAAGTATTTTGTGAAGGATCCGTACTGTATATGAATTTATTAACAAATCAAATTTATTTATGAGTAAAACTCAATTTCGTTTTTAAAAATCCGTTAAAAATTGATTCAGTTATTAAACTTTTTATTAACACATAATATTTGCAAAAAATTAAATTTTTGGCCATTCCACTCAAAAATGTTTGCTTGACCGTTTTTGTTTTTTTAATTCAGCATCATCAGTATGCCGTTGAGGTGACAAACAATATTCTGAAATCATTTTTATGTTATTTTTTCTCTCAAAACGGACTTCCATTGTAACAATCTCTTAGTGAAAATGTTCGCCTGGTTCATCGCTGAACTGGTCCTGGTTGTCTGAGAAGAAGTCTAACTTTGAATACAGGAAATGAATTTGTATGGACATGTTGCATTTCGCCATACTCACTTAAAAAATCGTTAACAACCGCTATATATGCGTCGCTTCTGTCATTACCAAGACAATTATCACTTAGTGCAACAAAACTCTTCCATTTACATTTTTCAACGGAACTTAGCTTGTTCATAAAGTTCTCATATCTCATAATTTTACGAATTTGAGGCCCAATGAAAATACCTAAAATTCACCAGAACACAGAAAAACGATAAAAAAAAATTATTAGATTTGGCAAGAAATACATAAATACCTCCTTTTATTGTGGCTTCGCTTAATTTTGAATGGCAAAAAGCTTCGCCGTTTACTTTAAGTTTTTTTTTTACATTATTTACATCCTCATTTATCATATATACAGGGGGATTCAGTCACGACCCGCCAAATTTCACCAGCGTATTCCTTGGCTCATTTCATGAAAATGTGTCCACTACGACCATCCCCGACAATGCAAGTGTTCGAAATGGCAGCTATTTGAAAATTTTCGGATTGGTGATCGGAGGGTAATATTTCTAACTTCTGAACCAGTGGTCGGATTTTTTTTTGTTTTTGGGCTTGTTAGAAAGGTCTTTGGGAGACCTTTCAGAATCAATAAAACAAAATTAATAAAAGTGAAATCGCCGAGATAGAGAGCTTTTAAAACAAATGGAAAAAATACATACAAACGTGCACATAACCTCAATTTGCTCAGCCAGATAGCAGGTAACTTATGTTTTTTTCTCTTAAAAGATAGCCCTAACTCTTACCTTTGCAAAATGCCCGTTCCAAAGTTATGACCATTTGACTGAAATGTAAACATTTTTTTTTTGTTTTTGGAAGCGAAATTACAAAATTACAAACACAAATGAATGTGTGCTGTTATTTCGCTTCCAAAATCAAACAAAAAATTGTTTGCATTTTAGTCAAATGGTCATAACTTTGGAACGATAAGACCTCTGGGCTTCGTTTAGGGCATTTTGGTAATAGGTAGGGCTATCTTTTAAGAGAAAAAAAACATAAGTTACCTGCCATCTGGCTGAGCAAATTGAGGTTATGTGCACGTTCTTATGTCTTTTTTTCCAGTGGGATATATATGTCCCATAATGTATCAATGTCCTGTAGGAAATGAATCAATTTCAACTATGTTTCTTGAAATTCGAAGCATTAGAGCATGGCCTATAGGCCTTTTTTTGGTATTCCAAAAGTTCGATCCCCTATGTCGAATCGCGTCCGAGAAAATAAGTACCAAAATTTATGAAAAAAAATACTTCAAATTATTTAACTTTGGTGTCACGCTATTCGACTCCTAGACCATATTGGTCCATGATAATTGGTATGATCTAAAATCAACATCTATTCTTTGTCGATACACATCAAACTTGCGAAAATCGGTTTGAGTGTGTAGCTAATACAACAAAAACTAGAAATCGCACATATAGTTTACAGAAAAAATGCGTATCATAAAACCAAAAAAAAAAAATTTTTAGTTTTTTGGAGCTATCTAAAATTACTTAATGCATATGTGGTTAATTTTTACTGCAATTGTGGTTCATTTTTTAAAAATTAAAAAAACTACTGACAATGTTAGTTGAATTTACTGAAATGTAAGTCGTCATTTCTTTAATTGAAATTTCATTTGTTTTTAACTACATTTGCAGTGATCTTTGCCTACATAGTATTCTAAGTGTAGAAATTACATGAATGGAATTCACAGTTTACGTGCTATCGTTGTAAAATATATATATTTGTGATAGTTTTGTATAGTTTCACCTTCAAAATCATGCCGTATCACAACGATAGCACTTTGGCGGTATGAAACAAGACCCCAATGAAATAAGGCCCCAAACCGAAAATGAAGTAAGGCCCCAAAAATTTCGATAAAAAAAAATTGGGGTGTTATTTCATTTTTTGGGACTTTATTTCATTTTTTTTTTTTGGGACTTTATTTCATAATGAAATTAGGCCCCAATATGAGAAATGAAATAAGTCCCCAAATAATATTTTGGGGTGTTATTTCATTTTCTTAAAAAGCACAATTTTTAAGTAATATAAGCAAATAACCGTTATAATTACTGCATGAATTATCAAGTTATTAATGTAAATAGTTATTTGCTATTAGTAAGTGAGATTATACCGTGTAGTAATTTTGAAGTTTCTTTTATGTCGCACGCAGAAAAACACTTTATTTCGCGAAGCCGCCCGCCGCGTTCTACGGAGGAAAAAAACCCCTAATACCGGCCGAAGGCCGACACCCAGAAGAACTTGTTTTTCAAATCAGATGTCGAATCTGTTGAAATCTTATATTTTTAAGACATCAAGTAATTTGTAAAAACAAGTTTTTCTGTGTGGCGGCCTTCGGCCGCTCTTAGGGGTTTTTTCCTCCGTAGAACGCGGCAGGCGGCTTCGCGAAATAAAGTTTTTTCTGCATGCGATTATACGATTTATAAATTTAGTTTTATTTTGTGATATACTACTAAAAAATATTAAATAAAAACTGTATTGATATACTAAATATTATTAATCTTTTTATTTTAAAAAGGCTAAAAAAAATCGCGCAATTTTTTTCACAGCCTTTTACTATGTATTAATTAGGAATAAAGAAATATTTCAAGTAATATATAATTTTGTTTTTTTTTTATTGGGGCCTTATTTCATTTTCAAAATGGGGCTTTACTGCATTACGAAATAAAGCCCCAAAAATTGGGGCGTTACTTCATTTTGTTTTGGGGTGTCGTTTCATTTGGTTGGGGGTTTATTTCATTTTTTTTTTTGGGTATTGTTTCATAATGAAATAAAGCCACAAAAAATAGGGCGTTATTTCATTTTTGGTTTGGGGACTTATTTCATTGGGGTGTTGTTTCATACCGCCTAGCACTTTATCTATGCATTCCTTCATATTGTTTGATTGAAAGTCAAATAATTAAAGAGTCCAAATCTTGGAAAACGATTAATAAAAGTTTTAAAATTTCAGTTATTTGTTGATTTTAAACTTAAACTAGTACCAGCGCAGGAGTTTGGGGGCAATTTTCCTTATCCTTATGACATCTCTATGGATTAATTTTTAAGTATATGTAGAGATCTTTTTTTGTAATTGTGATATTTCTTTACAGAGGACTCATATCAACAGCAAGCGGTAATTGATGGTGAAGCAGCTTTATTGGATATACTCGACACAGCTGGACAAGTTGAATTTACGGCAATGCGTGATCAGTACATGAGATGTGGTGAGGGTTTCATTATTTGTTATTCAGTAATCGATCGTCATAGTTATGAAGAAGCTTCCGAATATCGTAAACTAATACAAAGAGTACGTTTAACCGAAGATATTCCAGTGGTATTAATAGCCAACAAAAGTGATTTAGAATCACTAAGAAAGGTATGAATTTGATATAGTCTTAATGCATTTATATATTGATTTGAAATGCTATATATATATATTTATAGGTTTCCACCGAAGAGGGTCGTAATCTTGCCAATCAATTTGGTTGTCCATTTTTTGAAACATCTGCCGCTCTACGTTTGTATATTGATGAAGCATTTTATGCTTTAGTACGCGAAATACGCCGTAAAGAAAAACAGAAAGCTTTGGGCAATGGCACCAGTTCAGAGAAATTGCACTCAAGGCATCGTAGCCGTTGGTGGCGCATACGTTCAATATTTGCTTTAGTTTTTCGACGAAGACGTAATTTAAACTAATTTTATACGTTTTCCTTTTTTATAATTCAAACTACTTATTCAAAAATTAATGATATATCGCTCATTTACTTCAAGACTGTCATAAGTCAGAAAATGTAATTTTTGAGTTAAAGATGCAGATTTATTAGTTATATCATGCTTTATATTGTGTAAAAATTTCATATTAGTATCATGTATACTTTTCGAGATAGAGTATAATATATTTTACTTTTTCTTTAAAGTGTGTGCAAAGAGTATATACTTTATAGAGAAACTGTGCAACTTACGGGTCTATCGATAATTAGCGAACTCGCACACAACACTCAATAAGAGAAAGATACATTAAAACTCCCTGGTTAAAAAAACGTAATCAAATATATAGAGAAAGGGTCGAGTGAGGCAGATATGGATGGAAAACTTTAAACTTGTTTTCTGCAAAATCGTGTTTTTTGAGTTATGTCAGTCTTGCAGTAAATGAGCGATATGTAGTTGATTCATATTTTTGTGATCTGTTATTAATAATGGTAAGACTCTATTACTTATTATTACTCGAAGAAAGGTTTAATTTAGTATACAAAACGGTATGTTAATCAGTGATGGAAAATTCAGTACTTTTTTTTCAGACTTTTTCAAATGCAAAAGTACCATAAAAAGCCAGCGTCCAATTTAATAGTTTTTTTTAGGAAAAAAAAATCAAATTTAAAAATAATACTCTTTTTTATATAAACATATATGTTGAATGAAAAAAGTTCTCAAAATCGAAATGATGAGAAAAATTCTAGAGTATCGGTATTATTGTACAAAATCGTTAAAAAAAATTAAGAGTTGTGCAATGATAACATATTTTTTCAAGAAAGCAATTCAATAGAATCACGTTTTTAACATGAATTTGTTCTTTAAGTTGTTTTTAAGTAGCGTAAAGTTCCATAAAGTACTATTTTGGTTACCATTTCACAAAGATAGCAAATATCTTTCAAAATTTAAAGTTTCCATCCCCGATATAGGTACTTATTTCAGTTAAAACTTACATATAATTAATTTATATTCTTTGTAAAAAAAAACACATATTAACATTTACCATCTGCAAAATTTTAATATGCGGATTCATGTAAAGCTAGTGTAGCTCGTATATTTATTGTGTAAACTGTGTAAAATCTATTTTTTTATATAAATTGTTACATAAAACTCGTTAACTTACTTGGCTCCCATAATATAGACGATATACGAGGCCTTACATGAATCCCCTAAAACATACGACGAAATTTTTATTTTTACTTTTTAAGCTGGATTTACACCTAATGAACCTCATCTATAATTTTCCAGCTTGGGAATATTGATTTCCAAGTTTTTATAATTTTTCTTTTGAAAAAGACATTTCATATCCCTAACATTGGCAAGTAGTATATTACGGTAGTTATGGTCCTAATAACGGCAGTCAAGATCGAGTAAAATCGTTTGAAAATTGTTCTTTAAAAATACTAATAATGACAACACAAAGTTAAACCGAACTTAAACTGCTGAAAAATTTCCAACTTTTTCTGCAGATTCGTGTTTATCGATCCAACAAAGTGTGGTCAAAAATATATTTTTTCAACTCCTTCTTTGAAAAAATCCATGGGACATATATATTCCATTGGTCTCAAAATTAGGGACACAAGGGATCCACCCAAGGATGATGAAGAACTAAGATGCACAGAACTGCGCGCGACGCGCACCTGGTCGTGTCATCGCGACAACACCTCATCGTGCCATCGCGCACAAAGGCAGTTATGTATGCGAACAAATTTTAAGACTGTGGTTTTATTCACCCACTATTAATGGCACGATCAGGTGCGCGTCGTGCACAATTCTGTGCATCCTAGTTCTTTATCATCCTTGATCAGGGATGATAAATGGGATTTTCAAATAGTACCAATCAGCATAAAAAATAGTACTTTTTCGACCCTCATAGTACTAAATACAAGTTTTTATTATAAATTAACGTTTTTAAAATTTATTTGTATAGAAAAACTAAATTTAGTTGATTTTAGTTACAGAATTTATAAAAATTATCAGACTATTTCTTAAATTACAATTTTTTTTGCAAGGAAATCTATTTCATTACTCATTCGATTTTAGAATCACAATGCAAATTTGAAGATGTTGGCAATGGCCTTTTTTCAATTGTACTTTTTTAAGATATTTATGTTTCACTTTTCGAACACTTTTTTTTTACTCGAACTCAAATAAAATCATCTTTAATCAATTCCATTTACAACGATTGGATCCAAATAAATACATTTGATAAATATTTTACTTTTAAGTTTTAATAAATTAAAACCAAAAGTTTATTTTTCGATCTTTTATCATAAATTATGATGTGAGCAAGATTATTCAAGTTCAAGATCATTTGTTTTTTGTTTAACAAAAAACCGTGCAACGATATTTATTAATCAAAAAATTCTTCATCCGCAACTTAATGCAGATTTTAATCCACTGACAGGTCCTTACATGTTTCATGTAGCGTCACCTACAATCATCAGAGAACCAATGTGGACGGGGTAGAAGATTTACCCAAAGCTATAATTTTCTGATGACAAAAGATGAACACTTTACCCGTAGTGTTTTTTAAACTTCATGAGAAGTTTAAAAAACAAAGCACGGAAGCATCCAACTAATTCAAAAAATTAAAACCTTTTTTTCTTTAACTAACAAATATCGTTGTTTGTGTAAAGGCTAGAATCTCTAGCCATAGTACACAGTGTTGTTAGTGTTTAGTAATAAACAATAACAGTTTCTGACTATAGAATTAGGACCATAGATCAGTTTTTGCCGTACTTTGCAATTTTCAAATATTTTACTTTTAAGTTTTAATAAATTAAAACCAAAAGTTTATTTTTCGATCTTTTATCATAAATTATGATGTGAGCAAGATTATTCAAGTTCAAGATCATTTGTTTTTTGTTAAACAAAAAACCGTGCAACGATATTTATTAATCAAAAAATTCTTCATCCGCAACTTAATGCAGATTTTAATCCACTGACAGGTCCTTACATGTTTCATGTAGCGTCACCTACAATCATCAGAGAACCAATGTGGACGGGGTAGAAGATTTACCCAAAGCTATAATTTTCTGATGACAAAAGATGAACACTTTACCCGTAGTGTTTTTTAAACTTCATGAGAAGTTTAAAAAACAAAGCACGGAAGCATCCAACTAATTCAAAAAATTAAAACCTTTTTTCTTTAACTAACAAATATCGTTGTTTGTGTAAAGGCTAGAATCTCTAGCCATAGTACACAGTGTTGTTAGTGTTTAGTAATAAACAATAACAGTTTCTGACTATAGAATTAGGACCATAGATCAGTTTTTGCCGTACTTTGCAATTTTCAAATATTTTACTTTTAAGTTTTAATAAATTAAAACCAAAAGTTTATTTTTCGATCTTTTATCATAAATTATGATGTGAGCAAGATTATTCAAGTTCAAGATCATTTGTTTTTTGTTAAACAAAAAACCGTGCAACGATATTTATTAATCAAAAAATTCTTCATCCGCAACTTAATGCAGATTTTAATCCACTGACAGGTCCTTACATGTAGGTGACGCTACATGAAACATGTAAGGACCTGTCAGTGGATTAAAATCTGCATTAAGTTGCGGATGAAGAATTTTTTGATTAATAAATATCGTTGCACGGTTTTTTGTTTAACAAAAAACAAATGATCTTGAACTTGAATAATCTTGCTCACATCATAATTTATGATAAAAGATCGAAAAATAAACTTTTGGTTTTAATTTATTAAAACTTAAAAGTAAAATATTTGAAAATTGCAAAGTACGGCAAAAACTGATCTATGGTCCTAATTCTATAGTCAGAAACTGTTATTGTTTATTACTAAACACTAACAACACTGTGTACTATGGCTAGAGATTCTAGCCTTTACACAAACAACGATATTTGTTAGTTAAAGAAAAAAAGGTTTTAATTTTTTGAATTAGTTGGATGCTTCCGTGCTTTGTTTTTTAAACTTCTCATGAAGTTTAAAAAACACTACGGGTAAAGTGTTCATCTTTTGTCATCAGAAAATTATAGCTTTGGGTAAATCTTCTACCCCGTCCACATTGGTTCTCTGATGATTGTAGGTGACGCTACATGAAACATGTAAGGACCTGTCAGTGGATTAAAATCTGCATTAAGTTGCGGATGAAGAATTTTTTGATTAATAAATATCGTTGCACGGTTTTTTGTTTAACAAAAAACAAATGATCTTGAACTTGAATAATCTTGCTCACATCATAATTTGATAAATGTTAATTTATGAATGGGTAATTGAATTAAATGTTGAATATTGAAGTTTCTCTGAAGTTTCTAAAAATAGAACTGTTGTGTTGTTGGAGTTGTACTTCTGAGATAATGTATGCAAGAACAAAAACACCGTGTATTGAATAAAACTAGTTTTAATCACAACAAAACTTGACGATAGATCAGTGCGCTAAAGCGCTCTGTCTAATGTGTGGTGCGAGTGCATGTGGCATTATAAATCAGTTTATCTAAACCACGGTCAGTGATTGCACAGAAAATTTCATATAGACGCAATCGAACAAATAAAAACATAACAAATATTACATTATTCAAAAAAAAAACAGGGTCACTGACAAAGGTTCAATACCAGAAACTGCGCAGTCTGATTCAGGAAAATTGAAAAATTTACAATGTAGTTATGATTTTTAGAAAATACACTCATTCTTCTCTAAAAAGAAGAAAATTCAAACTCAATCTTTAATTTTTATTTATATGTAAATAGTACTAAAAGAGTCAAAGGAGTACCATGGTACTTTTCCGGATCATTTCAAACTCA
This sequence comes from Delia radicum, assembly GCA_021234595.1. Lineage (NCBI taxonomy): Eukaryota > Metazoa > Arthropoda > Insecta > Diptera > Anthomyiidae > Delia > Delia radicum. The sequence continues at coordinate 184,250,328 of CM037855.1, read as the reverse complement.
ATCTTTAATTTTTATTTATATGTAAATAGTACTAAAAGAGTCAAAGGAGTACCATGGTACTTTTCCGGATCAAATAGTACCAAAAAAAGTACTAACTTTATCATCCCTGTCCTTGATCATTGCGAAAGACGTGGCACATAACCTTAGTAACTTTTTTGAGGATCGCAATATATCGAACCTTTTTATAATATTATTCTCAGTTGGTAACACCTTTTTTTGTGTGTAATTAAAAAAATATTTTTTAAAGTTTTTATAAAAATAGAGTTTTGCGGCCACTATATTGCCTAAACTGTGAACTTTAAAAATTGGAAAAAAAATATTTTTTTAAAAATAATTTAGGCGTAGAATCAAATACCGAATTCACATTGACACTAAATCAGCGTTTTTTGGCCACTGAGCGCATATGGAAGGAGTTCAAACTTTAAAAAATAATAACACCATTTTTTTTATTGATACAAAAACATTTTAAAAAGTGATGATATCCCAAAATTAATGATATCGTGCCGTACTCTAGTGTTTGAAGCACTTTAACATTAATTAAAAATATTTTATAGAAATTTTTATGATTAAAAAAAAAAAAAATAATTTTAATAAATGTTTTTTAAAAATATTTAAAGTTTTTGAAACTGTCAAAGAACAAACCTCTAATAATAGGGTCGTTCCAAAAGCAAACGTTGACAGTCATCAGCACGTCCTATTCCGATTGCATGAAACTTGGTATGTATATGTAATCTCGTAATGAGTATGACAAAACAATTTGTTTATATTTTTAAAATTCGTTGTCATTCGCGATTTATCGCTGCTTTAAGTTGGTATTTTTTTAAAAATATATAAAAAATACAAACTGTTCCAATGATCATAAATATTGAACGCATAGTCCTATTTGTATCCCTTTTTCAAAAGCGTATACATCACATATCTCAGAGAAGCTTTAAATGACAAAGTCGGAAAAAGAGAAACGGACCACCGCTGGCAAGGCACTTCAGCATGGGGAGCAAGTGCTTTTCCAATCTCAAAATGATAACAGCAATAGACAAAAGGTCCGTCTGTTAAGAAAGCGTCGGAAAAGCACTGGGTAAATAAAATTTCCAACATTTGCAAAAAGTTAGTAAAATTATAAAATGTATGGTCTAAAAATATATTTTTCAAAATACAATTACAAAAAAGTTCATTAATAATAATTTTTATGATGTTAAAGGGATACGAACACTGGCCGCCAAATTGGCGGCCGACAGCTCTACCCACTGAGCTAACGAGACATAAGTGAATGATAACTGCTATGTAACTGATGGTTGCACAAATATGGCAGCACTGGAATAAGGTTTGCTGAAAACAACTTGTCAACGTTGAGAAAACCAAAAAAAAGTTAGTCTTCAAAGAGCTTTACTAGGCACGAAAAAATCAATGTTATGTATAAAAGATATTGAAAAGTATTAAAAAAATCACAAATAAAATTATGCCTGGGACAGTAATCGAACTCTAAACCTTCTGACCACACACTTTTTTAAACAAAGCATCATCATTCTCATAAAACAAATGCTCTACCAGTGGTTAGACTTTTGTACCATTGTTAATTACTGCCTGGCTAGCACTGGGAAAGCACTTTTTGCCAACGTCGACACAGTGGTCTCAGCCAATTACACTGGTTTATAAATTTTAAAAAATTTTGCGACCCACGACATTTGGCTTTTATTTTCCATGTAAAATAGCGCACTGAATCCGAAAATTAAGTCGAAAAGTTCAAAAGTAGAACAGTTTTTAAGATATAGCTAACTTTTGAAATTTTCGATTTTTAAAAAAAGTGGTTTTACTTAAATAAAAATATCTGCGGACCAAGACGGTGGTTTTGAAAGTTTTTATTTTTAAATTAAAGCTAAATAAACGCTTTATCAACTTTCCATACAATAGTTCTTAATCCGATTATCGCCTTAGCAGCTATTTATCGATATATCGACAACTTCTCTTAAATTTTAACGAAATTTAGAAAAAAATGTAAATTCTAATGTAAATTTCGCTAAGTTAAAATTGTTTTAAAATTTATTTCTCTCTTTGCAGTTCAAGTCTGCTCCATCAAAAAGAATAAAAGATGCTCCCTAATAAAATCAGTTAACAACTGTAGACGCTACTTGCATTTGACTAAAAATGCAGAAATTCAGTTTTTATACATTTTTACTTTATTAAGTGTAATCTTACATTAAAAATATCTAGAAGTATTAACTAAAATTTGTTAAGGCTTGATTTGCAACTCCTTTTATATGTACTGCTTGTTTCTCTGGTGAGAAACCAACAATAGTCACCCATCATCGCTTCGTCCCAAAATTCTTGATAGCGACGTTCCATGTCCGTCATTTGTTGGTGAAAACGTTCACCGTGCTCATCATGCTTTCATCGCCAAGATTATCCGGGAAGAAGTCGAAATGAGATTGTAGAAAATGAATCTTTAAAGACATATTTTCATTTTCTACACTCTCATTTGGACTTCTTCCCGGATAATCTTGGCGATGAAAGCATGATGAAATGAATCTTTAAATACATATTTACACCTATTTTCTTGGGAAATCTGTGCTGTGCAGGGGAACGCCTGCGAAGGGGAACTCGCAGATCTCGCATCTACATTCTTTCTGACAGTCAGGCTGCACTGAGGGCCTTAATGGCTTATAAGGTGTCGTCCGGGTTGGTCATGGAATGCATTCAGACTCTCAATAGGCTCGGTAGAGGCAAGTCTCTAACCTTGGGTTGGATTCCTGGTCATGAGGGCAACGAGAGGGCAGATTGTCTTGCCAACCGCGGGGCCCGAAAGCCCTTTATTGGTCCTGAACCATTCTGTGGAATACCTGCGGGGTATGTTAGGTTAAGGCTCAGGGCATGGAGAGAGTCTGAATTCTCTGGTTACTGGGAAAACTCTCCTGGTCAGCGCCAGGCTAAAAGATTGATCTCTTTTTCCAGTAGGGGGTCGAGGCGACTCTTGTCGCTTGAAAGGGGGGGTTTGAGGACCCTGGCGTCGTACTTAACTGGACACTGTAATCTCAGATACCATCTGCACAAGAAGGGTCAATCGGACACGGATTTGTGTAGGTTTTGCGAGATGGTGTCTGAGACCTTGGAGCATGTTCTCTGCGAATGTCCCAGGCTTTGTGATAAGAGACTTAGGTTTCTAGGTGATCGCTTCATTTCGCCTTCCGACATCGCGAACATTTTGCCTAATAGGATAATTGGCTTTATAGGTAGCTTAAATCTGTAGGTAACCTTAGGCAGCACAAAAGACCTACATTGGTCGCGGTGCATAGTGCCTTCTGATCTAATCTACACCTATTTTCTGATAGTTTGTAAGCAAGTTTTCGATGACTTATTTATAATCCAAGCTTCTAAAATTACCTTAAAAGCATGAAAAAGTTCAACATTTAATTATTTGCCAGATTTTTTTTTTTTGTAAAACACTGAAATTATTGTAAAACAAATACTGGGAAAACGTTTTTTGGAAAAACCGTTACAGCGGCTTAAACAAATGTTCTGAAAGTGATTTAATTACAATTAATCGGTTAGCCAGTGCTTGATTTTTTGGCACTTTCTGGCTGGAGAGATATTAATGTTAAATTACGATCAATAGTCAATAATTACGACCATTTGAACAGTATGACTTTTTATAAATTTTCAAAAAAAAAATCCCAACTTTAAGCAGCGATAAAAAACGAACGACAACGAGATTAATAAGGAGATTATATATACCAAGTTTCATGCAAATCGGAATAGGAGATGTTGAAAAAGTTAGTTAGTTCTGGAATGACTCTATACATATAAGTATTTACTAAACCTTTCTTAACTATTACCGATTTTAATTTGTTAAATTTCTTGTTTTAACTAAAAAAAGTACAATGTTCTCCTAGATCAATTTAAATTTATTAAAACTAACATTCTAAAAGAATATTATGTTTTTCACGATCTCGTTCAACATTATACTTTTTTAATTTAAAGTATTTTTGTATAATCAAAATCATAAAATTATATGTTCCATATAATATATATGAAGACCTTATTGCAAAAACTTGATAAGCCACTTACATTGTTTTATGGGTTTTCGCTGTTTTCTAGACTTCCATAGATTAATATTTGACAGAAGTCTTGCTTAAACACTTAGTGCAAGTACCTAGAGTATAAAAGTCCTGCAAAAGTCATATTTTTTACATTTTTTAACCTCTAAAATGCAAAAAACAAACTAAAACCAAAATGGGGCTTATCAAGTTTTTGCAATAAGCCCTTCATATAATATATTTTATTTTTTTTTTTTCATAATGTTGCTAAGAAACATATAACAAATGTTGCGTAGTTCATATTATATTATTAATTAATATAAAAATAAGAAAACAAAAAATCCAAGAAGATTAAAAGAATTTATTAATAGTTGATATTTAAAATAAAAATCAATGATTTATTTCAATAAAAACAACAAAAAAATAAAATTAGGATTAAGTTTAAAATCAAATAACTATTAAATATTATGATAAATTTAACAAGGTCCAAATTGCAAAAATTACACGGTGCTACAAAAAATTGCAATCACTTTTCAAGTGACCGAGTGTAGTTTGTAAGTCTAGTAGAGTGTATTACAAAACCGGTTTGAGAAGTTGCAATATACCCTCAAATTTTCGAGATTTTTGGTAAAAGAGAATTTTTTCCGACCGGCGCATTTAAACATTTGTTTCTAAGTCATTTTTATCAGATTTTATATTTTGAAATGCTATTTTCTAAATATACTTTCTTAAAATTATTAAAATAAATAGGTATTTGTTATTATTTATAACAATTAAAATTTTCAATTTATTCTTTTAACCTTTTCAACTTCTGCGAGGGTTGCTTTTCGAACACAGAAAAAACTAAAAACGGGTTTCAATTAAAAAATTTATTGAATCAATTAATATTTTAATTGATTTTGCACCTATCACGGCACTGATACTATCAATTAAACCTTTTATTAAAATTAAGAAGGAAAAAAAAGTTATAAATAACTTCTACAAAAAAAAAAATATGATACTCACAAAAAAAGTGTGTGATCTATACGTTGGTATGTGTGTTTTGTTGGCAATGCTGAGTCTGTTTGGGTGTGTGCTTGTTTTGTTTGTTAACATCAAATGTATTTGGTACTTTATACTGAAAATTTTCTATTTATGCATACAGTGTATGAAAAAATAATATGATAATTGCGTCTAAAATAAAATATGTATTTATATATTTAAACGTCAATTAAAATATTAATTGTTTCAATTAAATATTTGTTTAGAAACAAATTTAATTCAAATCAAATCTTTAATTAGATATTTTAGGTTGATAATTTTTTCTGTGAACAACAACAATATTCTTAAAGTTAATGTTTTCCTGAGTAAATTGGGTACCCATTTTATAAAATCCGTTAAAAAATGACAAAGTTTTGGTACTTTTTTACATATATAATAAAAAAAAATTTCAGTTTTTTTACAACTTTTACAACTTCTACGAGGGTTTTTACTAATCTTATTTTTAAACAACAATATTCTTAAAGTTAGTGTTTTCCTGAGTAAATTGAGCATTAATTTGTTAAAATCGTTTGAAAATTCACAATGTTATTGTACTTTGTCTACATATGTATATTAGAGCGACTCACCAAAAAAAGTGCTCGATGTACCCTTCTAAAAATGAACCTTGGACTTTTTTAAGATGACATTTAAAATATTTCGGCTCCAGCTTTGACCTCTCGTGGGCTGGACCATTTTGAAAATGGGTCTATTTTTGCATGTTTTGTTAATTTGAGAATCTGTTTACTTACCAACATATACAATATGGGTATCATAAGAAAGGTTTTTTCAATGGCGCGTCCAACTGTATATACAATTTGTCCAAGGACAGTCATCCATGTCCTTTTTTAAGGATATTCTGTAAAAAAAAAGGGTTTTTGAATTTTTTGTTCGGGGTTGTTTGTAATAAAAATGCCAAATTAACATATTTTAATCTTCAGTCAATTTAATTAAATACGGGTTCCAGATTTTTTTGAAATTCGTGCTAGTTTGCGTTTTGACAACAATGCAATGGGGTGGTAACTCTTCGTTTTAAATAGGACAATATGGGTATCAAATTTTTTCTTTTGCCAAGTACATCATCTTTGTATGTAAATAATTTAGATTTTTGCAAATTAGATGCATTTTACACGGTGCTCTGGAATATATATAAATGCAATTTTGTGGTAACTCTAATATGATAGCGGATTTAGTTTCTAGATCATGTATGGATGAAAATAGGACTAAAGAAAGAAAAAAAAAAAATGATCCACGACTTTATGGCAGCATACTCTTTTTTCAATTTGTAAAAATCTATTGAAAATTTGTTTTTTCTAATGCAAATTAGCGCTTTAGTGTGAAAGAGGAGAAACTAAATTTTGTATATATTGAAAAAGTACCATAACTTTGTGAATTTTTTAACCGATTTTGACAAATGAAGGTTTATTTGACTCAGGATAACATTAACTTTATAAATATTATAAAAATAAAATGTTTGAGCTCGAGGCCTGGATTTTTCTTTAATTAAAACTCTTCTTTATTATTTTCCAATATTTCGAAACTCTTCGAGTTTCATCCTCAGGGCGTATCTTTAAATTAAATATAAGAACAATACAAAAGGTATTATCATATTGTGTTTGTTGTTTGTTTATACAAATTGTTAACTACACTTAAATGTATTATTGTACGTACACTATACACCAAATTATACTTACCTTTTGTATTGTTCTTATATTTAATTTAAAGATACCCCCTGAGGATGAAACTCGAAGAGTTTCGAAATATTGGAAAATAATAAAGAAGAATTTTAATTAAAGAAAAATCCAGGCCTCGAGCTCAAACATTTTATTTTTATAATTAAATTGGAAAGGTCGAATAAAAAACAACTACAACTTTATAAATATAAGTTATAAACAAAACTGAAAATTTTAATAATCATATATATAGAAAAAGTACCATAACTTTGTCAATTTTCAACTGTTTTTAGCTAATAAGGACTCAATTTACTCAAGAAAATACTAGCTTTTAGAATATTGTTGTTTTAAAAGAAGTTGAAAGATAAAAAAAAAAAAAAAATAATTTTAATTGTTATTGTTATTGTTATTAAAAAATCTCTACCTATTTATTTAATAATATACAGAAATCGTGTATTTTTAGAAAGACCAGGTATTTTACTTTTAAATGCTGAGTAAAAAATCTTTAAATGCGTCGGTCTCAAGCAATACCCTTTTACCGTTATCTCGAAAATTTGAGGGTATAGTGCTACTTATAAAACCGGCTTTGTAATCAGCTAGATTTACATCCTACATTATTTATTTATTTATTTATTTATTTATTTTATTTTCTTCATTTTCAATGACCTAGCCTTTTGGCCATAATCGGTCATTTGACAAGTGATCTGTGTAGCACAGTGTTATTATAGTTTATATTTTGTTTTATAAATGTTTTAAACACAAATTTAATTATATTTTTTTATATGTATTAATTTTTAGTTAAATTATTGTTATTTAATTTTATTTTTTATTTTTTTAATTTTTAAATTTTTTATTTTAAAATTTTTAAAAATTAAAAAATATAAAAGGGGTTCCATAAAAAAATGCAACAAAGAAAGTAAAATATTATTCATTCTTCTTTTGATAATGAAAAAATTGCCATTTTATGACTTCATGCTCTATGAAGCCTGTAATACTTCTCCATATTCAGTATTTAAATTTTTAAAAAAACTCGCGATTTTTTCACGGTCTTAATTAAAAAAATATAAAAAATTCAAAATCCCAAAAGTATGTAAAGCTACGACAATTCATTGGCCCTGAACCCTTCTGTGGTGTACTCAATTGATATGTCAGAGAGAGGCTCAGAAGATGGAGGGAGTCGGAGTTTGGGGCCTATTGGGCCAGATCGCCTGGGCCTGTTTATATCTCTCTCTTTGGAGAGGTCGCGGAAACTCTTGTCTATGACGAGGGGCGAACTAAGGACCGTGTCGAGTTACCTCACGGGACACTATGGCCTTAGGTATCAATTGTACAAGATGGGACGATCCTCTACGGATACGAGCAGGTTTTGTGAATTGGAACCCGAGGCCTCAGAGCATGTTCTCTGCAAATGTCCGAGGCTCTCCGACAGAAGGGTGCGTTATTTTGGTGGTCGAAGTGACGAAGTGATGCCATCGTACGTTTGGAAATGTTTACCTGGTAGGATAGTTGGCTTCGTAGGGAGCCTGAACCTATAGGGTGTATTCGTTGGCAGCACAAAATACCAACTTCTGGTGGCGGTGCATAGTGACACTCTAGTCTAATGTAATCTAATCTACTCTAATGTAAGGCAGCATTGACATTACCTCGAAATCCAGTTTAAACAAGATTTCGAAATCTAGTTCGCGTATCATTTTTTATACTACCATATGAACGAAATCTAGTTTAAACTGGATATCGAAAAATAACATTTTCTACATATTTGAAAATTGTTTGTTGGGCGAATCACACAAAGTTCGCTGAAATTCGGACATAAGATCAATGAGTCAGAAGTAATAAAAAATTGGTAAAAAATTATTTCAAAGTTTCTAGAAACTTTTTGTACTAAAAGTTTTTAATATTTTTAGTACTCCCAAGGAAATGTTAATACGAATTTGTATTTCATTTGATACCAAATTTGAATATTGTTTTGTTTAAAAAAGAGTGAAAAAGTTTTTCACCTCACAATTGTTTTGTTCATTGTTTTTTTGTTTGTTTGTTTTTTGAGGAGGGTAAAAAAAATTGGGGTGGATAAGAAAACTATACATGGTCTTTAATTATTTTGATATGATAAACACGAAAATGTCAAAAAAATTTCAAAAATAGTTGAGTCGTAAATCGAGTTTTGCCTGTAGTCCTAAAATATCCCTTTTATACGATATTTCAAAACTGTGAAATGATAGCAAAATTTGGAGTCCAGATTTGAAATCAGGAGATAGAAATCTAAAAATATCACTTTTTTTAAATAAAATCACCCAAAAAATGTTTAACAAAAAAAAAGAAAAAACTGAACAAAAACCTGCTCTTTTGTATATGTCCCATATTGTATCAGTGTCCTGTAGGAAATGGAATGAATCAATTCCAAATATCTCAATGTTTCTTCACACTTGAAGGATTGGACATTGCCCTAACAAAAGTTCGATCCCCTATGTCCAATAGTGTCCAACAAAATATTCATAATTTTAAACTTTGGGACCACCCGATTCGGCTCTTTTACCATATTGGTCCAATTTGTTGGTATGATCTGAAACCTACATCTGTTCTTTGTCGATATATGTTTCAATCGGAAATATTGGTCAAATAAAAATGGGGCATATATCAACCATTCGTCTTCCAAGAATAAACCCAAGAGAAAAAAATTTGTTAAACGGTGTAATTTTGTGATTTTTTGTTGAAATTTTTACAATTTTTGTTTAGTCTACCCGAGTAAAATAATGTATATATAACAATATGTTCTTTAATATAAAAATATATGGTCATATAAATTAGCATATGTATCAATATGTATTTATATATAATAATATTTTCAAAATTAATTTATAAGCATATCCAATCATGTATAAAAAATATACTATTCTGAATTTTATATATGATAATACATGGTTGATAAATTTGATTACATTTTGATATAAAACCCAATACATAAGCTTATATAACACAAAATCTAAAAAGGTCTTCTGTCATTTTATACATAATTATATATAATCGAAACTGTACAACTTTTCTAAGTCAGTTTCTATGTAACCCAGCAAAACTTTGGTAATGGGTGCGATAAAGTAATGCATTACCTTGTAATGTATACTCCTTACCAGTATCATTATTTTCCAACAAAATGTAATGAGTTACCAATAATTGTGTACTCATGGATTACCTTGTAATGATACATCATTACCTTTTACATTATTTCGAAACAAAAAAAAATAATGACTTACCGAGCATCCATTACATAATGCATGAACTATAAACTTAAAGTAATAATTGAAATATTTTTTTGAAAATCTATATTTAGACACATTACTTTGTGATTTTTTGTAAGCATGAGGGTAAGGTATATAGTTTTAACTATACAAACGGAAAATCGAAACACAACAATTCATTTACATTTTAAGCAACTTATTATTATATGTGACGATAGCTCAGCGGGTAGAGCTCTCGCCTAACAACCGCAGGACCCCAAGTTCGAATCCCAGCGAGACCACGTTATTTATTTAATTAAAATAAGTGTTTGTAATAATTTTTCTTAATACTGTTTTTTTTGTGAAAATATATTTATAAACCTATTACTTTTTACCACCATATAACCAAATAAGTAACCAGTTACTTTACACCCTACAAAGTAATGGGTCCACCCATTACTTTTAGGCTCATCGCCTGTAAAATTCATCAATGAAGTAAGGTGCATTGTAATGAGTGAAGCCCTATGGAGATGCATTATTTTAACCATTTTTTGGTAATGTGTGGTTTTGCAGGGAACTAAATCAAAAATCGCAAAATATTTTACGAATATACAGAGTTAATAATTTTGCGAAATCCATTTCCTTTACATAATCCTTTTTAATATAGAATTTTTTTTTTATTAAAATTAACAATTTCGTTTAAACCAAAAATTTGATGTTCACAAAAAAATAAAATTGAAGTTATTTACAGATTTAAGGAATACATTTTGTGTTTCGAGCCCGATTTATGGATATCAAACAGACTTGGGCGACGTCAATTACATTTCAAAATCGTTCACTTGTGAAATTTTTCTATATACGAACAACATCTGGGTATTTAATTACAGGGCAATTACTCAATTACACCCAATTACATGTAATTGAACATAAAAAAGTAATTAGCCTGTAATTAAATACACATTTATTGAAATTATGTCCCATGTCTGGTATTGACAAAATTGAAAATTTTCCAAGGATGCGTTTAAGCCTACAAGTGTGAGCGTATGTAATTGACGTCGCCCATGTCTGATATCAAATATATTTAAATTTAAATATATTTGGATTCTTATGTACTTAATTCTATCTAATTATATATATAATAAGATGTAATTATATCGCGACATAACTCGGATAGAATTGGATAATTTTTTATTAAATTGCATATAATTAAATAAAATTAGATCCAAAGTGATACAATATTATACAACCATTTTTCGGATCAAACTATATATGTATATATATAATATATATTTAATTTTATATAAATATTTTTACTTGGGTAGCCATTTTTTTGGCTCTTATAGCTGTCAACCTTGTATGGATTATAAAGTTTCAATTAATCCGGTTTATAAAGCAAACTGAGTCAAATGAGATATGGATTACCGAATAATTCGGACTAGCGGTTTCGGATTATGAATATTTTACTGCACTGTATAATTGGAAATTGTATGAAATTTTCGAGTTTAGTTTTCAATTTTATATTATATTGGAATAATAAAGATAAAATCGACTTTAAAAAATTTTTTTTTTTTGCAATCTTAATAGGTACCTTATCTATAATTTGTATTTTATCTTATTTTATTTTTTTACAAAAAATAGCAATAAACTCAAAAAACATAAAACTATAGCAGTGTTGCCAAGTTAGGGGGTTTCCCTTAGATTTATGGTGTTTTTAGTCGTTTAGGGGTTAATATTTTGTTAGGGCAAACTTTGGGTGGTAAAAATCTGACTAGAAGAGGTAAATTTAAATCACTTTACTGCGCTGTTAAAATAAAATTTCAGATTTTCACTATTAAAACAGTAAAACTCTAATAAAATTAGTGTATTTAAACATTTTTATACAAAGAATTTGAAATAATAACTAAAAAAATTTTGCAGATTTTAGGAAAAATATTTTTTACGCGAATTTGTTTGGTAGTAAATTAAATCTAGGGGGTTTTTTGAACAATTTAGGGGGATTTGTAAAAAAAATACTTGGCAACACTAAACTATAGCTCACAATTAAAAAAAAAAATAGAACTTATTAATAGAAAATTTAATAATAGATGTAAATTAAAACTACTACTCCACTTAACATTTAAATAAAAACGTCCTTTTACTAAAAATTTGAACTTCCTACAACAATAGAATGCAACATTAAAAAAATCATAATTAATTGTTAAATTTAATTAAGTTTATATAAAAAAAATAGTTAGATTTCCACAAAATAAGAGAAAACGAACGAAAATTAAACTTTTAACTTGCACTTTAAGTTGAAAATGTTTTCGTGACAGGCGTGTTGTTTATAAATAGGGCCCGGAAGTTCCTGTAAATACATGTTTGTTTTTAGTTAGCTGGAAAAGAGTCAAAAAAAATATATTGACGAATCAACAAAGTTGCATCGATTTGTTTTTTTAAGGACATTTTTTTAATATTTGAATAAAAACTGTGTTTTTGCACAAACTATCTACATAAATTATAAATAAAATATTCTAAGGTTTTAAATAAAAACATTTGAGTTCTTTTTATTGCCAAGACAAAAATTTCCTAACATTCTGGCTATAATTAACAGTAATTTTTAATCAACTTTTTAAAGGGTAAAAAAACTACAATTGGGGTAATAATTTGTTAAAAAAAAAACTCAATAATAAATGCATATTTAAAAAAAAAAATGTTATTACAAATTTTACCATTTTTATTATATATGAGGAGCTGCAAAGCAAAACGTACTTTTTACCTCAATTAAAATTTGTGGGAAATTGAGGATTAAGTTTTTCATCCCCTTATAAAACAGCATGAACCTGGAAATAGCAAAAAGTTTATAGCTTATCATAAGATGCATCAAACCACACAGAAAAAACTAAAAACGGGTTTCAATTAAAAATTTTATTGAATCAGTTAATATTTTAATTGATTTTGCACCTACCACTGAAATGATAGTATTAACTAAAAAAAATTGCAGACAGTTTATTAAAACTCTTTCAATTAAAATAATAATAATATCAATTAAAAGAGTTATTGTTTTTCTTTACAACCTCAATTAAAAAGTTTAGTTAAATTGATTAAAACTTTAATTGAAACCTGAGAAGAAAACAATGGTAGTTTTAATTGAAAACTCGTATTTTTTTATTTTTGTTATATGCCCCCCATTAAATAAAAAAAGAAATGTAGGTTTGTAAATTAAATTGACATTTTATTTATAATAAAATTAAAGCTTTTTAATATAAAAATGTATTATAAGAAAACAAATAAAAGTAAAGACAAAATTTTTGTTTTTCTTGTCTTGAACTTTTTCTTGTAATTGAATTGCTTTCTTAAAAAAATCACACACAACTTTAAAATGATAGTTTAATGACACTCATACTTATTGAAAATGTAATTATTTACAAAAATAATAGTTTAATTGTCCTTTTTCGATAAGGTTTATTTAACTCCACATGTGCACTTTTATTACCACAGATAAAACACGAAACTAAATTAAGTTTTCTTGCGTACACGAATATCTCAACAAAAAGAGTGTTGCAAACTCTAATGCAATAACTACGATTTTTCGTGTATTTAAAATCGGTAAACTATTCAACTTATTAAAAGTTAATCATTTGCGATTTTTTTTTTCTTTTTATTTACAAATTAAATAATATACTGATATAATTAAACCTTTGTTTGATTATTTAATCTAAATAAAATAAAAAAAAATAGTTTGCAAAATTTTTAAAAATTTTATTTACATGTTGTCAACACTGTATGGATATATTAGAAAATTCAATAAATTTTTTAATTGAATTAATTAAAAAAATTGTTTAAATTGCCATTGATATTCAAACAACCGATTAATTAGATATTTTTGGCCCATAATTTTTTCTGTGCACAATAAGTCATCACAAAAAATGTTAAGCGTGTATGAGATCAAAAGACTTTTATATGTGAAAAAGTACGTTTTGATAAACAAAAAAAATGAAAAAGTACGTTTTGTTAAAAAATAAGGAAAAAAGAACGTTTTGGTGTGCGATTTTTTTTTAACGGTAATATTTTGACAGGATATCTTACATCATCCAAAAAATATTCCAATTTGCTCACAAGAAGCTATAGACACAAAAAGACATTACAAAAATATTTTCATAAGCAATACTTGATTTTGTGAAGACAAAATGAGAAATAAAGGTTTTATGTTATTACAATATACTGTAATTTTGGTTTTTGAACACTACCATGCCAGTTTTTACTGCAAATTTCAAAATATAATAAAATTTAATTTAAATTAAAACCAAAATATTTATTTAAATTGAGTAGAGATATTTTTTAGTACAAAAACTAGTTTGAATAAGTTTATTAATTAATTAAACGTGTGTTCAAAAATCATCTTCAAGGCAGCTACTTCCATTATTTTTGTCCATTTCATCACCCACATTTTCATTTTGGTTATAAAGGACATCTTTGTACCAAACTAATGTGTTGTTTTCTGTCCAGTCATTGCCAATTGGGCGCTGTGGTGTAATGGTTAGCGCGTTGGACTATTACACAGATGGTCCCGGGTTCGATTCCCGGTGACGACAACATCAATTTAGAAAAAATAATATGTATGAGTTTTCTATCACTTATATCTATCGCTGCGCCCACCTTCGGTGTTCCCATAGCACTTAACCCCACCGAAGTAAAATAATGAATCAGGGCTATGAAACAAAAAGCTTCAATAAATTCGCCAATTCTACATCAGGTGGCGAGCAACAACTGTTCTAAGACTTATCTACTCGCGCAATTACAGTGTTGCCATGTTTGAAGCCATTCATCTTTCACCACCTTTCATCTCTTCACTATCCCCTTTCCAAAGAAAGCCACACATTAATTAATAGGAAGAATTTCCTGAGTGTTGCTTCTCTTTTAGAAAAAAAACTGCTTTTTTTAAAAGATTTTCTACATCTTTTCTCTTGTCGGCGTTAATCCAACGGCCTGTTGAAATTTCTTCAAGGCGATAAATTGAAAAAGGGGCCTTTCCTCGTTTAAGAAGATATATATTGGTATTTCGTTCCTCATTTAATTCGAATTTAAAAAACTTGAAATTTTTAATTAAACACTTTGTACTGCCATTTTTTAAAAGATTTTTATAAAATTTTATCCGTTTTATATTTTGAATATTTTAAATTTTTTTTTATAAATTGATTCAAGTTGTTTTATATTGAGGATACTCCAGTCTTTTTCCAACATCAAAACTTGACCATGATTGGAATAAATTTTAGAATATTCTTCTACTGTCGTTATAACAGCATGTTTTTTCCGATCTTTATCAACACGACCAAAAACTCTATCAGCTGGTAAAAAACTATGTCCTCTTACTGGGAATTTTATTGTTATATTTTATTTCTCATGTTATATCTTCTATTATATCTTAAAGAAATAAGTGAGAACGACTATAAAAAAGTACGTTTTGATATAAAAAAAGTAAAAAAGTACGTTTTGTTATGCACCAATTTTTTTAAAGTCCATTTTCTTGTTGAAAAAAAAAATACGCTAATAAGATTTTTTCTAGTAGATTTCAACCCAACTAATACAAAAATAACAAAAAACCAATTTCTCAAAAAATGTGAAAAAGTACGTTTTGGTATGCGGCTCCTCATATCTTATGTACATAAAATACTATGATAAATGCTTTAACTTCCGAGCCCTATTTATTACATATTAGAAGTTCTAAATCATAGAAAATGTATTATCAGTTAACTACACAATAAACGCACATTTTCATTTGAAATCTATACAATATTACCGAAGTTCCTTTATTATTTGCTCATTTTATTAAGCAAAATATAAATATTTTTAATTTTTATTAATTTATAAAAAAAAAAAAAAAAGTTTTTAATTCATTGTTGTTATTTATATATTTGTTATATTGTTATTTTTGTTTAACATAAAAATTCATATAAAAATAAATTATGCAAACAATAATAATAATAATAATATCAGAATTTATTGAAAAAATACTAGAAAAAATTGTTTATTATAAATTGAAAATAAAAATTACTTAAAATCATAAGAAGTTTTTATGTTAGCAATCCCATTAAAACAAAAACAAAAATTGTATTGAATGTAAAATGTTAAGAAAAAAATATGAAAATAAAATTAACCAATAATTTAAAAAACAAATGCCTTTTATTCATGGAGGGTAACCGATTTGATGCGGATATCGGTAAGAGTAACGCTATTTTTATTTATTATTTCGGTAACGGTATTTTAGGGCTAACGATAACTCAGTTATTTCGGCAACGGTTTTTTTGGAGTTAACGGTATTTTACTTTTTTCGGTAATGGTATTTTAGCGGTAACGATATTTTGCTTTTTTCGATAACGGTATTTCAGAGGTAACGATTTTTAGTTACGGTATTTTAAGGGTAACGCTATTTTTTTTTATTTCGGTAACGATATTTTAGGGATAACGATAATTCAGTTATTTCGCCAACAGTTTTTTAGCTTTAACGGTATTTTACTTTTTTCGATAACGGTATTTTAGCGTTAACGATATTTGCTTGTTTCGATAACGGTATTTCAGAGGTAACGATATTTTAGTTATTTCGGTAGCGTTGTTTTGGGGATAACTATTTTTTAGTTATTTTGGTAACGGTATTTTAAGGGACACGCTATTTTTTTTTTGGTAACGGTATTTTAGGGATAACTTTAATTCAGTTATTTCGGCAACGGTTTTTTAGCGTTAACGGTATTTTACTTTTTTTCGGTAACTTTATTTCAGCGGTAACGATATTTTAGTTATTTCGGTAGCGTTGTTTTCGGGATAACGATTTTTTAGTTATTTTGGTAACGGTATTTTAAGGGAAACGCTTTTTTTTATTTATTATTTCGGTAACGATATTTTAGGGATAACGATAATTCAGTTATTTCGCCAACAGTTTTTTAGCTTTAACGGTATTTTACTTTTTTCGATAACGGTATTTTAGCGTTAACGATATTTTGCTTTTTTCGATAACGGTATTTCAGAGGTAACGATATTTTAGTTATTTCGGTAGCGTTGTTTTGGGGATAACTATTTTTTAGTTATTTTGGTAACGGTATTTTAAGGGACACGCTATTTTTTTTTTGGTAACGGTATTTTAGGGATAACTTTAATTCAGTTATTTCGGCAACGGTTTTTTAGCGTTAACGGTATTTTACTTTTTTTCGGTAACTTTATTTCAGCGGTAACGATATTTTAGTTATTTCGGTAGCGTTGTTTTCGGGATAACGATTTTTTAGTTATTTTGGTAACGGTATTTTAAGGGAAACGCTTTTTTTTATTTATTATTACAGTAACATTATTTTAGGGATAACGATAATTCAGTTATTTCGCCAACGGTTTTATAGCTTTAACGGTATTTTACTTTTTCGATAACGGTATTTTAGCGGTAACGATATTTTGCTTTTTCCGATAACGGTATTTCAGAGGTAACGATATTTTAGTTATTTCGGTAGCGTTGTTTTGGGGATAACGATTTTTTAGTTATTTTGGTAACGGTATTTTAAGGGTAACGCTATTTTTTTTTTGGTAACGGTATTTTAGAGATAACTTTAATTCAGTTATTTCGGCAACGGTTTTTTAGCGTTAACGGTATTTTACTTTTTTCGGTAACGGTATTTTAGCGGTAACGATATTTTATTTATTTCGGTACATAACACTGTTTTAGGGATAACGATTTTTTAGTTATTTTGGTAACGGTATATTAAGAGTAACGTTATTTTAGTTATTCAGCCAATGTAAATGCACACCGATATTTTTAGTGCCGTTCTTTCTGCCCGAGTTCCGATGACTGGCTAGTTTATGATCAAACTTTGGGAAAATATTTATATTTACAGAGGTTTTTTTTTTTAGATCTTGTCAGATTATTTCGGTAACGGTATTTTAGCGATAATGGTATTTTACTTACTTCGGATATTAAGGATATTGATATTTTAGTTGTATCGGTAACAGCATTTTACGGATTTTGGTATTTCAATTATTTTGGTAACGGTATTTCAGTTATAACGATAGCCAGTTGAAAGGGGTTTGAATCGATAACGGTATTTTAGCAGTATTGCCTAATCTAACCTAACTTTAATCTAATTTTAATAAGCCAGTTAACTGAAAAAATATCAGAACCTCGTAAATACTTAACTTTTGAGGTTAGGATACGGAATTCAGAATAGCGCCGATAGATGAATATCAAAAAATAGCTGACTATATACAAAATAACATTTATGTAGAAAACATTTGATTTTTAATGCGTTTGAAAGTATACGATTTTGGCTTTCATTTGCGAGGTTAATATTCGGTTAATATTTGGAAATCGCATTAAAAATCAAGTTCTTCAAGACAGTGACGGATTTTAGAAAACGACAATGTTTTAGTTTTTTTTATTTGCATATTGGCCTAGTTGACCAAATTTTGTTGGGATGTAGTTAGGGTTTGGGGTACGTGAATTCCCGGCAGAAAAGTTTTCGGGAATTGCAGGGAAATTTTTTCAAAATTCCCGCGAAAACGCGAAAAATTTTCGTAATTTATTAATGCAGAAATATTTAATTGTCCAGCATTTTTATTTTTATTTGGCTATGATTTATTAATTTTCAAAGTCAAAAAATGCTGATTATGACTTAGCAAATTTAACCTTTTAACCGGCAAGCCCGCTTCCAGGCGGTGTATTTTAAATTGGTCATAAATGCGCCAATTGCGGGTTTGATTTTTAAGCTACTTCGAGAGAAAACCAAATTTACCAAATATAATGTGAAGTAGTTTTTTGTGTGCAGTGCACAGTTTGGAAGCGAGAAAGCGCAAAGTGTAAAAATAAATACTTTGAAATTGAACATATTTAGAAAAAAAATCAGAAAAACATATTTATTTTGACTAGAAACCGTTGGTATTAAACCAGAGTGAGATTGAAGGTTAGGTATTTAAAAAAAATTTTTGGTTTAACGACACACAGGATTTCAACAGGATACCTCTAAAGGACATCGCCTTAACTTAAAAACGTATAGACGGATTTTCATGAAATTTTGCAGAAACAATTAACAATATATGTATATATAAGTTAAGGTGCTTTTTCCAATTTCGCATTTTCTAAAATCATATCGTCATATCTTCATAAGTAAAAACCCAAAAGGTGTAATTTTTGGATTGGAGGTACATCTAGGTTAGAGTAATTCTTGGAATGAATAATGTATGCCTGAACATATTTATTTTTATGAATTAGTTTTTGAGATTTACACTAAACTTATTATACATATTATTAAAATAACGTCTTGTTTATTTTTTTCTACCGAACACGTGGTACAAATTTCATTGAAATGTTAATCCTCAAACCGGCCTAAGCCATGTCCCAGTCCTGGAGATGTTAGCTGAAGTTTTGAATCCCTTCAAAGACGCAGTTGAAGCACTAAGTCTACGAGATTATAATTTTTTAGTAGCTGATGCTGTTATAACTGCACTTTTTGATCAGTTTTTTGTTAATAAAAACACAATTTTCTAAAAAATGGCGGAGTCAATTTTACAATTGTACGCGGAACGAATTTAAAAACGCCTATTGGATCAATCCATGTCTGAAATGTCCAGCAGTGATAATGACATATCTGAAACCCAAGTCTATGAATCTTACAAAATGAAACTAAAAAATGCTATAAACAATGCAAAGGCCAATCCAATAAAGCAAAAATGAAATATAGCGAATTCGTTAAAACAAGAAATTGCTTTATATGAAGCAAGCAATATGCGGATTCCAAATTCAGATGATTTATATAATGCTCTTTTATCAATAAATCCAACATCGGTAGATAGTAATCGGGTTTCCTCCGTTGCTGGGAATTACTAAATGTTTTAGTAGACTTAAAAAATTATTTTTTAACGAATTGACGTATTTTTATTGCTGATGTATTTTTATTTTTTTTATTTTAAATTTTTAATAAACACTTAATTTTAACAAAAAAAAAAAAAAAACATTCCTTAGGAATAAATTACTGGTTTTAAATAAAAAATTTATTTTCCAGGAATTCCCGGGAAACCGATAAAAGTTCGGGAATTCCCAAACCCCAGATGTAGTATGACTAGTAGGGCGGGTCGATTTAAAAATCGCTCAACGTTCAAAGAAAATCGTATTCTAGGGATCAAAATAAGAAACTTTGCCGAAGGAACCATTCCTCTAAAACGAATTCTGATGTCCCAACTTTTGACCCGTAGGGTAAAATTTTGAAAAAGCCCACTTTGATATTTCAGAAAGTAGGAGAAATCTCTCCAAGATTATGGGAGCTACTTCTTCTCCGGGAGACGCGCTAGCAGATTAATGCATAAATCATCATTCTAGGTGCCCGTTAAGTTGTTAAAATTGAAGTTGAAAGAGGACGTTTTTAGCCGTGTTTTATAGCAAAATGGACAAATCTCGGGATTGAGATATTTCAGAAAGTAGGGCGAGTCTTGACCCTACGGGTCAAAAGTCGGGACATCAGAATTCGTTTTAGAGGTATGGTTCCTTCGGCAAAGTTTCTTATTTTGATCCCTAGGATACGCTTTTCCTTGAACGTTGAGCGATTTTTTTGCCTCCATACAAATCGACCCGGCCTAATTGGCCACCCTTGTACACTACATTGGTTTGCGTTAATAAATATTTTTTTGAATAGTGAAAATTTACATTTAAACATAAACTGAAATTTGTAACTTCTTATTAGGATCACCCAAGTTTTTGTTCTGTCAATAGTGCTGAATGGATAGAAATTTTTGCATAAGTAATTTTAAAGACTAAGGAGTTATGAACATATCACATAAGTGTTTGATATCGTTGGAAAGGAAAATTACCTGTAGATTACGACATTTTTAAAAAGAGTGCCATTTAGCACCCTTGGTAGAACAAAAACTTGGTGGTCCGAATAGGAAGGTAAACATTTCAGTTTTTGTTAAAAAGTAAATTTTCACTTTTCAATAAAAATATTTATTAATAGACATAATCGAATGATTTTTTGGACTTAAATAGACTTTTAAGCCAACAATGTGAAATGTATGTCCGAATTTATGATTTGCTGTAAGCAATCCCACAATTCCCAAAAATAAAAATAAATATTCCAAAAATGCCATATCTACATTTAAAGCGGAGAAGAGATATACCCAATAAATTAGGTATACATACACTGAGAAAAAAAGTGCGGTTTAAAATTAAATGTGAACACTTTCAAACTTTATTTAAAGTGCCTCAGTCTATAGGTTATGGGGGCACAAAAAAAATGTTTTAAGTTTTTAAAGTGTTTACTCTTAATTTAAAAGTTAAAATTTTTGTTTTTAATGTAAAATTCTTAAATTTAAAAATGTTGACTTTATTTTATAATGACAAACTTTATATTTTAAAGTAAAATATATTATTTATAAAGTAATCACTTTTAAATTTGTATTAAAAGTGAATCCATTTAATTTAAAATTTTTAAACTTTAAAAAATAAAAATAAAACGTTTATTTTCAAAGTGTTAACTTTAAAACGGAAAGTGATCAATTTGCAGAAAAGTGTTAACGTTTACATTGAAAGTGTTCACTTTATAAATCAAAGTGTCACTTTCTAATTTAAAATGTCACTTTCTAATTTAAAGTGTTCACTTTAATATTTAAAGTTTTAGTTTTGAGTAAAAAGTGTTAACTTTAATTTTAAAGTTTTCACTTTAATATATAAAGCGTCAGTTTATTATTAAAATTGTTCACTTTGACATTTAAAGTGTACATTTTGTATTAAAAGTGTTAACTTTTAAACTCAAAGTGTCTTTGTTGGAACTAAACGTGAACACTTTAAAACGCAACGTAAAAAATTTTATTTTCAAAGTGTTTAAGTTTATTTTAAAAGTTCGACTTTAAATTGTACCGTTAGCGGCATTTGTGTGATTTCGTTATAGTAAAGTGAATTTAGAAGTGTGAACAAGATATAAGAATGACCAGTCAGGGTAAAATTATACAAGAAAGTGACTTGCTGCGAATTCTTGGCAACGATATCCAAATTAATGAGCAGGGTGATTTAACGTACACGTGTGTTGAGGAAGATACGGATCTCCTTAATCTGCTAAAGGAGTTTGATCTGGAAACACTTTTTCTTGACCTAAAAAGTTAGTAAAAATTCTTAGGCAATATTAACACTTATGCAATATTATTAATGTTCCTTAGATGCTGGAATAACTTTTCGAAGCTTAAAATTTTTGTCAAAAGAAGACATTGCGGAAGCAGTAAGAAATATTGGTCTTCGAGCGGAGTTTAGAGAAAAGTTGTTTTTCTGGCGCAAGTCAAAGGTAAATATAATATTAATTTTGAAGCTTATTTGCGATGTTACGCACGTACATAGATACAATTCCCATTTCCATATTACTACGTTTATAATTTAGCAAGCTTAGTTTTTCAGTTTGGAATAGAAGACGCAACGTTGAGCCAGACTTCAAAGGTTGTTGGTTGGCTAGAAAAAAACCGTGACAACGATTCACCTTCACAACGATTCATTTGGATCACAGGTAAGAATATACAGTAAAAAGTTTTGTATTAAATTTAATGATACACTGCATTGCAGCCCCTTTCAACATTTTTAAAGAATAACTCAGCCGGAAAACAACTTATTCAATATTATGAGGAAAGGGCATGTTTTACGAATAATCAACGCGAAGCACTTTGCTAGTATTGTGGAAGAAATGATTGGTTTATTTCACAAAGAAAAAGAGTCCCAGGTATTATTAAAAACGATATATTAAAAAGAACATATTATAAACTGATTTCTTTCAGGATTATTACTACATTCCTCGTCAAAGAAAAAAAAACCGATCAGGCAAGCTCTATTCCAAATATTTTAACTTAAAGACAAAGATTAGAAAGAGTAGTCCATCTGCGGAAAGATCTCTTTCGAGTGAAGAACGTGATCTCTTAGTGGAAGAAAATTTTGAAGTTGACGAAACGCTGTAGTTATGTTTAAAAACTTCGTTTCAAAAAGATGCCAGTAATTGGGATAAGGTTATTGACAAATGGCAAACAATTAAAATAATCTGTTTCCTTTAAAGTTTTTAAATTCTTATTTTATTTAATGAGTTTATTAATGAATTATAAATAAGTTATTTCATGAATATAAAATAAATTTAAATTTAAATATGTTTGAATAAAAAAAAATGTGAATTAAAAACAATTAAAATAATCTGTTTCCTTTAAAGTTTATAGTGAACACTTTTAAACTGCATATGAAAGTGTTCACTCTTAAAATAAAAGCTAACGCTTTTAATTTGAGATTGAATGTGATAACTTTTAATTTAAATGCAAACATTTTTAAATTGGGTTAAAAGTGTAAACTTTAAAATCAAAAGTGTTTAAATTGTATTCGAGAATGCGCATATTAAAATGTAAAGTTTTCACTTTAATATTCAAAGTGCTAACATTAATAATTTACATTTTGAAGTGTGAACTTTAAAATTAAATATTTTTCAATACGGCTGGTTTTCATACATGAAAATTTTTAATTTTAAAGTCCCTTGTACTGGATTTAAAGTGAGTTTAAAGTGTTTCTTTTCTGAGTGTATAATTTCCCATTTCACAATCCCCCATCCCCTTTGAAACCGCGCCTGGGGGGTTACCGCGTAACACGATTCGAAAAAATAATGTACGAATACGAACAAATTGTACTGCGTAATACGAGTTTCGTACTTTTTTCTTCGAAAGTACGGACATTTTTTTTCTCCCTTTCCGAACAAAAAAATTCCTTTCGAAAATGCAACTCTGTATTACGAAGATGAACTGTTTTTGCGATAAAAACGTTCGGAAGTTCGAAAGCTATTTTGCTAGTGACAAGTGAAAAAATATTAAAAATGTAAGTATTTACACATTTAAAAAATAAAAAATGGTTAACAAATAAAGAAAACTTGTTTATTTATACAGAAATATTTATTAAATTACACAATAAACATATTATATTAAATGTAATAATATTTGTGCTTTCAATTTATAAAGGCAAGCTCCAAAAAGAAATTTATACACAAAAAAAAAAAACAATATGAGGTAGTGGTCGACTTCATGGTCAAGCATTCAGACTTGGCAAAAGGGCATATAAAAGTCCCAAATGCTAAGAATAAGTCAAATAATTTGTGGCAAAAGTTGTGTTCGGATTTAAATGCTTTCGGACCACCCGAATGTGATGTCAATGGCTAGAAAAAAGTAAGTTTGTGTAATGAGCGTTTTTAATATATTTAAAACATATTTTTCCAATAGGTTTGGGCCCATTACAAGACTTCATGTAAAAGCTAAATGCCGTCGTAACCGAAGCAGCATTTCTGGAACCGGAGGTGGTCCAAGCAGATACTGTTCTCTTACTCCATTGGAACAGCAAACGTCCAATTTGCTATCAATTGAAGAGGAATTATCGTCATCTTCATCAAACCAGAAATAAACGCAATAAATTTTTATGTTTTAAAACGAAAACACGATTTCTTTTTTGATTTCAAATTTTGTTTGTTTTGGAATTTTTTGTAATTTTGACATTTGATAACAGTGTTGCCAGTTTGTTCCCTCTTTGTTATGAATACAACGCGGAAGTCGTTCCGAATGAATTACACAGTACGCATTTACTTTCGATTCGGAAGTTCTTTTCGAAAAATTTTGAAATTCGATTCGAGTTACGCGGTAACCCCCCAGATCTACACCGGAATGCAGTATAAGTTCGGTTAAAAGATACAAAATTAACAAATGCAGCAAATAGGAAACCCTACACCGAATGTAGGCTGAATTGGCAACAGTAAATTGACCTCATTCATTTTTTTATTGACTTTGAAGCAGAGAACGAAGCCGATATTAAATATCGGCTGGCGGCGGCTAAACAAGAAAACAATCGGCGGCGGCTAGAAGTCGACTAAAGCCGAACCAATTTCGGCGGCAGCGGCTAAGCAAAATACTCTTTTTTTTGTAATTCAATTAATTTGTTTCATTTTTATAATAAAAATAAATAGTTTCTTATATTTCTTTGTGGCATTTTCAAATTTGTAGTATTTACTTTTTCTAGTAACAGAAAACAGATCGAAAGTGACTGTTTCAAAAAGTTGTGGAGTTTCAAAAGAAAAAAATAATGTTTTTTTTTAATAAAATTTAGCTAAATTAGTCAGCTTATAGCTAATTTGCATTAGGGTCCAAATCCACTTAAAATGGGATTTGAATAGATTTCGACGGAAATGTAATAAAAATTTGGTACTTCAAACAGATTTCCCATACAAAATAAAATCCCAATTTAGTTGAGATTTTAGCGAAATCTAATCGAAATCTAACTATTTGTGCAGAAATAGAAAATACAGCCCTGTGCTTTCCTCCTATTTGCAGAAAATTGGGGGTTTTTGTAAAAAATTAAATAAAAAAAAAAATATACATTTTTATAAATTTGGGAAACTGAAAAATAACAAATAAAAAGTAATTTTTTCTTTGAAAGAAGTATCACGAGCTGAATGCTTCAATTTTTGTTTGTTTTTGACCAAGAAAAACAGTAAAAAACATTGACTACATTGCTATAAACTGTTCATTCCTATAATGTGCATATATTTTGTGTTCCGGCATTGAATAAAATGTATTTAGGAATTTTTTTTAGTTTTGGTTATTTTTTATAGTTTGTTTGGAAAAAATTTTTGTTGTACAATCGAAATCCAATCAGCTGTGAAATTTGCTAATATAAACGATTATGATTTGAATTTCGAATTGAATTTCAAACTGAAATCTACTGAAACTTTTTTATAATGTAAATTCGCAATTAACTAATTTCGGCTTAGCCGAAATTAGCCGCACAACTCGGTGGTGGCTTGAGTGCCTTAAAATAGTCGGCGGCGGCTTAGCCGCGACTGTGAGCCGATCGGCTTCGTTCTCTGCTTTGAAGACTACCTATTTTACCTGGGGGGTTATTACGTAATTCGATTCGAAAAGTAAAACCTTTCGAAACGAATTTCCGTTTCGAAAGTAAAATTGTATTATCTAATTCGTTCGGATGTTTCACAGAGTTGTATTGTGTAAAAAAGGGTAAATACAAGTGATGCCAAATTTTTATCGGTTAATACATAACTTGGCAGCATGTCTTATAATGTCAAAGTTGTCAGCACTGTGCTTAAATGTCAAAATTTGAAAACAAATATTTAAAGAAAACTTTATTAAAGAAAATATTTATTTAAAAAGTCGAAGCTTAAATGGATTGTGTTTTATTGTGGACAGAAGATAGTGATGAAGAAAATGATAATATTCCGGAAAGAGTTCAAAAGAAACTTATAAGAGATTAGTCAGATATAATGAATCTTAATGAGACAAAGTAAGAAAAATTTTAAATTTTACCTTTAAGATTAAATATATTCCTAATAATATCTTTTTAGTTTCATAAAAAACTTTAGGCTTAGTAAACATGCTTTTACCTAAGTCTTGAGTTGTGTAAAAAATGAATTTAAACCAGCAGAAAGGTCAACTGCCATCTCACCTATATTAAAATTAGCTGCCACACTTAAAATTTTTGGAGCAAGGTGAATATCAGCATCAAATTGGCCAAGACCGCCTATTAGGATTTTCTCAAGCATCAATTTCTGCGTGTTTGTCTGAGGTTTGCGATGTTATTGAAAGAGTTCTTTGTCCCAAACATATTGTATTTGAAATGACAGAGGATAGGAAGAGAGAAGCTAAGAGATACTTTTTTGAAAAATGTGGAATACCTGGAGTAATTGGAGCAGTAGATGGTACGCATATTCAATTAATCAGACCTATAAGGGATGAGCAATTATATTTCAAAGGGAACAAAATTTACTCGGCCCACCTCCAGTCCCTGAAATACTATTTCGGTTTTCCCGGCATTTTACCTTTATGTGGTGTTTATAATCTGCCCACACCTATAAACATATGTAAATTTGAATAATACCAATCTATAAACCGACAATTGATAAATTGAAAACGTACTTTTTCCATTTTGTAATATCATGAGTCGGACGGCCAGCTGCATCCAAATCCAATCTTGTCCACAAGTCCTTGGACTTGCTTCTAGCATTCGCTACATTTAGGTGACCTTTAGCAAAATCGGGATGTTTAATCATAAAGTCCACCATAATCTCATATTGTCATTGCTTAGTATTGCTTTTTTTATGTGATACACTCCTTCAAAGATTCAACATCGTGAAAAAAAACAATGTTTAGTGTAAAAACATAAAACATTTAATGTTTTTTATTTTTATTTTTACTTATTTATTTAACACTTTTTCTTATATTTTGTATAACAATACTTACATTTTAAATTTTTTTTCTTTTTTCGACAACAAATTAGCTCTCGAATAAAATACGAATGTATTAACGTTTGTGAAGTTCGCTTTCGTATTACATAATTGCATTTACGAAAGGGTAATTTTTGTTTTTCGAAAGGGGGATAAAAAACGGCCGGTTCGAAAAAAAGTTTCCGTACGTTCGTAAATACATTTTCGAAAATCGTACTACAAAATACAATTCATACGAATTTACACATTTTTTCTTTCGAATCGAATTACATAATAACCCCCCCTGCTTTATTTACATCGAATATGTGCTTCAAAAATGGCAAAATAATTTGCTTATGCATTTTTAAACCACAACCTGATTTTGTTAATTAAAAACACCACATAATTTATATTTTTTATTTATTTTTTGTTTGATTTTTTTTATCGTTTTTTTGTAGTTTTTTTTATTATATGTATGTATTGTATGTATTAGTAAAATATTTTTTTGTTTTTTTTATTGTAAGGAATATTACGCATTTAGCATAATATACAAAAAAATGTTTTTTGTTTTTTTTTAAGATTTTTATATAATTTTTAAATGATTTTGTTTTAAATTAAAATAATAAAAAAAAACAAACACCAACCTTATTACACTGATAAAAAGGAAACACAATAAAAAAAAAAATAATTTGAAGCGAATAAGAAATTAAATTAAAACAAAAAGAATAATGAGACACACAAAAAATATTATAAAAATAAAACTAAATAGGTGAAATTTAAAATGATTATTAAATATTAAAGTAAAAATAAGTTTTGTAATTTTTGTAATTTTTTTCTGTAAAATTGTGTTTTTTAAAAGAATTTTTTTTTGAGGGTTAATAAAATTATTCTTAGGTTGGCTAATTTATCTAAAAGTAAAATTAAATTAACCCTATCGAGAGTAATTTTCAAGCAAATTTTATTCTTGGTTAACCATGAGGTTAATTTACATATAAACTACTCTTGATAGTGTTTTATTAAGCATACTTTGAGATAAGTTAGCCGACTAAAATATTTTTTTTAAGTTCTTATTTTTTTTAAGAAAAAATGTTTTTTGTGATTTTTTTTTTTCTTGTTTTTTTTTAGTTTTATTAAGAAAAAATATGAATGCATTATTTGTGGTAATTGTTGTAGTTTTTTTTTTTTGTAGTTTATATATATTGGCGGTTTATTAATTATTTTTATTTTTTGTAGTTTTAAAAAAATATCAGTTATTTTGTAAGTTTTTTTGTTTGTTTGTTTTTTTTTTTTTTTTTTTTTTTTTGAATGAAGAAACGTGTATATTTGTGAGAAAAAAAAAATCATTAAAAACCAGCAAATTTTTTATAAGGGGTGATGAATAAAAATAAAATAATTATTTTTATTTTTTTTTTTTTAAATACAAAATTGATTTATTTTTCTTTGAAGAAAAAAAAAGTTGAAAAAAATTGAAGCAGTTCCATTTAGTGGTTTATATTATATATAAATGTATATTTCTTCTTAATTGATGGGTTTTTTTTTACAAATTTATTTTATTTTAAGAAATTTTCTTTTATCGAATGTGTAATAAATTGTGTTGTTTTTTATAGTTCCTCTTTTTAATTTATACAATAAAAAAATCTGTAAATTCTTCTTAAAACTCCTCTTTTACTTTTTGTTGGTAAAAATTAAAAGTTTGTTAAAATAAAAGCAAAAAAATATTAAATTTTGGAATTATGAAATATTTACGAAAACATGAACGTAAAAAACGGTTTGGTTAAAAAACAAAAAAAAAAATTAACACGTTTTTTTTTCCTTGAAATTATGTATTAATAAAAAAAATTCTTCTCTGATGATGTTTTGTATCTAGCATTTGCTGTGTGCCATTTTTTTTTCTTGTGTGTGGTTTTTTTTTGTTGGTTTTTGTTTGTAGTAGAAGTAATTTTTTGTTGTTGTTGTTGTTGGTATAGTTGAACTCTTTTAGAGCAAATGGCATTTGGTCCTCTTCCTCTTTTTAACTTGTAATGCAGCTCTAGTAGCTGTTTCAAAAACTTCTCTGACGCCCTCCTTGGACTTGGCCGAACATTCTAAATAAGCGAAGGCATTTATTTTTTCAGCCATAGCACGACCCTCTTGCGGCTTGACTGGTTCCTGTTTCATTTTCGAAAGATCCTAAATAAAAAAAAAGTTTAAAATTTAAAAACATAATTAAATACATAATTGGAAAACATTAAATAACTTACCCTAATTGTATTTGGATCATTTCTCAAATCTTTTTTGTTACCCACCAAGATAATGGGAACATTTGGACAAAAGTGCTTGACCTAAAAAAAATTTAAAATCGAATAATTGTAGTTTATTTTTAATAAAATATATAAAAATAATTAGGTTTAAATCGATGGCCATTTGTGGACAACTACAGCAACTGTATTTCAGAAAATATCAATTGGAATTTTGAAAATATTAATTGAAATTCATAAATTCCACTTGAAATTCAGAAAACATCAATAATTCAGAAATTCCATTTGAAATTCAGAAAACATCAATTGAAATTAAGAAATTCCATTTGAAATTCTAAAACACGTCAATTGATGGAATAGAAAATTCAGATTTTCTATTTTAAATTCAGAAAATATCACTTAAAGTTCAGAAAATACTAAATGCAATTTAGAAACACATCAACTGAAATTTAAAATACTTCAATTGATATTTTCATTTGAAATTCAGAAAATATCAATTGAAAATCAGACCTTCCATTTAAAATTCCGAAAGTATCAATTGAAATTCCTAATATCGATTTGAAATTCAGAAAATATCATTTGAAATTTAGAAAATGTCAATTGAAGTTCAGAAAATATTATCTGAAATTCATAAAATATTAAATGAAAATGATATAAAATGTTTTCTGAATTTCCATTGATGTATTCTGAATATAAAGTGATATTTTCTGAATTTCAATTGATATTTCTGAAATACAATTGCTGAGCTTCTGAATTTCAATTGATATTTTCTAAATTGCAATTGAAGTTTTCTGAATTTCAATTGATATTTTCTAAATTTCAAATGATATTTTCTTAATTTCAAATGATATTTTCTGATATCGATATTCGGAATTTCAATTGATATTTTCTGAATTTCTAATGGAAGGTCTGACTTGCAATTGATATTTTCTGAATTTCAAATGAAAATTCTATATATGTATATAAATTCTGAATTTCAATTGATATTTTCTGAATTATAATTGCCAAGGGTGTAGTAATTGAAATTTATTACATATTTTTTTATTGTTATTCTTATTTGGTGTAAAACTTATTATAATTTAACCCTTTCGGCTTTATTTAATTTTGGCTGGTGCCTGCCAGAGAATCACTTATTTTTTCATATAAAAATGAATGTGTTTCTTTCGTTTTAATGAAGGTGTTTCTACACAAAAAATAAATAATTGAACAATCACTTTAAATAAAAATTCTCCTTATTGGAATTTGTTGAATTGGATTTTTCTTGCTAGTGCTTGGATTTTAGCAATTTAGCAACACTAATTTTGTACAATAATAAAAAAATTCAGTTTTGACGGTTGAAAAATTCGATTTGAAAATTAGCGGGAATTCCCGTCTTTAGTCTATTTAAGGACAAGCGTATGACGGGAATTCCCGCAATACTGCCGAAAGTGTTAAGTACTTTTGAAGAAATTTTATTTGGTGGTCTCTTAATCAGCCAACGAGTTATCAATATATGGCCTTCGTTATTATAAATTTTAAATTTTTACCTCAGGTGTCCATTTCTCAGGAATATTTTCTAATGAATCTGGTGAATCTACTGAGAAACACATTAATATAACATCCGTGTCTGGATAACTAAGTGGTCGAAGGCGATCATAATCTTCTTGGCCAGCTGTATCCCATAAGGCCAATTCAACCTAGAATTAAAAAGAAAAAAAAAATACAATGAAATTAATAAAGAAAACATTATTTATGCTCAGCTGTTGATTGATTTTTGCTGTTATTGTTACAACAAACAAAAAATTAAGATAAGGAACAATAAAAATCAATACTCAGACTAAAGTAAACACTAAAACGTGTTACAGTCGCTGAACAAAGTGAGTGCTCACCACAAATTTGCAAATATTATTAAAATGAAGTCACCACGTTTTAAATGCCATAATATCAAATTTTTATTATTTAATAAAATGTCCCAAAAGATTCCTATAATACAAAAAAAAAAAACACTCGTTATGGAACTTCAAAAAGTGAGTGTCTAGAGTGCCTTTTTAAAAATGAATCCTTTGGTATTCGAATTTAGATAAAAAAAATTTCCGTTATTCCCGATAATCTTCAATTATATTCTAGAAACCGAATTAGACAATGTTTGGGCTACATTAATTGGACTATTTCACAATTCATCCTATATAGTTTTATCAAAACTCTATAAAGCAGGGATGATAAATGGGATTTTCAAATAGTACCAACCAGCATAAAAAATAGTACTTTTTCGACCCTCATAGTATACTAAATACAAGTTTTTATTATAAATTAACGTTTTTAAAATTTATTTGTATATAAAAACAAAATTTAGTTGATTTTAGTTAAGAATTTATAAAAATTATCAGACTATTTCTTAAATTCACCTTTTTTGCAAGGAAATCTATTTCATTACTCATTCGATTTTAGAATCGCAATGCAAATTTTAAGATGTTGGCAATGGCCTTTTTTCAACTGTACTTTTTTAAGTACTTTTTTAACTTTTCGAACACTTTTTTTTACTCGAACTCAAATAAAATCATCTTTAGTCAATTCCATTTACAACGATTGGATCCAAATAAATACATTTGATAAATTTTAATTTATGAATGGGTAATTGAATTAAATGTTGAATCTTGAAGTTTCTCTGAAGTTTCTGAAAATAGAACCGTTGTGTTGTTGGAGTTGTACTTCTGCGATTATGTATGCAAGAACAAAAACACCGTGTACTGAATAAAACTAGTTTTAATCACAACAAAACTTGACGATAGATCAGTGCGCTAAAGCGCTCTGTCTAACGTGTGGTGCGAGTGCATGTGGCATTAGAAATCAGTTTATCTAAACCACGGTCAGTGATTGCACAGAAAATTTCATGTAGACGCAATCGAACAAATAAAAACATAACAAATATTACATTACTCAAAAAACAGCATCACTGACGAAGGTTCAATACCAGAACCTGCGCAGTCTGATTCAGGAAAATTGAAAAATTTACAATGTAGGTTTGATTTTTAGAAAATACACTCATTCTTCTCTACCACGTCTTTCACAATTCAAATTAAATAAAATTGCATATTAATTATAGTATTAATTGCAATTGTGTGAAAAAGACGTTAAAATTCAAACTCAATCTTTATTTTTATTTATATGTAAATAGTACTAAAAGAGTCAAAGGAGTACCATGGTACTTTTCCGGATCAAATAGTACCAAAAAAAGTACTATAGTACTAACTTTATCATCCCTGCTATAAAGTTGTGTGAGAGTACGTAAGTCCTCTCTGCATGTGTTTTTTTAATTTCGACTACGCAGTTAACTAATTAATTTATTTTTTTTTTCAAAATTAACCAAAAAAATTTTGGTTTATATTAATTGAAGATCCGTTGTAGATCAGTTTTACATTTTTTTAATTGAAAGTTTAACCACTATTTTGTATAGACCAGATTTTGCATTGGGTCGGTAGCCTTGGCGAATAGGTTTTCGGCTTGAAAACGAATTATTGGTGGTTTGGTGGATTTGATTTAAAAATATGAATATTTCACTCATGACAATATATTCAATAGTTAATATGTAAGTTCCAAACCCACCACATACCTAGTATTCATAAGTTGGTTTTAGAGTTTCTTCAACAAAATCATAATTTGTTAAAATATTATTTTGAGACGAAAAACCGCGTTAGAAATGCTAGGAAACAATAATGGAAAGCAATGTAGACCAGAGATATCACTTATTGGTCACTAAAACAAGTTTAATTTAAAGTAAATAGTACTTTGAAAAAGAAAATAGAAATTTCATAAAAAATACTAAATAACCAATTTAGTAGATGGACAATTTTTAAACGCTTGTAATATAAAAAACTATTTGTTTCTTTTTGAAAAAATTATTTTTATGTATAAGTATAGACTATAAATTATTAATTCAATTTATGTAAAGAACCAACGGACCGCGATCTTCTATTTGGCGTATTTTATGCTTGATACCTCCCATAATGCTTTGGACGAGATTCATGTCATTTTTTTCACCGTTTTTTGTTTGTTTTCTTCAAATACTCAGTGCAATTGGCTTCCCAACCATTTCCATACACTTTTTGGCATAAAAGATCTCAAAAGTCATAAATTCGACGTGCTTTAGGGACATTTTGAGGATTAAAGTATTTCGGTACAAAAAGTAGTGTTTTTGCATTAAGCAATTCTAACGCGTTTTTGTCATAATGACAGCTTACAAAATCTAGCCAAAATAATATGTCGTCTTTAGTGTCTATCTCTGATAAAATTTTCCAGTTTTACTAAACATTTATTAATGTAAACAATCGCGTTTTCAGCCATAGCTTTTGAATCCTGGATGCCGAAATGGCTACCCACACTAGTACTTTTAGTTCAAAGTTCCCTTTGGCCGAATACAATAATTTGTCGGGAGTTTTTTTCAAGTCAGCAGAATAAAATCCAAAATTAATACTCCCGTTGTTCCAAGCAAAAGAATCGTATTTTCTATCATGCTAAATAAACGCAAAAGTTGTCAACCCTGAACGTAAAAACGATACGTCAATCTGGTAACATTGTGAAATGGAGACGGAGGAGATTAGAAAAATAAACAAAAATCTAAAAATAGAATATTTGTGTTGTTAGTGTTGTCACTTCTGAGTATAATATACAATAACAGAAAAAGCTAATAGGAAAGAAAACTGCAATTTAGCTGCATTAGATTCGAGGCCAATACTTGGGTGTGTGATCCCTAAACGGTCATGACTTGGTATTGTTACGTTTGTAATGTAAGATGAGCGCAGGTTTGATTCTTACAGCCGCAGGTTGTTGAAAAATTTATCATATAGAGACAATCTGACAATTATAAGACACAAATAATAATACAATTTAAATGGAAAATCACTAATAAGCCTGTCCATAAAAAGGCAG
The DNA here is from genome assembly GCA_021234595.1 of Delia radicum. Taxonomy (NCBI): domain Eukaryota; kingdom Metazoa; phylum Arthropoda; class Insecta; order Diptera; family Anthomyiidae; genus Delia; species Delia radicum. The sequence continues at coordinate 184,216,049 of CM037855.1, read as the reverse complement.
AAACTAGTCTAGTCTGACTTAAAAATTAATAGTGTTTATAATTTTTAGAGAAAAACGTTTATTCTTCTTCTTAACCTCAACATTTCTAAATTAAATTTGTCAAATGCATATTAATTAAAAATTAATTGCGACTGTCTATATGACGTTAATATAACACTGTATTAAAATTATTTGAATTTTTTTTTATAAAGTTTTTCTCAGTTATCTGCATTTTGTTATTATTTCTGCCAATTGTTTTTACTATATTTGGATATTGTCTTCCTCTGGTAATGTTTCACGTTCATTTGGAGTAAGTTTTTGCTTATTGTTTAATTGGAAACGCGGTTAATTTTTTTGGACTTCCTTTTTTATCCCGGTTGATGCTAATCCATTTTCAAACCGTTTGTATATGAAATATATTGTGCTACGTGGTACTTTTTTCATCAGGACATGATTTAACACTTTGTTTTTAGGATACCGTCCAAGCATGTCATAGACATTTTTTCTTAAACTGTTTTGAAAGTGACTGTTAGTAGCTAACGGGACATTCAGTAATCGGGCCTTAAAATCATTTGAAAATTCTAATTTTTGGTGAGCGCTCACTTTTTAGAGCGACTGTTCTAAAAAAGTAAATATTGTTGCGCATAACCTTTTTTGTATTTTTTTTTTCTGGAATAATGGCAATTAAAGAGGAAATACCATAATTATTAATCATCGTTATTAATAACAGAAAGTAACGAATAAGTGGAAGGTGACGTAAATTAAAAAGGTAGAAGTAGATAGAATAAAAAGTAATTGAAACCGTTAAGATTTGTTTTTGCAAAATATTAAATACAGTGAATCGTCCCAATATCAGCCAGTGAGGCAACAAAGTTGTACGTTGCAGAGAGGTGTCCGTAATTGGATGATATCTTTACTATAAAAATTGGTGTTGGTTCCCCCAAAACGGCCAAATTTACAATAATCGGTATAAGCCGATTATTCTTAATACACCCTAAACAAGAATTTACACACAAATTTTAAGTACGAGAACGCTTAAAGGTAAAGTACGTGTACCAGGCGCTGATCCAGGGAAGGAAAAATGGGACATATCTTAAAACAAAATAAAATTGTTCAATACTTTTGTCAATTAAAATCTAGCTAATCCATAAAAACTATATAAAATATTTTCTTTTAATCCAAATAAACTTTTGACTTCACAAAATATAGGTGTCCCCATATGGAGACATTAAGCGGTAATGGGTTAAATAAATTGAAGCGAACTTTATATGAAAATATGTTTCTAATAAAAACCAAAGACATAACCCTACACTCCATACAAGTTTGTTTTATAAAATAATCCCCTTAAAAATATTAAAACAACTTTTTCGAATTTTAACAGGATTGTAATTGATTTCGAATAAAATACATAATTTAAAAGTGTATATGAAACTGGATTAAATTTGATCTTGCAATTTAAATTCGTTGTGGCAGATGTGATTAAAATATGGTAACATAAGTAAAAAGATAAACATATTTAGATATGGGAGAATATAAAATTTGTTCAAGAACTAAAAATTATATTATATTGTGCCATACAAAGCAATATATAACGAGATATAGTCGTATTTAATAATATAGAACTCTTTTTACTCAGCTGTATAAGAAAAAGTTTGTGTTAAACCTTTTCGACAAATTTATTTTGAAAATTTTTAAGTAGTACAAGTATTTTATCATAAATTGTGATGACGTCAGCATTTTTCGAGTGCAAGATAATAAAAAATATTAACAATACAATGTTATTTTAAAAAATTACTTCATCTGATATTGCAATGTAGATTTATCTACTGACAGGTCAGAAAATCATTGTAGTATATTAACCTAACACGAAGTGTCTTTTACCGGGACACCCGATTTGGATTAAATGTGGAAATTAAAATTCAATTGTGCATAAAAATGAAAAAAAAAAATCAAAGGATTTATTCCTTTAATCGAAATTGCTTTGTGGTTTTTATAGCCTTTACAGTTATTATCAGAGGCAGAAAAGGTAAGTTCAATTAGCCTTACTATCGAAATTTTCCAAATGAGAGTTTATGGAAAAATCATAGTTATTTTAGAGAAAGGATTTAGCTTTGTCTGTACTTAAAAAAAATACTTAAAATAAAAATTTTAAAATAATGACAAACACTTGCATTCAAAACTTTTGTTCAATCTCAAATTAAAATTAACACAGCATCATTACTAGTAGGTCTTACAGACTCAATTAGAAGAATTTTAGATAAAAATGATATAGGAGTTTTGTTATCATTCGATTTATCAAAAGCTTTTGATTGAGTTAGTCACACAATTTTAATTAGTAAACTATGCAATTTCTTTAAATTTTCCCAATCGGCTTGTATGCGGATTTTTTCTTATTTAACAGAAAGACGTGAGTATGTTCATTGTAGGGGGTCTGTTTCTGATTGGTCGACAGTGACAAGCGGTGTTCCACAGGGATCTGTGATTGGACCTTTGCTATTTTTACTATATATGAATGATATGATGAGTATTGTTGAAGGGTTTTCTTGCTAGGCTTTTGTTTTTGCAGATGATATTCAGCTTTTTTTTTCTGGTGAGCGTCAGTTTTCTGATGTATTGGAGCAGGTGATAATTTTATATAATGTCAGATGTCTCAGATTGGATGTCTAATTGTATTAATCCTAGGAAAACAAAGGCAATGATTTTTAAATCTCTGACGTAAATTTTGATATCGTGGTGAATGGTGTTAATATTGAGTTTGTAGAATGTATTAAATATCTGGGAGTCTTAATTGACTCACGTCTTAATTTTGATCAACATATAAACTGGTTGTGTTCTACTATAAATTTTACGTTATGTCGATGATATTCTTTGAATCTTTATCTACCAATTTATGTAAAAAAGCGCGTTGCGCATGCACTATTGATGTCCAATATGTTGTATTGTGCTGAAGTTTTTACAGGTGTCAAGGGTCGGTCGGGTAATGCGTAGATACAACCTTCTTTTCAATCAAATTATTAGATTTTTGTACAACCTTAAATATCGCGATCATGTTTTAGATTATGAAGTAGACTTTCTAGGATGCAGTTTCAAAAGTTTTATACATACACGATTGTTGATACATTTTTATAAAGTTTTTAGGTCTAAATGTCCGGAATATTTACTAGAACATTTTGTATTTTCAAGATCTTTAAGAAACCCTCAATTGAAGTATCCTATACATAATACATCAATTCTTCAACGATCTTTTCAGTACAGGGTAGCTGAAATTTGGAATTCGTTGCCCCTATTATTTAGAAAATTTGACTTTTCTGTCAATGTATTTAGGGTCAAGCTAAAAGAATATGCCTGCTATAACAATGTTTAAACCTTTTTATTCACAAATTTATTAAATTTTTTAGTGTACATCTGATTTCATTAGGGACATTTTTTAAGAAGGATAAATGAGGAGTATTATATATGTTTGTGTCTATTATTATATTTTTTTTTTTTTTTTACTTTTAAAAATTGTTTAATTTTAAAATTTATTCATTTAAATATATGTAATATATAGTTTTTCTATTATCTCTTTTACTTTTAACTTCTAAAGTTTTTATTCCATTACAGTAGTAACTCGATTCTTGCACATACTTGATAATTGCACACCTCGATTCTTGCAACATAGGAATATTTTTCATTACGCACTCAGTACTTGCGACATCCGAAAATTTTTAACTCGATACTTGCAACATTTTTGTATTATGTATATATATCAGCGTTCAATATTTGCTTAGAATGGGCGGAGAAAAACAATGCTTCATTAGACGATATTATGATGCTCCAGAGACTAAGAAGCAGTGTAGTACTGAACAAGCGACTTTGTACAAAACAAACAACAATTTTAAATTTCTTTAATTCCACATAAAATATGTATCTACTGTTATACGAATGCGTTGAACTTAAGTGTTTTGAATTGAAATATTAAACTTAGATCCTAAACAGATGTATGTGCATCTTATTTTGTATGGGAAATTAATACTCGGTACTTGCGACAACCTCGAAACTTGCACCGAGCCCGGTTTTCATTACGTGCAAGAATCGAGTTTCTACTGTATAATAATATACTATTTTATATTAATTATCCTTTTTTAATATTATATTGTTAATTATATAGTTTTTTTTTTTCTTATTAATATAATACAGTAGTCTTGTGTAGTAGTTATTTTTTAGCCATATATGGCCTTCTGGGCTCGGTTATTTAAAAGAATAATAAATAACAAACAAATTAAGAAAACCCTTGACTTAAGATATTTGAAAATGCCGAATTATTCGAGACGAAAAAACCATCCTCGAAAACCTATCCTTTTTCAAAAACAGTCTTTAAAAAAACGTTTTATAGAATAATTCGGAAAAATTTTAGACGAATTCCGTGTATTTGTAGAAATCGAGTACATTTTCAGAATCAATTCTTTAATTTCGAGTACAAACACAAGAATTTGTATTAAATTCATTACATATTTTATTAAAAATAACAAAAATCAAACATTCCCATTTTATTTTATAAACTAAACAAAATTTTATAGTAATTAAATGTGCTAAAGTCCCAAAACTTCCCAGGTAGAAAAATACAATCTTTAAAACGTTTTTAAAAGCATTTTTCATGATGGTACAAGCGTTTTCAGAACATACCAAATTACAAATTTAAAGCGTTTTGAGAATGTGCAAAATGATAACCCAAATTTACGGTCTGAGGATGGTATTTTATAACGTTCTCAAAACATTGCAAAACAAAATTTTTGAAATGCTTTTTCAATCGTTAAATAAGTATTTGCAGAACATTTTGGCTTAAAGTTATTAAGCGTTATGAAAACGACCCAAATGATAACCGCTTTGAGGGTTGTAATTTTGAACATTGTCAAAACGCTCGAAAGAAAAATTTGATTGAAAATAGATTGTTTTGAGCAGTTTCTGTACTTAGCAGTCGCCAACCAGCGGCTTGTCTGTGTCAAAATTTTGGATGGTGTTTCAGTTTCAAACTGATGTAATAAAAAATCTGTAGAAAATAAATGTTGTAAAAAAATACTTTTTTCACAAGTTATGTACTTATTACCCTTTAATTCTTCATATACTTGGGTTGAACTGAAATTTTCTTTGCCTACACCCTTATTTGGCTTTCCGCATCCACTAAACTGTTGTTGCAACTCGTTTGACATTATAACAGAGAGAACAGCTGCAATCGCAAAAAAAAAAGTATTTCTAAAGTACTATTGGCAAATGTTAGAAAAACGCTTTAACTCAATGGTTTTACATTGGTTTTATTTTATAAACCGTTGTAAATTTTGTACGATAAGAACTTCTTAAGTACTTTTTACAAACGTTGGAAAAACGCTTTGAACCAATGTTTTTACAGTGTTTTTTGTATAAAAAGTATTCCTAAAATACTTTGTCCGAACGTTCGAATAGCAATCCAAAATAATGTTTTTTAAATGCTTTTTTTCGTATTATTTGCAATTATCGCTTTGGAAACGCTTTTATTTTAGTACCATCAAAAACAAACGTTTTGAAAACTCTTCGTTTTTTGTACCATCCCAAATTTCTACCTGGGTGGTTTTATTTTATAAACCGTTGTAAATTTTGTACGATAAGAACTTCTAAAGTACTTTTTACAAACGTTGAAAAACGCTTTGAACCAATGTTTTTACAGTGTTTTTATTTCACAAATATTTGTAAGTTTTGTATAAAAAGTATTCCTAAAATACTTTGTCCGAACGTTCGAATAGCAATCCAAAATAATGTTTTTTAAATGCTTTTTTTCGTATTATTTGCAATTATCGCTTTGGAAACGCTTTTATTTTAGTACCATCAAAAACAAACGTTTTGAAAACTCTTCGTTTTTTGTACCATCCCAAATTTCTACCTGGGTTATTTAACAAATTGTGAAAAGCAATCTGATGTAGGCGTGTCCCTATCCGGATTTCATTCCTGCCCAAGGAAATCTTCAGGGGACTTTGTTATTAGAATTTCTGGAGATATTTGTTATGTTAAATCACAAACTCAATGAGAATTTCTTGTCCTCGTCTAGGATTTGTTTTTGTTTTTTAAAATAAAATTTTTAAATTGTCTAGATTTTATATATTTTGAATTTAAAAAAACTATTGTGTATAAGTGTGTTCGATTACTCTTCCAGTAAAGTCCAGTAAGAATTACTCAGTAACAAAATTACAGACAGTAAGACAAATTTACAAAAAAAAAAGTAAACGAACGAAAAATTTTTAAGAATTGGTAAAATAGATAAAGCAGCTGATTTTTAATAGGTCCATTCGTTTACTTTTCCAGTAAAATCCAGTAGATGAGTAAATTTTGGGCAAAATGAAAATTTTACTCTCAAAACTGGCTCTTGCACAAAAAAGTTAACGAACGGAAAAATTGCAAAAACTTGCAGGTTAATTCAAACATATGAGCGCTAAAAAGCTTAGTGTTGTAAAATATATGTTATTTAGACTACCCAGTATATATTGTTTTTGGTACTTGATCCATTCCATTTTAATAATTAAAAATTCGTAGCAATTGTATTTATTAAATAAACTTTTGTTGAAACTTTTAGACTTGTTTAGTAGTGTCCGACCGAACTCATTTTTTTCGGCCGAAGCCGAGGCCGAACTTCGGCCATAATATCAATGTTCGGCCGAAACCGAAGCCGAAGCCGAACTTTTTGTTTTAATAAAAAATATAAATTGTTTTTTTAGATCAATAAAATTTAAACCAAAAAGATATTAAACATAAACAAAAATAAAAATTTATAGGTATATTTTTTTAAAAAATCATCCCAGGTAGAAATTTGGGATGGTACAAAAAACGAAGAGTTTTCAAAACGTTTGTTTTTGATGGTACTAAAATAAAAGCGTTTCCAAAGCGATAATTGCAAATAATACAAAAAAAAAGCATTTAAAAAACATTATTTTGGAATGCTATTCGAACGTTCGGACAAAGTATTTTAGAAATACTTTTTATACAAAACTTACAAATATTTGTGAAATAAAAACACTGTAAAAACATTGGTTCAAAGCGTTTTTCCAACGTTTGTTAAAAGTACTTAAGAAGTTGTTATCGTACAAAATTTACAACGGTTTATAAAATAAAACCAATGTAAAACCATTGAGTTAAAGCGTTTTTCTAACATTTGCCAATAGTACTTTAGAAATACTTTTTTTTTTTTGCGATTGCAGCTGTTCTCTCTGTTATAATGTCAAACGAGTTGCAACAACAGTTTAGTGGATGCGGAAAGCCAAATAAGGGTGTAGGCAAAGAAAATTTCAGTTCAACCCAAGTATATGAAGAATTAAAGGGTAATAAGTACATAACTTGTGAAAAAAGTATTTTTCATTTCATTTCATTTCATTTCATTTATTAATTCAAAAACCAAGCCCATAGGGCCAAATATGGTTCGTATTCTACAATAAATTTTTACAAAAAATAAGAAAATAAATTTATAATTTAAAGAAATGCCTAAAATAAATAAAATTATAACTAAAGTTTAACGGTCCAAAATGTAGCAATAAGATTATCAAGATAAGTAGACGATTAAAAAAATAAATATGAAAAATGATCGTAAATTATCAGAATTATAGTGATTGATTAAAAAACTGCCTTAGTTTGCGTTTAAACGTAGCACTTGCAACAACAAAGCTTTTAAGAAATCTAGGTAATGAATTCCAGACTCTAGTTATCCTCACATTAAAGGATCTCTCGAAAATAGAAGAGTTTATACGTTGAAAAACTATCTGAGGGTTTCTACTCGATCTAGTAAATCTAAAGTTGTCAACAATGTAACCAGGACAGTTCGCTCTAATTTTCTACAGATTTTTTATTACATCAGTTTGAAACTGAAACACCATCCAAAATTTTGACACAGACAAGCCGCTGGTTGGCGACTGCTAAGTACAGAAACTGCTCAAAACAATCTATTTTCAATCAAATTTTTCTTTCGAGCGTTTTGACAATGTTCAAAATTACAACCCTCAAAGCGGTTATCATTTGGGTCGTTTTCATAACGCTTAATAACTGTAAGCCAAAATGTTCTGCAAATACTTATTTAACGATTGAAAAAGCATTTTAAAAATTTTGTTTTGCAATGTTTTGAGAACGTTATAAAATACCATCCTCAGACCGTAAATTTGGGTTATCATTTTGCACATTCTCAAAACGCTTTAAATTTGTAATTTGGTATGTTCTGAAAACGCTTGTACCATCATGAAAAATGCTTTTAAAACGTTTTAAAGATTGTATTTTTCTACCTGGGATGTTTGGAAAATAGTTGTACTATTTTAAGTACAAAAAAAGAATAAAATATTTGTACCATATTTTATAGTGAAAAATAGTTGATCGATTTTTAAGTTGATATAGAAAAAAAAAAACTTAAACTTTAATATTTAAAATTTAAAATTAAAAAGTTTGATATTGCAATGACAGAAAAGCAATTTTTCCGCATTCACACCATGTGAATTGCTTCGTCTATCAGAATACAGCTGTCCGGCAGCGCTAAAAAGCTGTTCGCTAGCTACACTAGTTGGTGGGGTTGATTAATATTTTATTGCTACAGCTTTTATATTTGTAAATGGACTTGAATTCTAATACTCAAATATATTTATATTTCGGGACTTAAAGGCTGCGTAATAAACATTTTAATTTCTTTTTCAATAAAATTTTCATTTGGTTCTGCTACTTCTAAGTCTGGTACTGCATCATGTCTATCCCAAATTGATGAACCTGTTAATCTCTTTTTAAGATTACTTACTACTCGAAATTAATTGCAAAATATAAAAGTATACGTTTATTTAAATTATATCGCATTAAACTTCATTATTTGCTTATAAGTCTTGTAGGTATATTTCTGGAAATGTTTTTTAAACTCTTTTGGCTTTTTTAAATTTTTTCACACACACATTCATTTTTGGCCGAACTCCGAAGCCGAATACTCGGTCGGACACTATTGTTTAGTTTGTACATGACTTTTAATTTTGTTTCTAGTTAAATAACATACGAATATATATGAATACTTGATTTTTGACATTCGGTACCCTGAATAATATGCAGTAAGAAGTATTCATATATTCATTAGCTTTACATCTCTAATCCCAGCAAAAATAAATCGAATGCAGTCTTCAAGAATGCATTTTTAGCGCTTCTAAAAGAACCTGTATATGCTGCTTTTGCGCTTTTAAGAATGCATTTTGAATGCCTTCAAAATACCTTCAATTTTAAAGTAAATCGCATCAAAAAGAAGCGATCTGATTTTATTATTATTATATATAATTAAAACATTTTTTTGCTTTTAGATTTAATCATTTTTTAACTAAATATTATAAGGTAATACAAGTTATCTCTGTCCGGCGATATCTATTATTTTTCCCTATTGGTAATAAAGAATGTAATTTTCAATCATTTAACAATTTCCAAAATTATGATTTTTGTTGATGGTTGAAAACAAAACAGCTGTTTTTATAAGGTTGTTAGTTTTGCGGTTTAATGGTACTTAGCTATTCGGGTACTCAATTTTATTACAAATACCCAATCATATAATTGTTGTTAATGATACTTTAATATGCATATAAGTTCATAAAAATACAAATAAACAAATATACAATATTTTGGAGTGAAAATTGTACCACATATATTATTTAAATAAAAAATATAATTTTTTTTTTTTAATTGCGGTGGTTACCCGAAAATGTTATCGAGTAACTTAGTGTTTAGATATCACTATTAATAAAAAAACGCGGAAAATACAAATTTTTCTTATAAACGAAAGTGCAGAAAAATTATTTAAAAACCCAAAAAGGTAAAAAATATAATTTAACAATAAATATTATTTAAGACTATTGTATATTTTATGCCTTCAAGTAAGTATAAACAATGAGCAGCAAAAGATCTTTCCAAAGAAGAGTCAAAAATGAAAGGGAACGATTGGCAGCCATTTTAGAAGACACTGGATCAAGCCAGGAGACGCCGATGGAGGAATCGGTTTCGGCTCAACCCGCAGATGTACGTGAAGAAACAGATTTCCGCCTGGATTCGTCACAACCCTTGAAAATAAAGCTGAAAGAATGGTTTGCAGACTTTAACCCATCAGTAAAATCATGCAGCAAACTTTTGAAGATTTTAAAATCGGAGAATTTAGATGTTCCCCTTAGTGTTGCCAGTCTCCTGCAAAGGAGTAAAAAGTGTGTGGTGAGAACTGTCGCTCCTGGAGTTTACATCCACATTGGAGTTGAAAACCAGTTGCAAAAAGCCAAAGATGTATTATTGCTAAATCCTGAGGATACTATTATTTTGGATATCGGCATTGATGGTCTACCTCTTTATAAAAGCTCTGCCGTAGGACTGTGGCCGATTCTGGGAAATATTGTTAACGAAGCTCGCATCGAAATTTTTTTAATTGGGACATACGTAGGCAAAAGCAAGCCAGCCAATGTCAATATTTTTCTGCACGACCTTGTGGAAGAACTTAAATCATTAAAAAGTGATTTAAAAATAGAAGGCCGAACGTTTAAAGTAAAAATCCGGGCATTTATATGCGACGCGCCCGCCAGGTCCTTCATTTGTGGCACAAAAGGCCACAATGCCGTAAATGGGTGCCACAGGTGTTGCCAAAAAGGGACTCGCATTGGACATACAACCGTTTTTTCCGATTCCATTGGTTCAATACGAACTGATTCGGAATTCAGAAACAGAAACGACATAACCTTCCACAAAGGTTTATATTTAGAAACTGGCTCGAACTTGGAGACCTTTGGAATTGGGATGATAACTCAATTTCCATTGGACTGCATGCACCTATTGGACCTGGGTGTGACGAAGAAAATATTAACGCTTTTGATGAAAAACAAAACCAGCCAACGTGTAATGCCTGCTACCAAAACAAAGATGTCGAGTGTGTTGGCCTCTTTTACACCCTATATAACAAAGGAATTTGCGAGATCTCCTAGAACATTTGAAGAAATGGCAAGGTGGAAGGCTGTAGAGTATCGGCAATTTGCACTCTACACTGGGATCGTGTTGAGAGATTTTGTTGAATGTGATTATTATAATCATTTCTGTCTACTTGTTGTAGGGTACAGAATATTTATTGGCTCAAAAATTTTTAATCCATCCATATCCTACGTAGACGCTGGAGAGATGTTTGATGGTTTTGTAAAAAACTTTGTTCTATTTTACGGCGTTGGTACTATATCACACAACGTTCATAATCTTCTTCACCTAGAAGAGTGCTATAAAGAATATGGGAATTTGATGAATATCTCAGCATATAAGTTTGAAAATTTTTTAAAAACTGTAAAGTCTAGTGTAAAAATGCCTAGATTTATAGATCAACAAATTTTTAATAAGTTTATTGATCGACCAATAATTTTACCACCAATGGATAATGGTTTTGTTAAAACAAAAAAAGGAATAGTAAAATCATTTCTGGTTAATGGTATAACTTACAATACAAAATTTCCCAACAACATATGCTGCATAAGTAATAAAACATATATTATTATTAAAACCATTTATGAAAATGGCTGTTTTAATGGAAACAAATTTCTTAATTTACAACCATTTTTTGAATTTCCAATAAATTCACTCGATATAGGCATTGCATATAGCGAGAATTGGGAAGTTGATGATGCTGAAAACACATTTTCTTTTAAAGATGCGGATAAAATTCAAATTCTTCCTTATAAAGCTGGCGCTGTTTTGATTCCCATTATAAATTGATTGTTATCATCAAAATGTTTCTTTTATATTTTTAATTTAAGAAAACTGCCTCATAAACATGAATGACAAAAATAAATCTAATTCAAATCAAAAAATAGCCGAAAGTAGCGTAATGGAACTTAAAAATATGATTTTAATGCTTAACCAAAAAATCGATAAACTAACAGGTAAAAATATTTACTTTATAATTACATATTTATTAAACTTATTAATTTAGCTTAATTTTTTCAGAATCACACGAATTATATAAAACAGAAATGCGAGAAAAATATAATAAATTTGCTGCCGATATAAACGGTAATTATTAATTTTAAAAATATTATTTATAATAATCACCGTTATCAGTTTTCTAAAACAAACTTTCAATTTATTTCTTTAGAAATTAAAAAGCAAAACTTCTTGGTTCTTAATTCTTTGGGTGAAAATACGGTTGCAATTAAAACTTCTTTAAAAGATCGCAGTCCTAGATACACAAAAACTTTCCCGATTAAAACGCTTGAAGAATTTAACAAACTAGAAAATACTATAAATGAGACCAACGAGAATGAATATGTAAGTAGATATGTTTGTGATATTTTTTAATTTTCCAAAAAAAAAAGAGAACTGCAAACAGCAAAAAAGCACCTAAAAATAGCTAAAAAAAAAGCAAAAAAAAAAGCATACAATTTAGAAAAATAGCACAAAAAAGCAATGAATTTTCGAAAAAAAAAGCAAAGAAAGAATAGGCGAACAAGCAAAAAAAGCATAAAAACACTTCAACTTAAAAATAATGGATTATTTTTTTGAAATAGGGGTTTATATGAAAACTATTGCAAGATACTTCATATTACTCCTTGATATTTTCCTAAAAAAAAAGCAAAAACAGAAGTAAAAAAAAACATTGTATTCTCTGCTTATAACCCTTTGAGACCCAAGCTCACGATTAATGTAATATTTTTAATAAAATTATATGTTATAAGACGTATGTAACTATATGGAAAGTGTAATACATTTTAAATTATTATAAGTTAAATTTTAAAAACCAGGAACCATTTGCATTTAGTTTGGGTCTCAAAGGGATAAAGTTGTTAATTACCAAAAAAAACAAAATAATGAACACAATTTTATAATTACTTTTTATTTTTAATTCTTATTTAGATTGCTTCAATAAGAGCAATTGTCGGACGCCGTGGTATCAAAAAAGGTTTATGCAAACTTGTGGAACCGGATGTGTTAATAAAATTTAATTTACACGGAATCAAGAACAAATTGCGAATTCTTAATTATACAAAATTTTGCAACATTTTATTAGGTAAGATTTATATAGTTTATTTTATAAAATTTTTCATTTAAAACAAAACATCCGAACAAATTTTGTTTTCATTCTTTAGCTGGAACGTACGATGAAGCTTGTACTCAAAAAGCTTTTGAAGTGGACTTGAGAGAGGCTTTAAGAGTGGCCAAAAACCGTCAATACAAACAAAATATGACGAATAAGAAAAAGAGTGCTCAAGATACTTCAGATAATAGCAATCTTCAAGAAAATGAATGTGTTGCAACAGAAAATACTATACAACAAAAAACTTCTGAAGTACTCGCAAATAATACTGAAGATTTCTTTCAAAAACACATGAACGATATGTTATCAAACTAATAAGCATTTTTTACGTTTTATAAGTTTTTTAAATTTTTTTTTTTATTTCTAAAATTTGAAGCTATTAAAGATATACAAACCTTAATTAGAATGAAGGCATGTTTTAAACGTAATCTCAACATATTAAAACCCTTAACATTGATCTATTTTATTGACATATTGTATTTGAATTCTTTAATTTATATTTTGCAATATAATATTAAAAATTTAATGTATGTTTTTTACTAATGTAAAAATAATACACAAATTTCCTATTGATATTTTTAAAGAAAGCAAAATATTCAACTAAAATCAAATGAAATAATTAACAAAACATTTTCGAAAGCATCTTTTTGTTTAATATAAACATAAAAGTAAAAAACATGTGTTTAAAACACAAAAAATTAATTTATAAACTTTAAATTATCTCCTTTTATAAAAAAATTTAACTTAGTTAATTTTCATTGTTTAAATGATCTCATTTTATATAAAGAAATTTATTAAATTTTAATTTGCTTCTTAAACATCAGTTTTTATATTACAGATGTACCTTATATTTTATAAGTTTTATAATACTAAGTTATTAAAATATAAACATTTTAAATAAACTTGAAAATAATCAAATTAAATAGATAATCCAGAGCAACAAAAACAAATGAAACAATTTTGTAGTCTAATTTTAAAGATATAATTACAATTGGACTATATTTTAGGTTTCTTTTGATTTAGTTGTAGAAATGGATTTTTTTTTATTTAAAGATGAAAGAAATGCACATTTAAATGCATTTAATTTTAATTTTTATTACTCTTTGAAGGCCTTATAAATGCATTCCTTATACGCCTGAAAAAGGCATTCTTTTTATACCTAAAGAATGCATTCTTTATATGCCTTTAAAATGCATTCTTTATACGCCTGAAAAAGGCATTCTTTTTATGCCTAAAGAATGCATTCTTTATATGCCTTTAAAATGCATTCTTTATACACCTTAAAAAGGGCATCCAAGAATCGATTTTTTATGCATTCAAAGCACTCATTTTAAATGCGTGCAAGAAAGTCAAATACTTGCATAAACACCTTCTTGCCTATGACACGACAATGTTAAAAGAATGCATTTTTCACCCCAATTTGAAGGCATTCGCTATGAGTAAAACAGGTGGATTTTGCGCTTCTTGGTCAGGTCTATTTTTGCTGGGAATATATTAATTTACACAGATATTAGAAAACTGATAAATTGTTACTATAATAATTGTAACTGACTACTTTAATTTGTTTCAGGTTGAAAATAATTATTTTCAGTTTTTGCCGCTTTTTTAATTTAGCTTTTGATCTTTTAAATGTTTTTATTACTAAATGTATGCTTATTTTTGTTTGTTTACTTAATTTAATCATATGTTTTTGTTTTCTACTGGATTTTACTGGCAAAAATTTGTTCAGTAAAAATTTGCAGGTTTTTTGCTGACAACTGTCACTTTACTCTCTTAGTAGATGCTCTCTTTTGCAAATTTATGTTTAAGCGAACGCATTTCAGTAAAATCCAGTACAAATTTGTGCAAATTTTGGTGTAAACGAATGGACCTATTGTTAAATATTTAAAAAAAAACCAAGTGATCATAATGGAAAAGATAAAAGTAAATTGAAATTGTCGACCAGAAACAATTTAAATATTTTTATCTTCTTTCATAGTTAATTCTTTAATATTTTTCACTTTAAATTTATAAACAATTATAATTTAATTTAATATTTGTTTTTGTTTATTAAAAATAAAAACATTTTTTTTAAATCACATGTTTTTTCTTTTTTCTTACAAATTTTTACTGGCAAAAATTTATCCAGTAAAAGCTTGGCATCAAACTGTCATTTTACTATTTTTTACTGAGTTTTTGTGTAAACGAACACCCCATAGTAAAAACTTGTACAAATTTTTAAAAATTTTTGTGTTAACGAACAAACTTTATGTATATTTTTACCACATAAAAATTTTCCCTAAACTTATTCATATCTTCTTTACAAAAAAAAAGTGAGAAAAAATAATAAAACAAAATTAACCCTGCAGGAAACTTGGGGTCAAGTGTCTCCAAGTCTCCACTTTTGTCTACTATTTTGTTGACATTGTCAACTAAGCGTCTCACTTTTTACTTTTACTCACTAGTAAATTTTTGGTTCCAATGTCTACATATGGTCCCATTAGAACTAATTAGTCACTAGTGAATCTATGGTTCTTATGTCTACATATGGTCCCATAAGAACTAACGAGTCACTAGTGAATCTTTGGTCCAATGTCTGCATATGTTTCCATAAGAACTACCTAGTCACTAGTGAATCTATGTTTCTAATGTCTACTTATGGTGCCATAAGAACTACCTAGTCACTAGAGAATCTTTGGTTCCAATGTCTACATATGGTCCCATAAGAACTACCTATTCACTACCTAGTCAATAGTTCTAATGTCACTAGTGATTTTCAATGACACGTACATGTTAAATGTCTATAGCAAATTACATTGCCTGGGGAATATTTGGTTAGTAGTACTGGTGACACAGTCAATAGTGAATCAATACTTTTTCACTATTGACATTTCCTGCAGGGAAGTCATAAGATTGTAGACACAATAAATAATAATTATAGCTGGTACTATTGCTATGAAACGTGATTAACAATAAAACTATTAAATTATAAAAAAAATCCTTTTTAATTGCAGTTATTTAAAAAAAAAAATAAAAAATTATGCAATAACAACAAATCTGCAAAGTAAATTAAGTAAACAACAGTAATAGAAAAAAAGTTATTTATAAAAATTAATCAATAATAATAATTAATCATATGTCAACATTATTTTTAACCATATGATGACGATTCGTCCAAACAAACAGCCCTTTTACCCAGCTGCTTTTATTTGTGGCTTGTATACTTAAGTTGCTTCCATACTAAGGTTCTCTTTCTCTCTTAGTTTTAAACTTAAAAGATCAACAGCTGTTGTTCTCTTGTGAGAACGATTGAAAAGTTTTGTATAATTTTTGATAAAGTTAATAGAATTATGACTCAATCACTTTTTATAGAAAAAGAACACAGTGGAGTAGCAGGGGATGTCAGTTTTAAAATGCAAACACCCCCTTTATAAACTTAAATAATTAAAAAAAAAAAAAAATCTTTTAGCACATTTCTCTGCTAGCAGCGCTGCCAACGATTTGTCTCCATTTTGACGATTTTTGAAGTGAAATATGATAAAATGACGACTGACGATTGCACACAATTTATTGTGTGGAAAATGACGATTTTTGAAAATTTTCAATTTTTATAGAATTTTATTCTCTAAATTTAATTTATTTCAATGAAAATGAAAATTATTCAAGTTCGAGGCCATACTCTATATTTCTTCATTAGGATAATTTATTTCTCTAAAATTTACTGACAAAATGTGATCACGTTTCTTTTTATTTAAAACATCTAAGGAAAATGTGATAAAATGATTGATTTCAAATCGAATAAAAATTCTTCATTTACCCATTTAATGATCAACTAAATACAAACTCCCATCATTTTGATAGGTTTATTTTAATATTTATTAAAAAATAATTAAATTGGAATGGATTTTTTTTACATATTTTACAAATCCAAAATATTTATTTTTTAATAATTTATATCATTTAGCTTCAAAATCACTGATAAAAAAGTGATTTTCTACATTTTTGATTCTTGGTAAATCAATATTTTTCTTAAATTCCGTTTTTATTGTTTGTATTTTGTGAAACCAAAGATCGGAAAAAAATTTTAAAACTAAAGGAATTTTACAGATTTTAAAATAGGTCAGTGATTTTAAAATTCTATATCCCGAAATGAGTATTGGGTGTTGTGTTTTTAAGACTCAGAGTCGTTTGTAAAGGAACTAATAAAAAAAGAACATTAAAATTGTAAAATAATTACAATTAAAGTGATTAAAACGTAAAATTTAAATTTTTTGTTGAAATATAAGGAGTTTTCCGAACAACGATTTATTGACGATTTCTCATTCTCAAAATGACGATTTTGAAGATTTTTTTTAACAAAATTTGACGATTTTTGAAGAAATTGGGTTGGCAGCACTGTCTGCTAGTGTTTGTCTATTGAGTATACATCCCCATTTATTTTATGTCCCCCAAATACATCTTCATCTCTCCTCTCCAGACTAGTGATCTCTCTAGTACCCACAATTTTAATGTTTAGTTAAACAACCGCATTTGAATAAAGTTGTCTGCGTATTTCTTTATTGTGTGTCGTTGCTGTTGCTGTTTTTTTTTTTGTTTTTTGTATATTTGTATTTAAAAGTGCTTTCATATGATGTCTGCCCCTGTGTGTGAGTTTGCCCGTCCGTCTGTCTTTTTGAATGTCTTCTGATTATATTATTGTTTACTTTTTTCAATTTTTATTTTATTCATCTCTTTAAGAAATATGTACCCACAACTAAAACCAAAATCATTTTTTGTGGATCCATAATTTAGTCGTATATTTATTATAAATTCAATCTATTTGTATTATTATTACGCAGATTTTCAGATAAAAAAAAACAATTAAAATAATAATTTCCTTCGGATAGAATATATTATTAACCTATTCGTTTAAAGAATTAGTTTTATGGTAACAACGAAAAATTAAAAATGTTAACATTTGAACAAAGAAAACTTGAAAAAGGCTTTGAAACAGGGACATAACCAATATCGAAAAAATCCTGAAATAATAATTTTTCCAGAATTTTTAAAAACTGTTTTCTGGATAACAGTTACAAATAACCAATTATTTTTTGGTCTTCGGTAACCATAATATTTTGTTTTATTTTGTTTTGGTCTTCCTTAACCATTACCAAAGATTTTTATTTTTTTTGGTCTTTCATAGCCACTACAAAATACTTTTATTATTTTTGGTCTTCTATAATCGTTATAAAAGATTTTTATTTTTTCGGTCTTCTGTAACCATTATGAAAGCATTTTTTTTTGTCTTCTATAATCAGTATGAGTAAGAGGCGATTTACACGAAGAAGAAATTAATTGCATGCAATTTTTGAATTCTCTTTTAAAGTTGCTTCTAAAAATCATGAACATTTACACGAGGAGTTTTTGCATGCATTTTTTGACGTTTATTTTGCCAATCTTCTTTAATTGTTCATTCGTTGAAATTTAATTTATTCGTAATAATTTAAAATAAAAAAGGTGTTTAAGCAATGGTACTTTATAAGTAAAAGTTCCACTAGTTCTTTATTCCACATTATTTATTTTTTATTTTACGAAATATTTTCGATACACAACACTTTAGAAGCCGAATACGAATAAAACAAATTAACAAGAATACGAACGATATCAAAAAGAAATGTCAAAAAATATCTTGAAAAACGAAAACCGTGCAATTTTTGCTACCCCGTTTGCCTACAAACAATAATTGCACGCAACATTGCATGCAAAAATTGCCTCGTGTAAATTGCCTCTTAGAATAAATTCTATTCCAAGTACCTCAGAACCAATCATTATATTGATTATTTAACAAAAAAAAATAAAATATGAAACGATTTTGAATATTTTTCTCCTAAAAAATTCTTAAATTCAAACATACATTTTTAGACAGAATTTTTAAATATTCAGACACTTTCCTATAGAAAAATATTAACATTTTAAGAAATTTTTCCTATTAGAAAACTTTCTGTTTCTGCGACTTTTTTAAATACCCCAAATTCAAAATCTAAGTCAATTTTTGCATACACAAATTATTGATTTTAATACGTTTTTGATATTTAACAGCTCTTAATTTCAAATACATTTACTATAAAATTAACTGCTAATTATATTTAAGTTTTATTCTATACGTTTTAAAACAATTTTGATATAAAAAATTCTTAAATTCGGAGATACAGGAAAAAAAAGATTCAAGTTTTTCTGTTCACGTTAGAAAAGGTATTTACTATAAGAATGTGGTGAAATTATTATTCGGGGATTCCCCAAATTACTAAAATATTGAAGAAATAGAAAAATTTCTTATAAAAAAATGTGTTCACGTTAGAGTTGCGATTAATCGTTCATTTTGGTGACTCGACATTATCGTTCAATTCGAGTCAGTGATCTTGTTAATCGATCAATCGTTCTTTTTTGCTTTGACTTGTGACTGATCTGCGTGTGGTAAACTGTGTCGTTCGTTTGACAACTATTACGCACAATTCTTGTTTTACGAGTTTTTTTCACAAAAAGTGTTATAAAATTGCAACTTTTCTAACAAAAATTTATTTATTTTGTCTAAAAAACATTTTATGTTTTTCCTAATTTGAAACAATATTATTACTATTTTCTAAAAAAAAATAGTTGCAATTTGATTGAATAGAGATGCATTTGTTCTATGAATAAAAATAACGAAATGAACGATTGAACGACAAGATCGAAAATTGGTGAACGAATCATATCGTTCAATTGAGTGAGTCGTTCAATTGAACTAGTTCGTTCATGAGCGAAACTCTAGTTCACGTTTTTGTTGGTAAATCAATTTAACTTGTTAAATTAAACACTATACAAATACTTTGTAAGACATTTTTTAAAAATATTCTTTGTAAATTTTGTTCAATCGAAAAGTTCAATTTGAAAAATAATTTTTTTTTTTTATAATTGTTCATAACGAATTTTCTTTTTAAAATAAACTGTTTTGTTTTTCTTATAAACTTTTTCTTAAATTAGCGGTTTATTTATTTGATTGAGCTGCGCCAACAGGTTATGGGCCGCACAGACACAATGTCTCAAGATTTTAAGTTATCTTTTGAAAAACTGAATCGAAACAATTATGTAATATGGAAAAAGAAGGCGGAATGTGTCCCTTTTAGAGAAGACACATGGTCTGTTGTACGTGATGAAAAACCAGCAGATTTAAATGCGGTTTGGTTAAGAAAGGATGAAACTGCAAGAGCATCAATTTATTTGATGATTGACGACGATTTGTTTTATCTTATCCGATCTTGGAGAAGTCAATTTCTATTTAGGAATAAAAATCGAGAAGGGGATAGACGGATATTTCAATATTAATCAAGAACATTATATAAATAATATAATAAAAGAAGCTGGTGTAGAGGATGCTAAAGTCTCCAAAATCCCAATGGATACTGGTTATATTAAAGATGAAGCTCAAAGCTGTTATTTGCCAACTAATGAAAATTACCATCACTTAATAGGAAGTTTGCTTTATCTAAGTGTAAATACGAGACCCGACATTGCAACTCCGGTTTCAATTTTGAGTAAAAAAGTAAGCAAGCCTACTTATCGTGATTGGAATGAACTAAAGAGATTAGTCAAATATTTAAATGGTTCAAAAGCTTTAAAGTTAATGTTAACTTGTGATAATGTGAAAGGATTGTATGGGTTCGCTGACGCCGATTGGGCTCAAAGTAAAACAGATAGGAAATCAAACAGTGGATTTATCTTCAAGTACAATGGCTCATGTATATCTTGGTGTTGCAGAAAACAAGATTGTGTATCGCTCTCATCAACAGAAGCAGAATATATTGCTTTATGTGAAGCTGCTCAAAAAGCAGTATGGTTACGAAGACTAATGATTGATTTTGAAATACATCAAACAGAACCTATAGTTATTTACGAAGATAATCAAAGTTGCTTAAAATTGGTGCAAAATGAGCGTTTTAGTCGACGAAGCAAACATATTGAAACAAAATATCACTTTATAAAAGATTTAAAAGTCAAGGAAATTATTGACTTTGTATACTGTCCGACTGAGTATATGGAAGCAGATATTTTTACGAAACCTTTACATTCGATCAAGATTAAGCAATTCAGAGAATTATTAGGTTTATTATCAAGTTAAATTGAGAAGGGGTGTTGGTAAATCAATTTAACTTGTTAAATTAAACACTATACAAATACTTTGTAAGACATTTTTTAAAAATATTCTTTGTAAATTTTGTTCAATCGAAAACTTCAATTTGAAAAATAATTTTTCTTTTTATAATTGAATTTTCTTTTTAAAATAAACTGTTTTGTTTTTCTTATAAACTTTTTCTTAAATTAGCGGTTTATTTATTTGATTGAGCTGCGCCAACAGTTTTAGAGCTAGTGAACTTTGTTCACGTTTTGGAATAGTCTATACATTGACTTGAAAAAAAAGTGTTCATGTTTCTGTGACGTTCATGTTACTGGATGTTCACGTTTCTACGAGTCCACTGTATAAAAATAAACAATGCTCATTCATTACAATCGTATTATTTTGAAAATCGTTCGTTATAAAAAAAAATCGTTATAACCGAATTAGTATCAATTTATTACATTTCGTAAATAACCAATCAGAATAAGATATTAAAACAAGTTATTCAGATTAGGTAATTTTCAAAAGTATAGTCAATAGTAGCAAATTTGTCGTTACAAAATATATTTAAAATCTAAATTTTTTCAAAGTAATATTGATCTTATTCTTCTTAGTTTAAACGAGCTTAAGATCATTTATTTATTAATTATTTATTTCCAATATTTTGTCTCCACATTGGGTGACTTCTTCAGGTAACAATTATTACGATTTGAAAAACATGTTTTAATAATTAAAAACTTATATACATATTAAAAAAAACTTATATAAATATAAATTATTAAAAGTTTTTCGATCTTTGAAATGAATGACTGTATTAAATAATTGAGCTCTAGGTCACGTTTGTGTTTATAAAATATCCTTTATTATTTTATATATCTCCAATATTTCGTCATTCTTTGAATGACATCTTCAGGGAGTATGAACAACAACAAACAATATTAAAAACAAAACTTTTTTTGCCGCTGCCCTCCACTCTGGTCCACACAACATTTACAACTCTAGTTGTTGACCAGAGTGGAGGGCAGCGGCAAAAAAGTTTTGTTTTTAATATTGTTTGTTGTTGTTCATACTCCCTAAAGATGTCATTCAAAGAATGGCGAAATATTGGAGATATATAAAATAATAAAGGATATTTTATAAATACAAACGGGACCTAGAGCTCAATTATTTAATAAAGTCACTTATATAAATATTAAAACAAGTTTTTTAAATTGTAATAATTGTTCCCTGAAGAAGTCACCCAATGTGGAGACGAAATAATGGAAATAAATAATAAATAAATAAATGATCTTAAGCTCATTTAAACTAAGAAGAATTAAATAAAAAAAGATCAAAGAAAACTTAACATTTTTAAAATAATATTTATCTTTATATAGTTTTAGCCGTCAGGCAATCAAAAACATGTTCTATTATGGCCTAACAAAACAAATGCTGCGTTATACCCAGAATAATGTTAAAATTTCAATTCATAAATATTGGATATCTTACCTGTTTGCCATCTACTTCAATATCGGCCACATAATTTTCAAATACAGTGGGTACATAAACTTCAGGAAATTGATCTTTGCTAAAGACAATCAATAAACAAGTCTTACCACAGGCACCATCGCCAACAATAACCAATTTTTTGCGAATCGTCGTCATTGATTCTAAAAGAAAAGAAATTTGTTTTAATATTTTTTTTTTTTGTTTAAATAATTAGAACAATTTAATTATGTTGTTTTATTTATTAAACACCCACTAGGAGCAAAACATGATGAAAATAGAGACATTTTCTGTTAATTTGTAGAAAAAAAAAATTTTAAATCGGTTGTGATTTTTTTGGAATTGTATGATTGAATAACTAAAGCAAGAAATTATTATTTTTCCTTGGTTACGCTAAACATCATTCACAAAAATATTAATATTTCATGTATTTTTTGTTTCATAAACACTTTTACTTGTGTTATTTGTTTTATTCTACTCAAAAGTTGTTTTAAATTTTATGTGTGTGTTTGTTTTTTTAAGGTTGACGTATAATTTGGCGATGGCGAAGTTTTTTTTTTTTCTTAATTTTCTTTTTTTTTTGTGCTTTTATGATTTTTAAAAACACACCATCCGTCTATCCGTGTATACACTTTGAAAGCAAACAAACGAGTCAATCCAATGACCGAACATTTAAACAGAATTTCCGTCTATCTGATGCGTTTTGTATTGAAATTGTTTTATTATTTAAACCAATTTTTATTATGTATTTAGTTAGGAAATTGAATGAATTTAAAATTTGTGGAATTTAACAACGCAATGTAAAAACGTTTGTCCCTTTATTATCTTTGTTATTTTGTAAATTTTTGTACAAATTTTGCATTTTAAAGTTTTTTTCATCATCATCATCACTTTAGCTAACCCAGAATGTATGTAGCAGGCAACACCCTGTGTATGTGTTTGCCCTTCCTTTTACACTCCCCACAACCCTTATGATGGGTAATGAAAAAAAAAAAAACCGTATACATTCCACCTTAATCATCATCATTCAGTCGTTTTTTGTTGTTGTTGTTGCTTTATTTCTTATTAAACACACACATTCATCATATTTTTAACATTTTTTTTTTTTCTTTTTTAATTTTTAAACAAATATTCCTTTCTTCTTATTATACAAAAGAAATTAATAAATTATTAGATATTTAAGCAATTCAAATATTTTTGGTTATGGCTTTTTGTGTAAATTTCTTTTTTTTAGTTGGTACCTACATTTTTTTATTTGTTTGATTTCCTTTCGTAAAACGAAGAAAAAGAAATCAGTTGGTTTTAGTTTTTTTTGTTGTTGAGAAATTCGTTTATTTTTTACAGTTATTAATAATATAAAAATTGATTCGTTTTTTCAAGCACTTTTTTCTTGTTTCAAATAATTTAAATATTTCTTTTTTGATTTTTTTCTTCTCATGCAAAAGTCTACTGAAAAATTATGATGACAACGCCTTGACGGTCCGATGTTGTACGAAGAAAAAAGAAAATGGCGTATATAACTGCTGTCAACTTTCCGGTTTTTCCATTAAACTAGCGCTTTTTTATTGCTTATAGCGGGGAAATGCTGGCTTAGTGAGAGTCCTATTAAATTCTAGTGCTTTTTCAATGAAAAAAGAATATCATTCAAATTGAATTTTATTTCACAATCAATTTATTTTCGTTTACAATTCCATCTAATGACTAGGGCAAGTTTTTTTATAGAATTTTCCATTAATTGCTACTTTTGCCACTTTCCCTATTATTTTCTAAAAATTCATAATTCATTATTCTAAAAAATATAGTTATGTTATATATAAAACCCAACCTCTGTGCATAAGATTCCTCAGTTTTAGGAAAAGTTAAAAAAAAAAATATTTTTTTAAATGTCTGTAGAAATTAAATTTTGCAAATCTTTCTTTTAGAGCAACGAAAATTTTTAAATTTATTAGTTAATACATATTTACTACGTTAACACTTTAGAACTTTAGCTGGTAATTACTGTTTTTAAATAAAAAATTTTATTCAAAAAACATTATATGTTATTTTTACATATTTTGGCAATTTTGATAGTATTTGCTATTTTGCATGCATAAAGAACCCCATAGATTTTAAATAAAATTTGTAAAATGTTGTTTGTTTACAAATAAATTAAAATTCTGTACTCTATATTGAAAGTTTATCAATTATATATTACATAGATTTCAAACTCTTTTTTTTCTTTTAACAACATCCACATTTTTTAAACACATTAAAATATATATTAATATATATAAATAAAATACTGTGCTTAAAGCAGGGTATACTAGCGGTATTATGGAGAAATTTTTCGGGTTTGTTCTCTATTCAGTATGGTGTACTTCTTTAGCAGGGAAAGCGCTAAGTTGGCAACAGTTATTATGATTTGGAAGATTATATTTGACAATTATTAGAACAATTTAGCGGTTTTGCTTTCAAAATTGCTAAATGAAGTCGAATTTACCTTTTTTTTCCTGTTTCTTAAGTTGATAACATTGTAGATACACCAGCAGTGTTGCATTAAATGGTGTACAAATCAGTGCTGCCAAAAGTTTGCAGCAAAACTACATTATTGGCCTGGAAAATCGCTGAAATGTCTTTAATGTATTAAATATGTGGGCAAAATAAAAAAAAACGTTAGATTTCTTGCTAAACACTTATTTAACTTATTTAACACTTATTTTTGTTAGAAATCATGTTGTTGTAAATATATTAAACTATCTTAGTTATAAGATCAATGTGAATTTTTGCGTTACATATATTTGATCAAAAATAGCGTTTTTTAGAATACAATATTTTGGCCATAAAAACATTCTGCTATTAACAAATTTTGACAGGTAATTTGACTGAAAACTATTAAAAAATAACAAAACCATTATGATTTAAAAAAATAATTAAAATGCTTTTTGAAAAAAACTGTCAAAAATATAATTTTTTCGTTCTGGCAATACTATTGAAAATACAAATATGATTGAAGAAGATTATTATACCTCTATCTATTCACAGCTCAAGGCGAAAAAGTGCTAGATTAGTGTGAAAAGTGTCAAATTTGTTGCAATGCTGCCATCTTTGAAATGAGCTGTGTTTAATAAGTTAAAAGAAAAAACATTAGATATTAAGTTGGATATAATATGTGTGAGAACGCCATCAGAATAAAGGAATTAAATTATCTATTTTTATATTAATGTTTAGGGTATAGAACACGTATTCATGTTTATATCATGTCTTCTCATTATTTTCTGTTTTCCGTTGAGTAAAAATGTCCGTTTATTCATTAAATGTTCAACTATGCGATTAAAATAGCATTTATCATAAAAACTCTCTTTTGATATCAGATATAATACTACAGGTATCAGATATAATAATACAGGTACCCATACACTACGCAATAATCTTGTGCAACTTTTGCCTTTGTGCAAAATATTACCAGTGTGTACGTCATATTGGAAGGTTGTACAATATATTGGAATAAATCAAAAAGTTTTTGATTCTTATTGCGCAAATAAGAAATGTGAAAAATATTTTATAGTGTGTTGATAACATTTTGCAATTTTTATATCCCTCCACCACAGAATACAAGAGTGGTGCCATATTTTGTGCAAAAGTATTAGTGCACTGTGTAGCGCAAAATTACAATAATACTGGTAATAATATTGCAAAGTGTATGGGTACCTTTACAGTAACAGTAATGAGTTGCCCACACGTAATATCTCTACGATTGAATTTGAAGTTTGATGACAAAAATATATCAAAATTTATATCTAGTGGGGACACCGTGTACGGTTCATGGCTTTGTTTACGGCGAAATTAAATTTGCTTAAATTTGTTATGTTTATTTATTAGCAGTGTCAGATTAAAAACAATAAGTTTTTGAATGTGTTATAACATCTAGCTTTTGTATATGTCGGCTATCAGATATGATTTATGCGAACTGGCAACCCAGAAAAAACAACAGTTTCTAAATTGTTTTTTTTTTTGCTAATGTAGCGTTGTTTTATTTTTTC
The DNA here is from genome assembly GCA_021234595.1 of Delia radicum. Classification (NCBI taxonomy): domain Eukaryota; kingdom Metazoa; phylum Arthropoda; class Insecta; order Diptera; family Anthomyiidae; genus Delia; species Delia radicum. Next base: position 184,189,405 of record CM037855.1, on the reverse strand, counting down.
ACGTTGTTAAAGTTTAACGACGATGCTCCGGCCAGACTAGTTGTGTGTACACGTAGAAGCAACGGGGGGAATATTATCGAAGTGCTAAGTAATTATACAACTAAACGGTGCTTAAATGAAGGGAAATTAAAAAATAGTATAAAAGAAAGTACTAGAGCAATTTAAGTAAATTTTAGATTCTGTAGGGTGGGCCGGAAATGCTTAAATAAAAAAAGGAAAATGAAGTACTTTTAGATTCCAAAAAAAAATTAAAAAATTGGGAAATTTTTTTTATAAAAGTTTACCATTTTTCGCTTCTCCCTAAAGGAATAAAAATTTACTAGTACTATATTTTATGCATTTTTTGTAATTTGCTTTCATTTAAGCATAATTCTTGCACATAATAAAAGTTTACAAAGTTCCTAAAGGATCTAAAATTTACTAAAATGGATCTATTTCGGGCCACATTTAATGGATCTGGAAAACTGGATCATTTTTGAAATCGTCAGGAAAATTCCTTTTATTTGAATACTCATTCTTATAGGTATACATTTAAGTAGGGGACATGGAAACGCGTATTCATAAATACGCTTTTGTGTTTTTTAATTTCGTTTTTTTCTATTTTTTTATTCCACTTTTGCCAATAGTTTTACTAAATTTTCCATTTTGCGCTTTTTTTTTTTTTTTAAACGTCAGCATCACTGCATGTGCTGCAATTTGTTTATCGCACTCAATTTGTTTCGAATCGCACGCGTTCTTCTTTACATTGTCGTTGAATCTAGTATTTTCAATTAAAAAATCTATCATTTAATTCTGATACAATTTCATTAAAAATGAATAAAACAAAAGCACAAGAAAATACTTCACCCAAAGAAAAGGAAAAACTGAAGAAAAGACTGCAGACTTTATTCAAACCGGAAGAAAATTTTAGCAAATCTTTTAGCGGCAATTCTAATAAAACGAATAAAAAAAGTGGAAATCAACAGGAGCTCCACCAAGTAAATGGACAACAACCAAAAACGAAAAATGTAGCTAATCCCTCGAAATCAAAAAGTAATGAAAACTTTCAGAAGTCTCAAAAATCTAAAAATACGTCAAAAAAGCAAAATAAAAAAAATGTTTCGGATCAAAATGTCTATCCCAATAATTCGGATTCTAAGCAGAAAAATATGCCTAGTACATCACAAAAACCTTCACAGGCTTCAGACAAACTACACAATTTGAAACTAAAGAAAAACAAGAATAAGAAACTAAAAAAGCCGCAAGAACTTCCCGAAACTTTGCAACAAAAGAAAAGCTATAATCATAAAACACAAATTTCTGAAACACAAATTCCACAAACTTTCCAACAAACACAAAAGCGAAAACATCCAAATAAAAATAAACCCAATGTAAATGTACAACCTGCAAACATTTCAGAAAACTCGGCACCTTCAGCCCCTAATGGCCCACAGAAAATGAGTAAAAATCAAAAGGCGAAGGCTAAAAAACGTGCATCATCAGCTCCCCTATTGAATAGTCATAGTGTAAATAGTAAAAAACCAAAATTATTCAAAAAGAACAAAAATATTAAAAAATCGAAAATATTTCAACAGCCACAAGAACTATACCAAAGGGAACATAACACTCCAACCAACGAAAACTATGCAAATAGCATCTATAACATGCCCGGTTTTGTTGATGGCGGCGAATTTCATGATCATCATTATTTGATTGAAGATGATAACAATTATAATGACGGTGACAGTAATGAATCTAATTTTGATAGTGATGAAGAGTCGCAATACAATATGAATGGTATGGTACAAATGAACCAGGGAAACTATGAAAGAGATATAAATCAATTTCACCGTGATGGATTTGCTGGCAGTGAAGACGACTATTTTGATAGTGATGAGTTTGATGAGTATAACAGTGATTCTGAAAATGATGAAAATTACTCAGATTTTGATGAAAATGATTATGAGGAAGATGAGGATAGTTACGATTATTCAATGGATAGTTACGATGATTATTCTACTAGTTATGATGAAGACAATGATGATGATAATGATAAAGATTATAATTTACCCAAACAGGTTCCAGAGGATTTAATTATACATAGAGGTAAGTTTGATGTCTGTTACGTCAATTTACGCAATTTAAGAAAAACTTTTTTTTTTACTTTTTAAATTTTGGTACATATGTACATATAGTTCAATTAGTTCATAAAGGCTACATTTGAAATTTTTATAAAAAAAACTTAATTCTAAAATTATATAAGAAGAAAGGTGCAACTGCAGTGTAGGAATATCAATGCTTTTTTATATTTTTTGTATGGCTACTTGTTCAATATAAGGACAACATTTACACTAAAGTATCGATTTTTTTTTTAAATATCCTGGCATTAAGGTCTAATAGGAAGGTGAAGCGAATTCAAAATTCAACCTCACCCACTGTCCACCCTGGACTTGGTGTCCAGGGTGGACACCAAGTTCGAGTACGGGCGGTATAATCACGTTCTTATGTCAATCGGACTATGTGCCGGAACGATTCGGATTGCTAACTTCCGCTTTATTTGAAAATTTCTTTTAATGTTGCGTTTAGATTAAACGGATCATAGGCCGTTTAGATTAAACGGATCATAGGCCGCTCCTACAACAACATCATGACTATTACGAGAATTTTTTTTCTGACATGAAATCAGGGGCCCAATTACGACATTCGTGATCGAGTGAAATCATTCGAAAACTGGTATTTTAATCAGTTACTAGAAAAATACTAATAATGAAAACTCCAAGTTTTATATTTATTTTCAATCAAGGACCTAACTAGAACATCCCTGATCGAAAAAATTTCGTTTAAATGTTTTATTTTCAGAAATAAAAAATTTATTTCGATGGCAAAATTACGATCACGAATGCCGTAATACGACCCCAGTACAAAATTCATAATTTGAATATTGTTCTACCTCAAGTCCAAGTTCTAATATGATATTGTCATACATTAGATTTTATTTGTTGCTTTCAAAAATTGCTCCTTTTCAAAACATTGATTTTATGACTGGGTTTACCAAATCAGCCAGATTATACACTAAAACTGACAAAAATTCTCATAGAGTAGATTTTATTGGCTGTATGTAATGTTTCGGTTTGAGTTAAGCCAATTATCATTTTCTTACTGCGGACGCACAACTGATGAATGGGATGATGACCAGGAAACAAATGTATTGTCTATCATGAAAGTGATCAACGTTTTTGATAGCAAAAATAAAATCTAATATAAAAATACCATATTAGATTTTGTATACTTGAGGTATATAAAAAGTGATTTTGTAAGAGATTTCAGCTTTGATTAAAAAAAAAAACATAAAATTTAGAGAAATGTATGAAATATTTATTTGAGTCGATAGAACGATTTATATAATTCAATGTTTAAAGATGATTTCATGTAAATGTTGACCACGGCTACGCCTCAAATGGTTCATACTCCGGCTCCAATTTTGGCCCGGTATCTCACGAATAAATTTTTCAATATTGGCTTCCAGTACGTCAACCGTTTCGGGCTTGTCCCTATAGACATAAGCTTTAACATGACCGGCCCCAAACGTGAAATAAACTGTTCACCATTGTTTCGCGTGCTGTGTGGCATGTGGCACCGTCTTGTTAAAACCACATGTCACTAAAGTAAAGCTCTTCCATTTTGGGGGGGAAAAAAAAATGTAATCATCGTACGGTAGCGCTCGTCATTCACAGTAACGTTCCTGCCCTCGTCGTCTCCAATGATGCCACCGGCCCATAATCCACAAAAAACATTTTTCGGGATGCATTGGCAGTTCTTGCAATGCTTCTGGCTGCTCTTCACACCAAATACGGCAATTTTGCTTGTTCACGTATCCATCCAACCAGAAATGAGCTTCGTCGCTAAACACAATTTTCCGATAAAAAAGTGGATCTTTATCCAACTTTGCCAGCACCCATTCACCAAAAGTTAGCCGTAGTAACAGAGGCCCAATTGCTGCGAACGGCGCCGGATCGATAATTCACGGTCATCAACAACACACACAGCTGTATCCCCAGCTGCGATATTTGCCTCTGTCTCTACGTATGCATGTTATTGGTTTAATATCCAATAATGTAAATTTGGTGCGAAATTTAGTAACAAGATTCCGAATAGCCGTCTCATAAGGTCGCCCAAACTGACTATAAATTGGAAGAAGTGCACGATGCACTTTCTTAACCTAGCATGAATTTTGATAACAAAATTCAATAATCTGCAAGCGTTGTTCGTTTGTAAGTCGACTGATGGTTAAATTATAGACCAAACTGAACATGTTATCAGTAACATGTTACACGAAAACAGCTGAGCTGCCAAAAACAGTGTTTAAAAAAAAAGTGTGAAAAATCACCCTTTAGTATACATATACAGCTATGGACATAGAAATAGGACACTTTATATACATATTATCTTCCTGCGTGTTTCTTAATAATTATAAAATAATAATGATATTATATGAAATAAGTGAATTCTTAACTAATTGTACCAATATGTTAAGTGGGAAACATTGTGGTCCAGAAAAAAATAGACTTCTATCTCAACTCCATACCGAGAAGAAATCTTTGACTAAAATTTTAAAAATCCTAAAGTGTTCTCGAAATATGGTATGCAAGAACGTAAGCCAATCCAACTTAAAACTACAACTTATGTTTACAGGACTATAGTACGCTAAATCAAACTTAATCCTTTTATTCCCTCCCGAGAAATAAATAATTAAATCAGAGAACAATTTAACTTGCAAGTGTCAAACAGGTTAGTAAATTAGACAATTGAATGAAGCAAACTTATTTGAACGCATTAAGTAGAAATAAACCTCTTCTATCAAAAAAGAATTTTCAAAAAGCGTATTGATTTTGCCAAAACCCACAAACGAAATGAATTGTCCGTTTGAAAAAGTTTCCTTTGGAGCGATGAAACGAAGGTAAATGATGTCGGAAAAGGTGGTAGAACGTTTGTACATTGCCCAAAAAACAAGGCTTTAAACAAAAAACCTTTATTAAGTACACACAGGAGACCCTCAAACACGCTGGCGGAAATATTATGGTATGGGGGCTTTTTGTTGGCACGGTGTGGGTCCTATTGTAAAAATAGAGGACAAAATGGACCGGTTTCAATATTGTACAATTCTTAAGAATGTAAAGGAGCAGTTCGCTATATATCGAAAATGTTTGTGGCATTTTTCTTAGCTCAAATTACTTTTTCATTGTGAGAGATAAAAAAAATATTTTTATTATTTTTTACCTTAATAAATTTTTAGCGGTTCGCAATATGTCAAACATTTTTGTACCATTATTCTCAGTTGGTAATACATTTTTATTGTGTGATTAAAAAATTTGTTTTGAAAAGTTTTTGAAAAAACAGAGTTCTCTGCACATTCTATTGATTTATTTAATTTTATTTATTCAATTTTGTAATATAACGCCATCTAGGGGCCGAGTTATGGCATTTCTGATCGTAATTTTTCGATCGAAATTAATTTTCTATTTTCGAAAGCAAAACATGTAACATGGGATGTTGTAGTTCGGACCTTGATTAGAAATAAATTAAAATCTTTGGGTTTTCAATAAAAAAACAGTTTTCGAAAGATTTCACTCGATCACGAATGTCGTAATTCAAACCCAGGCCAAAAAAATATATATTACACAGTAATAATAACCGAAGTTCTAATATAAAAATAAATTAAATACCATTTACCGGGAAAAGAGTTTTTTTTTTTTAAATAATTTTTGACGTTGAATCAAATTTTAGGTTCAAATTTGATATAAATTATCCATTCCCTCTTTGCTATGTAGTAAAAGGGACACTAAGTTAGCGCTTTTGACCACCGCTGGCCAATTGAAAGAGTTGAAATTAAAAAAAATAAATTTTTTTATTGATGCAAAAACCGTGAAAAAGTGATGATATCCTATAATCCAATTTTTGTGACGAACTCTAATATATATGTGGAAATTTTTCACAATCTTTTTGTTTTTAGGGGTAAAAAAAATAGAAAAATTTGTTGATGCCACATCAATGACGCTTTGTGCACTTACTAAACTTAAATCCGTTTGCGTGCATCAATTTGAGCTAGGGTCGTGAAAGTTATGGCGGTTCAAAGTAAACATTTTTAAAAAATTCTCAAAATTACAATTGTTGGTAAATTTTAAAAATTGTTGCAGATATGCATTATAATGATCAGTGTGTAGCGGTGTTGTTATGTTTTGTTCATTTCTTTTAAAAAAAAGTTGTTAACTTCACATACAAGCCAATCAGCTGTTTCCATGAAGAATGGTAGTAGAACAATAATTTAAATGTAAATAGAATGATGGAAATGGCAAGTTGTTTGTCAAAGGCTAACCTAACTATAGGAATGAAAAAGAGCGTTTTTTGTTTTAAGGAATTAAAATATTTAGGTTTTGTAATAGGAGGTGGTCAACTTAGGACAGACCCTAGTAAAATTGAGGCCATAGAAAAGATTCCGATACCGAAAACCCCAAGGCAGGTTAGGAGCTTTTTAGGTACAGCGGGCTGGTATCGCCGCTTTATAAAAGATTTTGCCGTAATAGCAGCACCTTTGAGCGATACTCTCAAAAAGGGATCAAAATTTATAATGTCAGATGAAGCTAATAAAGCATTTATTGAATTAAAACGAGCCTTAACAACGGCCCCGGTATTAGTTCATCCCGACTTTAAACGGCCATTTTATATTCAATGTGATGCCTCACAAGTAGGAATTGGTGCCGTCCTTTTTCAAAAGGATGATGAGAAAAACGATCGACCAATTGCCTTTTTCTCACAAAAGTTGAATGGTGCACAGCTAAATTATACTGTGACTGAAAAAGAATGCTTGGCTGCTGTACTTGCAGTAAAACGTTTTAGACCATATACCGAGCTAATGGAATTCACGATTGTAACCGATCACGCCAGCTTAAAGTGGCTAATGAATTTAAAAGATTTAAGTGGTCGTTTAGCTCGATGGTCATTGCAGTTCCAAACATTCAATTTCAAAATTGAGCACCGCAAAGGCTCAGAGAACATAGTGGCCGATATGCTTTCTAGATCCGTAGAGGATTTTAACGTTGAGGAAATTAGTTTGTTTGATTTTGAAACGACTGAGTTTGAATCCCCGGAATATCAGGAAATAATACGCACTGTTGAGGAAAATAAAATTAGATTACCTGATTTAAAAGTAGAAGACGGCATGGTTTTTAAAAAGACGTCATTTTCCAGAGATGACAGTGGCTTAGAATGGAAGTTTGTGGGGTAATCTTTTAAATGTTAAGTGTAGATTACCATGGTAGGGTGGGCAAGCTAGGGGGGACATCTTACATCTTTTGTCCTCGTTTTTTTTGTATTGTAGTTCAATTTATTGTAATTTTTTTTTTCAGTCCGTTTTGTTAGAAAATATAGTTTTTTGTTTAGGGACATAAAGTAATGGAAATTTTTAAGTAATATTTTGTGGTTAATTTTGTTTTGTTGTTGATTTTGAGTTGTGTTTTTTTGAGTTTAGTTTTATGTAGTTTTTTTGTATAAATTTTATTTTTCGGCCCTCGACCGGAAGTAGCGGGTCATACCCCCCTGTCGTCCGTGAGCTAGTCGGACAAGGATGGCTTCTTCCGGTACGTTCTGTCCAGGGTTTGGTGACAAGTGTCCAAAAACTTCGTTCACCTTATGATACCGTATGTATTTTTTTTAAATAACAAATTACACATAAATTCTATTTTTTTTTTTTTTTAAATATACATTATATTTTTACAGTTTTTTTGGGAGTCATATCTCAATTGGTTTTGGATTAAAGTTTGAATGTTATATTTTTGAGATTTGGGACATGTTTTTTACGGCACATCAATGACGCTTTGTACACTTGAAGTACTAGATATGCTAAACTTAAATCCGTTCACGTGCATCAATTCGATCGAGGGCCGCGAAAGTTATGGAGGTTAAAATTTAATTTTTTTTTTAAAAATTGTTGGTAAATTTTAAAGTTTGTTGCAGATATGTGTTAAGCACATTAGTGTCTAATATACTGATTTATTTCTTTAGTGTAAAGAGATATATCGCACACCTAGTTCAAAAGTGACTCAACTCAAAATTATTATTTTTTCAGAAATTGAAAAAAAAAGCATTTGCAACTTTATACCAATTGAAACATAAAGAAAGACATAACTGTTTTTTAGCAACAGTAACAACAACAAAATACACTGATATTTTTTTTTATAGATAAACAAGTGTATTGTGCATAGTTTAAGCATATAAACCCGAAAAATATAAATTTTGAATTGAGTCACTTTTGAACTAGGTGTGCGATATGGATTCAACATTTTTTGTTGATGCCTTATGTGTGTGGTACCCTATTGCCAATGCTAGCTACCGACTTTAAAACCCAATTACTGTCATTGGTACCCAGTACCTAGTACTTTAACATTTTAATGTCACTAAATAAAACAACCACCATGATTATTAATTCTCTTGCTTTCGACACGTCTTCTTTATTAAAAATTAAAAAATGTATTCTAAATTAAAATAGTTAATAATTAAATATTAATATAAACGTTACTATATTTTAACTTTAACTCGAGTAAATTATTTCGCTGTAATTCTCCAAGAAAGCAATTTACCAAATGTATAAACTTTTTAAAATAAGAAAGTACACATAGATTCTAAAATATACATCATATTTCGGTAATAATACAGGATTTTTTGCAATTTTTTTTAGGGTCATATCTCAGTTGGTTTTGGATTAATAAAGAATTGAATGTCATACTTTTGATATTTGAGGTTAAAAAAAAAGCAAAAATATATTTGACGGCACATTAATGCCACTTCTCACGCAATTAGCCTTAGATATAGTAACTTGATTCCGGTTGCTTACGTCAATTTGAACAGGGGTCGCCTAATTAACGATGGCGTCAAAATTGAAAAAAAAAAAATATTAAAGTAAAATTTTTAATTGAAACTTAACTAAAAAAATATGTTTACCATTTGTACATGCTATATCTATATATATCTATATTGAAACGTTGATACTTGACTTTTCCTTATCTTGTTTAGAAATAAATACATTAAGTCTTTAATTTGTTCAGGACTACCAAAATAATCAGTGCTTTCCAAATTTGAGAACCAAAAAAAAAAAATATATATTTGTTGGTAAAATCAATTAATATTTATTTCCTTGGGAAGTTTGTAAAATTATTTGCAATAGTTTTGGAAAAGAATTGGTTTAAACTAAATAATACTGTAAATAGTGTAGTTTATTAGAAAACAGAAAAGTTTTAACTGATTTAGTGTTAATCACGATTTGAATATCACGTTTTCATTATTTGGGTTTAAAATAAGCGGAAATATTTACGGCACATTTATTCCGCTTTGAACGTACGAGTACATATATAGCCTTGATACAATCCACATAAATAAGTTAGCTTACATCAATTTGAAAGTTACAGCTGCTTTTTTGATTTTTGACGGGTATTCTTCAAATTTAATTAAATCCATTTCCGGTAAAGTATTTTTGATCAATAAAATATCAAAAGCTCATTATTCTCGATAATCTTTATTTTTTTGAGGCCCCTTGTTGGGTAGTAAAACACAATGAAGTCTTGCGATTTGGAACACAGCGTAGATGAAGCCATTTTTTCCATACACAGGTAGACATGGTTGCAAGCAGTATATTTAACCCTCCGATGAGTGACAGTTCTGAACTTCACGGCCGTGTGAAAAGGTCCCTACGGACCTTTTTTGTAAATCATGTTTTTTTCATATAAAAATTTTTTTTTGATTTTTTTTTTGTTTTTATTGTTTATAACTAAATTCTACATACAAAAATAATTTTTTCAATTTTTTTAATTTTTTGTTTTTATCATCATCCCTAATGTCTTTGAGCTTAGATCTTTGTGTTCAGAACAAGTAAATTATGTGTTGAAACAATAAAAAAATTATAATGATGCCCAAAAACATGCATTTATTAGTGAAATTCAGTACAAGGTCCATACGGACCTATTCACACGTCCGCGTACTATTCTCACTAAAACCTCAATAACTCCTAAAGTAATGATCCGATCGGCTTGATTTTTTTCCAAAAGATGCGCAACAAAATACTCTTGGAATACAGTAGGGGGGGGGGGGGGGGGGTTGTAGGGGCCAAAGTAGGAGTAATTTCAGTTTGAAAAGGCAAAAAGGTCCCTAGGGATCTTCTCACTCATCGGAGGGTTAATTTATTTCAAAAAACCAACCGAACCCTTTGGGCCATATATAGTTGGTAGACCAACATTAAAAATCAACTTCATTATATCACTTAAAACTATAAAACCTTAAATATCCTGTTTTCAAACAATATAAAACATTTTGTATATAGCACGTTTAACTTACAAAAATTAAAGTAAAAAGTTTAAAAGAATTATTAAAGAATATGGCATAAACGCACATGACAAAAAGTATTGCAGTTTAAAATGTTTTAATTCAAATTTAAATCTTAATAAATGGAAAGCAAATTTAAAATGAAAATTTTTGGAACATTTCTTGCACATCAAATATCATTTACAGAAGCAATATTCTACAAGTTAACACTTGAATGTTTTTAAAGATAGATCAAAAGATCTAAGTGGTAAGGGTAAATGGTTCCAACACTTAGCTACACGAACATGAAATGATAGTTCATGAATAATATAATTTCTAATGGGATATAAAAGTTGAGGGTTTCTTTCAGTGTTCAAGAGTATAAAATGTCTATGTACATATTCAGGGCAATTAGAGAGCATGACTTTATGATAGAATAATAGCAATCGAATTCGAACAAAATTATTAAAATTGCATCCCAAAAAATCAGAAATATTCCTCGAAACATGATCATATGGCTTCAATTTGTAAACAAAACGTATTATTTTATTAAACAGTAAATTACATTTATTGAAGTCATCGACACTACACCCAGAAAAAACTTCAATATAGTATAATAAGTTGGACATTAATAATTAGTGTCCGACCGAACAGTTCGGCCAAAAAACTATATTTTGTTGGTTTTTTGATATCTAGAGGCAATGATGACAAATTTTGTTTGTTGAGCCGATTTAATTCGATTTTGTATATAAAATTTAAGAGAAAAGCCGAAGTTTAGCTATAAAGTTAAAAGTTCGGCCGCCGAACTATTTTCAATTTGGCCGAACTTTCTGAGGCCGAACAGTGAATTCATTGCTTAACTACAGACTTTTCTTCAAATTTGACACTCAAAATAGCATCTAATCAGCCCAATAAACATTTTTCTATCCGCCAAATTTGTCCATAATGCTTTAAAATACCGAATACAGACCAAATGCATTTTCTGGCCGAACTATTCGGTCGGACACTATTAATAATATAAAGTGGCAAATAAAGATTTAGGGAATCTGATCTACGCAGGGTAAAATTTATTTTGGAACTTAACCAGGTTATATGTAGTCCGAATTCCAGGTTGTTATCTATTAAAACACCTAGACATCTCATAACTTCAACGTATTCAATATGCTCGCCGTTAATCGTAATAGATACATCCACTTTAGAGTTATGTGGTTAAAAAAGCATAGATTTTGTCATCCAGGCAGATAATAGCAAATTTTTGTCATATTTGAAAACATCAATGAGCTGAAGATGGCCCGAAAAAAAATGTATATCGTCCGCAAATACAAAAGCATCATACTCAAAACCATGAAGTATGTTAAAAAAGTCATAAATAGTAAAGGCCCTATAACTGAGTCCTGTGGCACTCCACTGTTTACAGCTAAACACCCGGAATTCAAGTCATTACAATGAACAAAATGATCCTTAATAACGTTCTCAAAAATTTTAGACAAGACAGGAACCAACGAAATTGGTCTAAACTCGTGACGAGAATCCTTCTTCCTAGTAGGGATTGATTACCTTAGCAATTTTCCAATCAGAAGGAAATTTAGATTTAGTAAAAATATTATTTATTAGATACAAAATTTGCTTATGAACAAAAGGAAACATTATTTTGATAAATTTAAGAGGTAAAACATTAGAACCAGAAGCACTAGACTTGATATTGGAAAGAACAATACGCAGATCATCAAAATCAATGTTACGAAATGAGAAGCCGTTAACACAAAAATTTTAATTTGAATCAAAGGGGTGGAATAAATCAACCGATAACTCCATATTTATTTCATCCACATTCAAATCATCTACAAGATCAACTGTATTTAAACACCCATTTGATCTTAACATCTTCTACATCCTGCTCGTATCTAGATTTCCAAATTTATTCGTATAAGCCATACGCTTTGCATTTCTAATCACTGTCTTAGATCGATTACGAGCTTTACAATAAGATCTCCAATTTTCCCGTGAAGGTACCTAAATCTTTTTTTACTTTATCAGTTATCTCCGTCGTGAAGATTCACTCTAGATATCTTAATATGATCTCAAGACAATTCGCAAATTTGTGTCTTTTTGACTCGGAGGTGCAGTTTGCTAAGATACTCAGTTCACGCAATACGCTAGCCAATTTCAAATATAATTGTGAATGTCAGACGCAAAAAAACATACATTTTCAAAAAATAAACCCCAGTTACATTTATGTTTGTGATGTTCGTATCCCGTTATTGGTGCGCTGACATCAACTAACACTTTATAAAATTACACCTTTTTTTGAACACTGTTGTCAAAATTCAATTAATTTACAATTTAAAATGTAATTGTGAAAGTCAGACGCAAAAAACATGCATTTTTAAAAAATACACCCTAATTCCAGTTAGGTTTGTGATGTGCGTATTGGTGCGCTGACATCAACTAAAATTTTTTAAAATTACTTCTTTTTTTAAACACTGTTGGCAAAATTCAATTAATTTACAATTTCAAATGTAATTGTGAAAGTCAGACGCAGAAAACATACATTTTCAAAAAATATACCCTAATTCCAGTTAGGTTTGTGATGTCCGTATCCCATTATTGGTGCGCTGACATTAACTAAAACTTTATAAAATAACATCTTTTTTTAAAAAGTTTAAAATTCGAAAAATTTTGGTTTCACTTGTAAACCACCATACAACTTTTCACCAAACAGCAATATGGAAATTTTTGTTAAAGAATAAATCTTACAGGTCTAGTGACACCATTTTGTTGGCTGGGATCTAAAAAAAAATAAAAAAAAATATGAAATGAATGAAAAAACTTTTGTAAGTTTCAAGTAATTTTTTGCATTTTTCAACTTTGAAATGACCATCAATTCTTTAGATGAAGACTCTTCAACGTAAAACTTTGCATATCATATCTTTTAAGTATAATCTTCCAAATCCTGTTCAACGGTTTTCTCCATTAAAAAAAACCTTGAGAAATAAGAGCCATATAAAGTCGGTTTCAGCAGGTTGCGAGAATTTTTGGAGTAGCCCATATGTATAAAAATGTTGTGATTGGGCTGTGTAGGTAGAGGTGCCTTATGTGTTTTGGACAATTGTAATAATGCACTTTTTACAGTGTACGATTAATAATTTTCAATATTTTGCTAATTTTATTTTCCAACTCTTTTTTCTATTTCCTTTAGGAACCGCTACAAAACGTGACATTATACCTGCAGATAATATAACATTTGACAGTGATAATGAGGAGGCTCAAATTATTGAATTGGCCGAACAACAGATTATTAAAGTTATAAAGCAACCAAAGGCATATGAAAGGGAAGAACTGTTAAAATTGAAATGTAAAGAAAAAAGTATAAAATCTATCACACTAAAGAAATCGAAACCCGACTCAAATGATTTAGAAGATTGTCCCAAATTAGTGCCGATAGAGGATGAAGATGGGTTTCAGCTTTACAATCCTAATGAAGATGAGGAAGAAGAACAAGAACTATATGAAAATGATTCCATGGAAGGCGAAGAAGAATCTTATGAAGATGGCTCAATGGATGATGTAAGTTTAGGCAGCGAGTATATGGAAATTAAATCTGACGATACCGATTCTTTATTATCAGATGATATAAATGAAAAATACCTAAATAGAAATGATGACGATAGCGATAGTAGTGTTAATGACAGTGTATGGATTAAACAACAAAAAGTGGATGTTATTGATGCTACCAGCTGTAATTATGTAGATAATAAAGATGACCACCTACCTAAAGAGGATTCAGATGTAAGCTTAAATGATGAAGTTAATCAATTACCTTCTCAACAATTATACAAAAACGTGGATGTTAAAACAAAAGGTAGTATATTAAGTGCTAATATTATAGATGAACATGATAATAAGGAGGTGGAAATTCAACCTGACCAAGAATTAGTTAACAATGATAACATAAATTCTGTAACATTAGATCAAGATGGAGAAAGCATTACAAATGATTCTTTGGATAGTTCAAAAGCCAATGATTCATCCCAAAATTCTACAAAACAAACAGTTAATCGCGTAAAAACAACAAATCAAGATCTTGCAAACTATAATACCAAATTTTATAATGCCTTGGATTCAAATTTAGTTCTGGTTTTACTTAGAGATCCTTTTTATATCTATGGCACTGTACGTTTAACTTTGTTGGCAGGATTTTTGGACGTTTATGGTCATTCCCTTACAATAAATAAAGAAGTAGAAATATTTTCTCCCCGTGGTTGTAGTGTTATTGAAATTGCTCCTACACCCACAAATAAAAACATTTTCAAAGATAATTTAAAGGAGACTCTTAAATGTTATGAAACAAACTTTGCTTTAGCAGATTTAAAAACAATTTCTGAATCATTTGATGGCGAGAAGGATGCTATTGTTCTCTTAAAACGGAATGAAGGACGTAAAAAGATTGTACAACAATTTAAGAAATTTATGAATGAAAATGTTTTTCCCAACATTAACAACATCAATATGGATCGTCCTTTATACAATTCAGAATACTTATTACGTTGCATGATTAACACTTCTGCCCGGGAACATAAATGTTTACAATTACCCAAACAATGGCAACAATTAACGGTAACACAGCAATCACGTATTATGCTGACGGGTGGTAAAGCTGTTGGCAAGTCAACATTAATAAGATATCTTATTAATCGACATTTACCAAAGTTGCAACAAATATTGCTAATCGATTTGGATATTGGACAACCAGAGATTTTTGTACCACAAACTGTTTCGTGTTCTGTAATTAAACAACCTTTATTGGGACCTGGTTTTCTTTTAAATTTACAACCTGACAAATCCTTTGCTGTAGGTCATACTAACATTGCACTATGTGCCCATAAATATTTAGAAGCTGTTCGCAGTCTAATCTCTTACTGTATGTCACAAGTACAGTATAAGGATATGCCGTGGTTGATTAACACTATGGGTTACAATAAAGGTTTTGGTTTAGAGCTAATATCTGTAATAGCCAAGGAACTACCTCTAACCGATATTATACAATTACAAAGTTCTAAGGAAATCAATAATTTTGATAGTATACTATTTCCACATGTGCTCAGTAATGTTCCACGGAATATGTTTGTCGAGGAGTCCTTTAATAATGATGCTACTAACAAATTAGAATATCGTTTACACGCATGGCAGTCGGCTGTTCAACAAGAGTCTCGTTATCAAAAAGAATGGGACATGAGTGCCAAAGATTTACGTTATGCTACGTTATTAGCTCGTCTAAGTGAAGCTTTACATGGACATGCAGAGTGGTTAACGGATTGTAAACCTGTTAGGTGAGTTCTTTAATATTATGCATTTTTTTTTTTGCTATATTTACTCAAAATATATTAATTTTTTTTATAGTGCTCCATTGGATCAACTTAAATTAGTTAATTTAATGGAAAATACTCCGACAGTCTCACAAGAAGAGCTTGCTAAAGCTATAGAAGCCAATCTAGTTTATTTATGTCATTACGAAGATTCCAGCAAACCTGTAGAATGTTTAGGAATTGGTTAGTATTTTAGTGTTTTCTGTAATATGTGGCAAGTGATGAAAAACTATAGATTCCAAATTGAGAATTTTTCGAAATTATTTTTAAATTAAAAAAAGATAAAAGATGTAAATCGATATTTCTTTGCAACTAAAGATACTAAAGATTGTTTCAATCCTCGGTTTACCTTTTATTCACTTTTTAAATTTTGATTTTTAACCAAATCAATCGCTTTTCATCATATGCCAGTATATGAGGAATTTCAAAAATTTTCGACACTTTTAGGCAAGAGATATTTTAAATTTTTCTTTTATGACATGAATAACATTTTTCGTATATGTTAGCTTGCTGAAACATGCTTAACATTCGCGTTAATCATTTATCTTTAATGGCGCAAAAATTATGGCGGTTTTAAGTTTAAAGCGAAAGAAAAATATTAAAATTACAGTTTTTGCTTGGATTTAAATAATGTTGCATTCATTTCTAGATCTTATTTATCACATTTCAAAATATACAGTTACGGACACAAAATAGGGTCACTTTTTGGTAACACAGTTTAAAGTAAAAACAAGTACATGCATTAAAATTTGCTTTACAAAAAAAAAAACCCTCTACAAATGAAACAAACACAGAGGTGAAAAAATTTGGATGTAAAAAAAAAACATTTTTATGGTGAAATAACATTTTTGAGGTGAAAAAAATGTTTTTGTGGTGAAAAAAATTTTTCTGGCAAAACAAATTTTTGATGTGAAATCAAAATTTAAGGTGAAATATTAAATATTATTCACCTCTTAGCGTCTGGGGGAAATATATAATGTATATATTATATACCATACGTTACTATGAAAATGTACTAGTATACTAGTGTATTATACACCAATTTGTATGGAAAATTTAGTGGTACCTCAACATTTTCACTCATAACTTTTGAACAGCTGCATACAGGGACAGGTAACCGAATTACGACGACAAAAATGGAATTTTTTATTTTGTTTAATGTAAACACTATTGGACTTAATATGTTCTATATATCAGTACGCAATCAACATATAAGTATTTATTTTTTTAACGCATCACACTAGTCTGTCACGTACAGTCACGTGCAAAGTATTATTATCTGTTACACGCACTTATACCTTATCAGCAGCATCTATAGTGTTTATTGTTGCTACACTCGACAATTTTTTGTAAATTTACAGTTTAAAGTTTTTTAAATGTATTTTTAAGCATCAGGTATCTAATTTAATTTGCATTTGTTATTAACATAACAATTATATGTAGCGTAGATATAGTATACTGTTTTTATTATGAAATATTTTGAAAAATTTACTTTAGCTAGAGCTATAAAAAAAGTTCCAAACAGTTCCACGTCTTTTCCTTTAAAAAAAAACAACTACTAATAAGTGTAAAAAAGTCAAGTGTAGATCCCCCCGTTTCCCCTTTCAATAAATAGAGCAAATTTTTCTTAGGTAGTACACCTAATTTTGAAAATACCACATGCATTCGCTAAATTTTTCATTCTGTGCAGTCTAATCACAAAATACTTGTGTGCACCACTGATGTATACTTAAACTGCTACGAAAAAATATTAGAAAGGGTAATTCCGTAACTACATTGGGTGTACTGAGATCTGTGCTTCAAAGAAGATAAAAATGAAGAGAAAGGAGTTATTTGATGCACTGAAAAACCAACAATTTTATAATTTGTCATCATCAAAGTGTAATGAACAACTATTACAGTATATTTTGAGCAAAATTGGTGTTAGTGAGCTTTCTGAAGATTTAATAAAACAATTAAAATAGGAAGTTAAAGTGTTTGTTTCAAAAATGTTAACGAAGTGGCGTGAGTGTAATTATATGTATGAGTGTTTTAACAAGAAGCACATAAACTGGCTTGACGAAAACCTAAAACTCCCGGAGATACAACCACCACTGCTTCCATTATCGGTAGGAACACATTCAGAACAAAATTGCGAGACAGACCCAGAAAATAATTTGAAGAAATTTCTCATAGCAATAAGCAAATACATGTAAGAGCAATTGTATCAGATCTTAATTCAGAAAAATTATGTTTGGTTGCAGAAACAAGCTTGGTGAAATTAGGCAACAGAAGTGCAGCTGAAGTTGTGAAGTTAGCCATCAATTCTTCACACAAAAGTTTATCTTTACTTTATCTTCTGCTTCTGTAAAACCTTACAATCCGGAATAAGCTTTAGCTCTTCGATCAATTTTTTTAAAATTGTCCGCCATATTAGATACGCCATTTTAAATTTTTAAAAACTAACATCAGATTCGTAATCAGCGACCCTAGTTTTATTATAATTTATTGAATTCATATGAAGTAAATAATTTTGTCGCACTAAATTTTTCATTTGTCCCTGTGTGCGCTGGACCGATTTTGCTTATTTTTAATACCAAAATTTTCGGGAGGATGACAGACGGACATCGCTAAATCGGATTATAATTCAATAAGGATAGTCACCTAAAATGCAAAAAGGACGTAACTAACATATTTACTTTTTTACATGAGAAGCAAAAAACGCCCACAGATATTTTAACAATATCGTTAATAAAACTAATAGTTTCAATCATAGAACTAAACAATTTTATGGAGAAATGTTGTTCGATGCAATTCTTCATAATCACTCAATCCTACTTCAATATTTTACAGGGCAACAAAAAAAATGAACGAAAATGATTTAAAATTTAAAAATTAATAGTAATAGAAAAACGTTTATTCTTCTTAACCTCAACATTTCTAAAAAAAATATATAAGATTCGAACTTTATTTATAAACCGCTATTTTTATCGTAGAAGTCCAACATTTTGTGTATGCATGTAGTTTAGACAAATGAATCATAATCATCGATAAAACCGGATTTGGAAATTTTGTTAGTTACACCCTTTTGCATTTTAGGCGACGATATATTCTTTATGGTTAGACCTATATTTTGATGCGTTACAAACGTCTTGTATATACCCTCATCACATATGTTGGAGTTTATAAAAAGACAACAAATTTGGTGGGAAAATTTGCAATATTATTGCAATCCAACATTAGTAGCTGCAATTAACAAAAAAATAACAACAACAAAATATGTATAACTAATTCCATTTTAAAAGACAAAAAATAGGTTCAGTATGCAAATTGTACGAAATATATAATAATACTTGCGTTTTTTATTTAAAATGTCGTAATGGCGAGTGTGTCTAATAGACAGACTAATTACGGTATCTTTATTGTACCAACTTTGTAACCAAGGGTTAACAATGTCTGTGATTATAAAAAACAGCGATAAATTGCATGCTAGCAGAAATATTCAATATTAATTTGTGCTAGATTATTTAATTACAAGACAAATAAAATAAGAATGCACTTCTTTTTTAGTACTCTTTTCTTTTTTTTTGACTGAGTTTAAATAAAAAAATTTGGCGGCGTCTAAATAAAGAACACACAGCTTGTCAGGATGTCCCACATGTAATATATATGTATATGATGATTAAAATCAGACGAACAGGAACATCAGCAACACATACACAACCATTGCCTTCGCAATGGAGGTTCAGCGAGATGAGGCCCCAGTTCGCCAGAAAAAAGGACGAATTCCATCAGACCAACACGCGCACAAAACAACCATTGCCTTTGCAATGGAGGAGAAAACGATGTCTCCAAAGGAATGCGAACGGTTTGCATATGGCTAGACTCAACAGTCTAACGGCATACTGAGACACGCTCTATAGTATTGCAAAAAAGAACACAATTAACCGTTATTCCCCATTAAAAAATGAATGCGAGTGACGAGATAACTTATCTCTTCGGCAACTAACGGCGTGACTGTTTTTTAGTACTCAAAAAGATAAATTATTTTACATAACTGTGAATTATTTAGATATTTTAAAAAGTATCCCACTCTTGATTGAAATGCTCCCATCAATATAGCGATTTTTAGTTGCTTGTGCTTAAAAGTGTACATGTTCAGTTAACTGACGCCATCAATATTTGAGGTTTATCATTTATAGTTCTTTATAGAACAACCAGGTACATTTATAAGAAGCCAGTTTTAATTAAATTTCTAATTCGGAGCAACCTATCGTGAATATTTTTTCCTCGAATTGTTTTCCCTTTTTACTCAATTCCAATCGTGAATAAAAGTTCTCTCGAAATTTGTTCCCTTTGTCTAATCATTCACTCGTGAATATCATAATACAATTTCAGGGGAAATTCACGATACCAATTTTTACTTGAGGAGAAATGAAAATTACATGGGAACAAACATTTCCCTTTTTATTCACGATAGGGGTGGATATATTAAAGTGAAATGGATCTAATAACATAACTTTGTTATTTTTTTAGTACCGTATGAGTAAAATATTTCAAATATTGAATGCACTTTTACAAAATCATACATTTTTTCGCTTTTTTCTGACTATTTCAAACATTTAAATTAATTACAAATATTAAAGTATTTTTTCCGAGGTATGTCAATGGAAAATCAGAAACGATATAACTAAAATATAAATGGATTTAGTTTACTGAACATGTGCACTTTTAGGCAAAATCAACAAAAAAAAAATCGCGATATTGATGGGAACATTCCAATAAATAATATTAATAGAGTCATGCTTTTCAAAATTTCTAAATAATTAACAGTTTTTGATAATAAATGAGGACTTTTAGTACTGAAAAGAGGTTTATTCTTACTTTGTTTGTCTTGAAATTAAAAATCAATATTAATTAAATGTTGAATAATCCTGTTAGCATGCAACTAAATGAGAACTAATATATGAGCTCGAAGTTAAAGATTATCACCATTGAAAGGTCGAAAAAACATAATTTTTATTTTTGATAAAAATTATATCAAACTTGTCCTGTAAAAATTTTATATTTTTTAGCAGTTTTTCAACCTTTAAAAGGCGAAAACAAACTGAAAACAAAATGTGACTTATCAATTTTTTACAATAAATCCTTCAATTGTACTTCAGAAATTATGAATTGTATTTCAGAAATTAACGATCGTGTTTCAGAAATTGCTAAAAGTTTTTTATTAGCATTTCTGAAATACAATTAATATTTTGTGAAATACAATTGATAATTTCTGAAATACAATTGATAATTTATGAAATAAAATTGTAAAATCTGAAATACAGTTGAAGGGCTTATTGTAAAAACTTGATAAGCCATATTTATAGTTTTATGGGTTTTCACCGTTTTCTAGTCATTTATTGATTAATATTTGGTGGTAAACATATTGCAAAATTCATATTTTTGAACTTTTTCAACATTTAAAAGTCTTGTTGGGCAAACATAAAAAAATATAAAAAGTGATTTTTTACAAAATACTAAGAAAAATTCAGTAAAAATATGCAAAATAAGTAAAAATATGCAATAAAAATATGTATTCAAAGCTAAATAAATAAAAATATGCATTTAAAACGAAATATGCAAAATGTGGGTTATCAAGTTTTTACAATAAGCCCTTCAATTTCTTAACTTCCGAAATACAATTGAAAATATTGTAGTTCCAAGTATGATATTAAAGATGTGTAGTAAATACACAAATAAGAATTAGTTGTGGAACTTATTTTAGAACGGGTTCCAAAAATTTTCCTGGGCAGTTTCAACAGGGGGGTTATTATGTAATTCGATGCGACAAATTTTGTTCGAATTCAGAAATTTTAAAATTTGCATTTACCAAGAACCCATAATAATTATTATCCAAAATTTAGGAACTGAAAAAATTAAAAGAATATTTAAAAATGTTGGTTCATAATTATTATGATCAACATATGAACAATTTGTTGCCCATAACTATTTTCATCCAATTTTTATTTTTTTCATTGATTTGTAATAATCAGTTGCCTTAAAAAAGACAACCTCGGACAGTTGCACATTATATGCTCAACTGTCTCCAGTTCCTCAACGTCCTCGCACAACCTGTAAAAGTCTTGTATGTTCCAATATGACATACACACTGGTAATATTTTGCGCAATAGCAAAAGTTGCACAAGAATATTGCATAGTGTATGGGTACCTTTGAAATGGCTTGAGTAACTTTATATGCTTGTTGGGCAAACAAAAAATAATATAAATAGTAATTTTTTACGAAATACTTAGAAAAATTCAGTAAAAATATGCAAAAGGAGTAAAAATATGCAATAAAAATAATACTAAATAAATTGAAATATGCATTTTAAGCGAAATATGCAAAAATATGCATTAATAGTAAAATGTGCAAAAATAGGAACTAACAAATCGATGTCATTTTAACGAAAACTCATTAATTTGCAAAGATATTTTGTTTACCCTGTTCTCAGACTTAAGGAAAAAAAAAACATGCATTTGCATGAACTTCCGGTCCCTGCTCACAACTATTATTTTTAAGAAAAAAAAATATTTCTTATGTATAATTATTACCAGGGCCAGGAAGTTCATGCAAATGCATGTTTTTTTTCCTAAGGCCGAGTTTTAGGGATGTCAGTTAAATTCGATTTAGTTAAACCCACAATGAATGTCGTCTGTCAATAATTCCAAGTTTATTAACAAAAAATTGTCGAAAAACTTAATTTTGTTTAGAATTTTGGCCTTTATAAGCCAGATTTCAGAAGCAGTATTCCATTTACAAACTTCGTTAGTCTAAGTTTAAAGATAATCTACATCCCAAAAACTCGGCCTAAGTCTGAGAACAGGGTAAAAAAATATATATTTTCGAATCAAAGAATTTGAGTTAAAATGACATCGATTTGTTAGTGCATATTTTTCTATATTTTGCTTTAAAGGCATATTTTTGCTTAAAATGCATGTTTTTATTGCATATTTCTTATTCTTAGTTTTTCGTAAAAGGATAACTTTCAATTTTCTTTTTGTATACGACAAGTAAACATTGACAAATAGTTTTTTAAATGATCTTAATCAATCACTATCCCACGTACTCTTCTAAAACACTGAACTGGAACTTTGATAGTTTTGAAGCAAATTAACAAACAATTTAAAAGGGAGGCACAATTTTAATTAAATTCTTAACCCTCTTAACGGATAAGGCTGCCTCAGGGAAGTCTTCATAAAATTTACCACAAATGCGTCAAATGAGCGTTTTATACCTAGAAATTATTGTATTCCGATAGAAAACTAAATTTGCTAAATAATTTGCGAAGAAATTTTTCGTGTGCCGTCTACGGTTTGGAAGCGAGAAAGCTTTAAAATCAAAATTTCGTAATATTTCAAAAAATAATTATTTTTGAATAAACATTGTTTTCAAAAATCGAAAAAACCAATTTAAGTTGACAAAAAACTCTTTATAATAAAATATAAGTATTAATAAGTCCTTACTTTAGTCCAAGGGCTCACAGGATTTTATCAGGAATCCTCTAAAGGACATCGTCTTAACTTCTAAACTAAAAGACGGATTTTTATGAAATTTTGCAGAAAGAAAACATTAAGTATTAATAGCAAAGCGTTGAAGTTTGAACAATATAAATTGAAGTTTTGATACTTTTACGCCTAATTTCGCTTTTTCCAATAAGCGAAATCCCGATATCTTCTTAAATAGGAGCAGAAAAAAAAAATAGTTTTTCGAGTGCAGTTATATCTTGGTAAGAGAAGTAATTTTTGTTCAAAACTTCTCTTTTATATGCTTTAGTTTTCAAAATGCATCCTAAAATATTTTGGCTCATATCGCCTAAATTAGGCAACGATAAACAACATTGTGAAATAGAGACGGAGGAGATTAGAAAAATAAACAAAAATCTAAACCAGGAGTGCCCAAAAGTTCCTTATAGAAGAGCAAACACCAATACATTTAAAGAAAAACTAATTTTTATTCAATATTTTTTGTTGTAAAAACCAAAACATACAAAGAAAAAAGAAAAAAATATTTCAATGTTTACCAGCAAAGCATACGAAAGTGTTGTTGCTTTGCATTTGCGTGTATACAGTGAAGAACGACAAAAAAACTAATAAGACAAAGTTGTTTGTGTATTTCGTATTGCTAGTGCTGAGTGCTCTATGTGTGTATTAAAACACACAGGCTATAGCTAAGTGTTTCTACAAAAACAAATGAGCACGAAGCGCATAGGGCTTCGGCACCCTTGATCTAAACATAGAATATTTGTGTTGTTAGTGTTTGTCACTTCTGAGTATAATATACAATAACAGAAAAAGCTAATAGGAAAGAAAACTGCAATTTAGCTGCATTAGATTCGAGGCTATACTTGGGTGTGATCGATAAACGGTCATGACTTGGTATTGTTACGTTTGTAATGTAAGATGAGCGCAGGTTTGATTCTTACAGCCGCCGGTTGTTGAAAAATGTATCATATAGAGACAATTATAAGACACACATAATAATACAATTTAAATGGAAAATCACTGATGAGCCTGTCCATAAAAAAAGGCAGAAACTAGTCTAGTCTGATTTAAAAATTAATAGTGTTTATAATTTTTCAAACGTTTATTCTTCTTCTTAACCTCAACATTTCGAAAATAAACAATTTTGTTGAAGAACTTATTATTTGTTTTTCGAGTGGAGCACATGGTATGAATTTCGTTACAAAACATCTTTTGCCAATTAGACGGTTAAGTTAATTTGTATTGTTTAATACATTTTCTGCATGCGTTTTGCACAATTAATACAAATTTTTAATTATTATTAAATATTAAGTGAATATTTTTTAAATTTTTAGTGCATATTTTAAGATATTTCATGCATATTATAGGCGAATCAAACACACTTTCTTAGTACACAAAATTCCTGTCCCTGTTTACTACTTTATTTTAACTGTGAAAATTGTGTTCGAATCGAATTTCTTTTCGAATCGAACTTCTTTTCGAAAAGCTTATTAACCATCCCCCCAGGTGTCGAACATTTTTGAAGTTGCTCATATAACTTGATACCATTTGTTTATAATTTATGTAACTAATATTTGTATTTTGTTCATTCATTTAGGTGTTGTAAGAGGTATTGATTTCCATGTCCAACAACTGTATCTACTTCCGGCTATGGCTGCCTCACTATTAAAACATGTCAACTGTTTAGCTTTAGGCGAAATGCCATTACCAACTTCGTTATTTACAAATCAAGGATCCATTGTTAAAAACTTGACACCATTTGTTTATAATACTGTCGAAGATAAGGCTTCCAAAGCCATTAAGCAAATTTATCATCGTCCACGTGTATTTCTTACTGGCAAACATAAACCTTTAGAATAAGTTGTATTGTTAGAATTTTCCCAATAATTAAATTATTAATTTATAAATGTAATGCTTTTCCTATAATAAAATAAAATCCTCATATTTTCAAAGAAATTTTTGATATTTTTATTTTATTTTTCTGAACTTAATGCGATATATCGTAACGACCTTTTAAAATGCGTCTCATTAAAACTCTTCTGCCACCTTCCGTTGACATACGGGCATCCCAACCATGAACATTAATGCGTTTTACTTCTCTGGGTTTGGGAAAATGACAACGGACTTTGGGTTTTAGCAATGCTCTATTGAAAACATGAGCCTCTCGCACAAACATCATTTGTCCATAATTACCTATGGCGGCGCACGTTCTGCAAACAATCGAGAAATCATTAATTATACTTATGGTTTAAGCGGCAACATTGCACTTTATGGGGGCGTTCCTCAAAATAAAAAATATGATCCTCCCTCTCTGGAATTGTTTATTTTAAAAGTCTATATTGTAATACGAAGGCCATCCAGGTCAAAAAACGTATTACATAGGAATAACAAGACTAAGTAAAATTCATATATGAGTCATTCCATGTCAGACCGAACACCTTTTTTACAACACCTCTTCCGATTTACTTTAAATTGCCAGACTTATTAAACATTAAAAAATATTTTACCCGTGTTTCCAGAAAAAAATTAAAATTTTTTTTGAAAATTTTATGAGCATTTGAAAATCGTTAAAAGTCATCCGACATGCCAACTTTTAAACTGACATTTTTCTAAAACTAGTGAATGTATTTTAAAGTTCAATACCTTATTTTTAGTGTCCGACCGAACAGTTCGGCCAGAAAATGCATTTGGTCTGTATTCGGCATTTTAAAGCGGAATGGACAAATTTGGCGGATGGAAAAATGTTTATTGGGCTGATTAGATGCTATTTTGAGTGTCAAATTTGAAGAAAAGTCTGTAGTTAAGCAATGAATTTACTGTTCGGCCTCAGAAAGTTCGGCCAAATTGAAAATAGTTCGTCGGCCGAATTTTATAGCTAAACTTCGGTTTTTCTCTTAAATTTTATACACAAAATCGAATTAAATCGGCTCAACAAACATATTTCCAAACCCAAAATTTGTCATCATTGCCTCTAGATATAAAAAAAACCGACAACATATAGGTTTTTGGCCGAACTGTTCGGTCGGACACTACTTATTTTAAAGGTATTTGAACCTTCTTTATTTTCTTCTTATTTTTTTATTTTTAAAATTTGGTTTTTTTTTTACTTAATTTCTGTTTTCCACCATCTTCCAACAAGTCGAAAAATCTGAAAAAAAAACATTTTCTTAAAGCTCAATATAACCTTAATATTCCGTAGAAATTTCAGAATGGAAGTCGAATAGATTCTATTTTTATCCGATTTTTTCCATTGTAGTAATACTTTTCAGTTTCCAAGAATAACGTTTTTTTTTTTTTTAAGTCGAATTTGTTATTTTTTTCCAAAAAACAAATAAATTAGAATTTTTTATAATTTCAAACCATTGGCATTACCATGTTGTGTTAGCCTTTGAATTTTATGTTCTTGGGTGCTTTCCCAATGTTAAGCATTGTCACCAGCGTGGGAAGATGTTATCATTTGATTTTTGTTTACAAGTGCTTTCCCAACGCTTGGTAAAGCATTGTCAACAGCGTGGAACGGTATCATTTGGACGCTGGGAAAGCAGTGGTAGCAAGTAATCATACCACCCATTTTAGTGCCATGCCAGTGCTGGGGCCTTTGCATTTTCTACCTGTGTATGTATGTTACTACGAGTACCGGTGTTTTGGGCCATGGAGGGCGCCTGTCCCCTTAACCAAAGATTGAACTAAATTTTCTGTTTTAATTCTGAAGGGTACCACCTACTTTTTTTTTGAGGAACGCCCTATTAAGTGTAATTTAGCCGTTCAGGCTGGTAAAATTTCAGTTAAATACATTACCTTTGTAAAATATTTGTTAGCATTTCTTTAATGTTTTTATTTATAAAATTTACGTAAAAATGTTCACTACTTCGTTGCTGTAATCTTTTCCACAATAGCAAAACGTTATTTTTTTAAAACAGCTGACTTAATTGGGCGTGTGTGTTCAGTGTTTTAAAAATAATATGCGGGTTCGTGTACTGGATAATAGGGAGTTTAGACTGAAAAGTTAATCTTGTAATCATAGAAAAATTTATTGCAAACAAATACACAACCAAAAAAAAAAATCGTTGCCAAGTAACAACTGAACTGAACACACAAAAAAAATCGTTGCCAAGTAATTAGAAGCATTTCCACTAATAAAGTTTTTCACAAAATTTATGCTGAAATTAATAACATGTTACCAAGTTTTTACTTGCTACCACTTAATTATTGAATTATTTATGTTAAAAATCTTTATTAGTGAAAATGCTTCTAATTACTTGGCAACGATTTTTTTGTGTGTTTAGTTAAACCAGTTTTTACTAGGTTACCTTTTCAGTCTAATGCTACGTTTCCACTGGAGGAGCTTTGAAACAAAACCTGTTTTGTACTTGTTTTCCCATATATTTTTTCTCACCAAAACACATGTTTTGCTCAAAACATGGAAGTGGAAACACAGAATTTGTACAATTTGTTCGCACAAATTCAAACAAAAAAAGTTTGACATTTTGATGATCTCCCAGAAAACATAGTAGAAGATTCTCCAATCGTAAGCTTGGAAGAAAAATTTTATTTTGGCAATATTTGTTTTCGTATTTCTACCCCATTTGGTAGAAAACGTGTCCTGAAAACAATACTTCTTAGCAATACGAAATAGATTCGTTTAGAAGGTAAAAGACGATTGGATAGAATATTGTTTGCAAATATAAAAAGAAGGAAGATCAAAATGTAAATTTCTTAATATGTAGTTTTCTATTTTTTTATTGTTGATGCCTTAAATGTCTTCCCTGGATTTGATTTTCTTTCGCCACACTTATGGTACTTTTTTAAGGAAACAGAAACTAGCGTTTTTAATTTTTTTACAATGCCTTTTTGCAAACAATAAAAATAAAAAAATCAATGTATCTACAATGCCTAAAAACGCCATGACTGGTGTACTGTTGATAATTTTATATAGGATACAGGAAATACAATTTGTTATTGTAATTGAAAGAAATTTTTTGTTTTAAATTAAAATATTTGAAATTCTAAAAAAATAACTGTTAAAAACATTAGTTTCAAAATTTTTGTTGGAAAAAATTGTCTGTTTTTTTTACGACATTATTAACGGACTTGTTTGAACAACATCGTTCTTTGATTATCTAAATAAAAAATAATTTAAATAATTAAATTAAAAAATAATTTAAAATGTTTCTACAAAGATAAATACCGCGCTTCTTTTAAATAGCAAATAGCTAATAAACTGTTACCAAATTAGTTAAATAGGCCTGTTTGCTATATACATACATGTTACGTAATCCCATACAAAATTTGTCATTGGGCATGTTAACTCCGTAAATTTTTTCAAATTCGATCATTTTTCAGTTTGTATTCAACTTCATATAGAAATTGTAATTCATATCCATGTTAAATGTGAGTAACAAAACACGAATATTGTGAAATGTAGTTTTTCAATAACACCGGTATTGATGGCATGAATGAAATATCGAAACAAACAACAAATCAATTCAAATACCGTTATTTGTTTCGGTTGCAAAACACGTGTTTTGCGAAACATGTATTTAAGCTTTTTATTTTATTAAAACAGTTCTATAAGGCTGAATCAGTAAGACGAAAACGTATCTCGGTATAGAAAATTTAATAAGTTATATCAAATTTAAATTACTAAAATTTTTAGTAGATTTCAGTTTAAAATTCAATTCGAAATCTGAATCGTTTATATTAACAAATTTCACAACTGATTGGATTTCTATTGTACAACAAATTTTTTTTTGTAACAAACTAAACTTAAAAAACAACCAAAACTAAAAAATTTTCCGAAATACATTTTATTCAATTTCGGAACACAAAATTTATGTACGTTATGAAATATACCATGCTAGTTTAGTTAATGAAAGTATTTTTATATAGGGATGACCAGTTTAATGCAAAATATTTTCTAAGAGGTCTTGCCGGCGCCATTCAATGATTTTTCAATGTTTTTCTTGGTCGAAAACAAAAAAAAAAAAACTTGCCGTATTCAGATTGTTATACTTTTTTCAAGGAAAAAAAGCTTTTTTCTTATTTTGAGTTTTTCAAATTTATTAAAATTATTTTTTTATTATATTTTATCTCATAAACGGCTGATTAATGTTCACATAATTTTTAGCAAAAGCCCTTATTTTCTGCAAATAGCGGGAAAGCACAGTGCTGTTTTATATATTTATGCTCAAATAGTTAGATTTCGATTAGATTTCACTGAAATCTCAACTAAATTTGGATTTCATTTTACACTTAATATGCGATTTCTATCGAAATCCCATTTTAAGTGGACTACTGTATATTCGCTATAAGATATTTATCTTAGTTCTAGACTATGGGTAAACCCCACTACAATTGCCCCACACATCATATTTTGTTGCGTGTATTTGTCAATAAAAAATATATAGTATATCAACTCTGTATTTTAACTTCCGGTATTGGTAGCCATACAATAAATATTTCCAGACATTTCTCATGTGACATTATTTCACACTAGCGCTTGTTTTGCACGAATATCGGCGAGCGTAAAAATATTAGCAACTGTTGAATTTTCAATCCCATTATCCAGCAACAGACAGCTTCGGAATCCTTCTACTAGTATTTTAACAATTTCAACTCAAATGTTTCCCCAAAACCAATAAAAATCAACGCAAAAATTTTAGGCGATTTTTTCTTTTATATATATTGCAACATTGTTTTACACACTGGTGTAGTCTCGGCTGCTTGGTGACTGCAATCTGCTGCTTGATTAAATTCAAGCAAAATTTCGGCCGTTTTCGCCGATTTTGTAGTTCTTGTACTAAAGTACTACTAAATATTTTTAAACAAACATGTTATTAGGAAAAAAAATCAAACAGCTGTTAACAAATAAGAAAAATTATAAAATAAACAATAAAAAATAAGGTGTTCTTTAAAATAAAATAAATTCCAAAGCAAAATTATTAAAAAGCCAATAACATTATTTAACTAAAAAATTAAAGGTGTCTTAAAAAACTACAAGTAAATGCAAGATTTTTTGGCCAAAACATGTAGCAAAAACTTAATAAAAAAAATTGGTATAAAAGAAAATGAAAATGACGGCAGCTGTCATTTGCAATATATTGTTAATTTTACTCTCAATTGTTAAAACAAAATCAACAAAACATAACACCACTATTTAGTAAAGAGAGAATTTTAAAACGAGAGATAGTAATACCGTAGTACCATTGTTGCCATACTCTCAATGTGTTTGGGTGCTAGATTGTAAAAAAAAGTGCTAGATATTTTTCGCTGTGTGATATAATAATTAAATTACTCGACGGCCCAAAAACTCGCTCTGAACAGATCTTTTTTAAAAAAACCTATGTACGCTGATTCCAAATCTGGCACTTTTTTTCTCATTTGTAGCTTTTTAAATATAGCGACTTTTATATATACATATTGTATATCGCACACCCAGTTCAAAAGTGACTCAACTCAAAATTTTTCATTTTTCAGAAATCGGCAAAAAATATTTGCAACTTTATACCAATTGAAGCATAAAGAAAGACATAACTGTTTTTTAGCAACAGTTAACAACAACAAAATACACTGATATTTTTTTTTATAGAAAACCAAGTGTATTATGCATAGTTTAAGCCAGGGGTGCCCAAGGCCTATGCGCTTGGTGCTCATTTGTTTTTGTAAAAACACTTAGCTATAGGCTGTGTGTTTTAATACACATATAGAGCGCTCAGTACTAGCAATACGAAAAAAACAAACAACTTTGTCTTATTAGTTTTTTTGTCGTTCTTCACTGTATTCACGCAAGCGCAAAGCAACAACACTTTCGTATGCTTTGCTGGTAAACATTGAAATATTTTTTTCTTTTTTCTTTGTATGTATTAGTTTTTACAACAAAAAATATTGAATAAAAATTAGTTTTTCTTTAAATGTATTGGTGTTTGCTCTTCCATAAGGAACTTTTGGGCACTCCTGGTTTAAGCATATAAACCCAAAAATTAAAATTTTGAGTTTAGTCACTTTTGAACTAGGTGTGTGATATATCATCCCCCTATTTTTGAATATAATTTGCTAAATTTTTCGAATATAAATCTACACAAAATTATCTTTAATTTGAGTATAATCATGTCGCTGTATCAGAATATCGCACCTGTATTTCAAGGAAGTTGAAAATTTTACTTTTTTAGTTTTATAAATATAAATTTTATACATGTCTAAAACTAAACAAATGTTCCACTGAACTCATTTTTGTATTAAAATGGCAAATCCCATGATTATACTCAAGTGAAATATATACTCAAATAAACGATAATTTTGTTTATAATTATATTATTAAAAATAATTTCATGATTTTGCGGTTAAATTTCGACAAATGCAAGTATTAAAACCGCCTTAATTTAAAAACAACAAATGAGAAAAAATTTTTTGACAGATCGGAAATTAGCGTACCTTAAGCCACATTCACACTATATAGCAAAACACTTGTAAGTAATTTAGCGTGTAAGTAGAGCACAAAGGGATTCACTAGGTACCAGGCTATTTACACGCTTAATTACTTTTGTTCGCGATGTCCCAAAAAGCATGGGAAATCATTACACTCTCGCTTAAAAAAAAAAAAAAATATGAGAATAATGGGATACCTGATTGGTTACTCATAGTGCAAGAATAATGTTAAAATAACATGATAGAATAAGTTGTTACCAAGGGGTTGGAAAATAAGTGATAACCTTGAAGTGCTTTTTTTTCTTAAAACAACTTTAGCTCGGAAAATTTAATTGTAAATTTTTTTAAAACAAATAAATAAATACAATATTAGAATAAAAAAATATGAAACCGATAATTATGTAACCACCCAGGCAGAAATTGCCAATCGTACCAAACAAATAAACAAATAGTATTGGCAAACCACTGCTATTTTTGTAAAATCCACCGTGTTTAAAATTACCAAAAGCACAACTGATATTGTACTGGGAGATATACAATTTTGTTTGCAAATCATGTGTTTTGCCAGTACCACCCGCGAAATTCTTTGCCAATATTTTTATTTTATTATATTTCACACATTTAAATATGGTGTATAAGACTAAGACCGAACTGAATTGCTGCTGTTTAAATGTGTTTTATAAAATATGTTTATAAAAATTAATTTATTTAAGCTATTTTAAAATCACCAAATTTTTTGAATTACCAACGTTATGCATGCCAACGGTGGCAATTTCATTCAAACCGAAGGTTGGCAACAGCTATCAATCGGGTAACAGGACAGTGCTGTCAAGATTGTCAATCCCACGTTCAGCCAACGCATAACTGATCGTCGCCGACGCTTTGCCAACACTGTGCCAATTGTATTTTTCTGCCTGTGTAATTACCATACAGAGAGAATTTCTTGGACACTTTTTAATGAAAATTTTTCACTAATCTGATGAAGTTTTCTTCACAATGTGAATGAAAATTTTCTTAAAATTTATAAAAAAGCTTCACATTTTTAATGTAACTTTTTCATGACATGAAATTTTTAATAAATAAAATGAAATGTTTCATTAAATTTTATGAAAACCTGCAGTGAATTTAATGAAAAGTTTCAATGGACGAGTTCCAGTGACATTTCATAGATCTAATGCATAAATTCATTGCTATCATGCAGAGAATTCCATATAAGTATAATTCCATACTTCTATAACCCATTACCATTAAGTCATTATTTTGTATTTAAAAGTAAGGCAATAGGTAATGCCCTATCACTACTAGGTAGTCTATACGGCAATGACCTGTCATTACCATGTTCTTGTATTAAGACATTTATAAGATCATATTTTATTAATCTCTGTAAAAAAATTAAATATATTTCTATTACTTAAATTTTTATATATTTAATTTATTTTTATGAAAAAAAAAAAATTCTGAATAAAAAAAGTGCTAAAAAATACAATTATTTAAAAAAAAAATGCTGCACTTAAGGAATTATCCTTTCTGATATTAATAAAATAATTTCATGAATTGTTTTTCGTAAATTCAATGAAGAATTTCATTGTACTCGTATACAAAAAAAATTATTAATATTAAGAAATTTTTCATAAACTTTTTTTTTTCATAAAATTTCTTAGCTTCATAAAAAAAATTCATTCGATTTCATAAATTATCTCTTCATGGATTTAATGAAAATTTTCTTTAGAGCTATAACATTATTTCCAAGACTTTTTGTTTTATTTTTTCATAAAATTTCATAATTTCATTAATTTTTATACATTTGCAACTTCAGTTTTAAAATTTAATTCTCCAATGTTCAACAATGTTATAAATTGCTTTATTATGTTGGACTTCTATGAAATTGTTTTAAAAATCATCATAAGCGGTTCATGGGCTTAGTTTCAATGCATTTTTTAAGACGTTCGTGTAGAGTTTTATTAATTCAAGGAATTTCTTAACATTTAAAATATGTATGAAACTGTTTCATAAATTCCATAATTCTTCATTTTCAGAATAATTTATTAGTTTTATGAAGATTTTCATAAATTCCGCAAACATTTCATTAATTCCACAAACACGTCGGTACGATTGGTAATAATTACTCCTATGAAATAATTAAATATTGTCCAAATTATGATGTGAGCAAGATTATTCATGTTCAAGATCATTTGTTTTTTGTTAAACAAAAAACCGTGCAATTTATTACTCAAAAAAGTTTTTGTCCGCTAACTTATAGCAGACTTTATCTACTGACAGGTCCTTACATGTTTCATTTCGCGTCACCGAAAATCATCAGGGAACCAATGAAAAAGGGCTAGAATATTCTACCCTAATTTTGAAGGAAAAAGATCAACGCTTTACCCATATTGTTTTATTTACCCGATGAGAAGTAAAAAACAAAATTGGAAGAATTAAACTAATTCAAATCAAAAAATAAAACATTTTTAACTTATAAACATTGATTTTCGGTGACGTGAAATGAAACATGTAAGGACCTGTCAGTAGATAAAGTCTGCTATAAGTTAGCGGGCAAAAACTTTTTTGAGTAATATATTGCACGGTTTTTTGTTTAACAAAAAACAAATGATCTTGAACATGAATAATCTTGCTCACATCATAATTTATGATAAAAGATCGAAAAATAAACTTTTGGTTTTAGTTTTTAAAATTTAAAAGTAAAACATTGTCCAAATTATAATTCCACTTTGTTTTATTTTCCTTTATATTTTTTCATATTCCGATTTGTTAATTTATTACGTAAATAATTTGTGGAGTGACAAAATTGGAGAACAACATTTGTCTTTGATTTTGTTAGATCTCACCAGGGTTTCATAGATTGGCCACTTTTCTACATAGTCAATTGACTTTAATGAAACCAGTTTCATAGATTCTATGAAAATTTTCAATGGATGAGTTACTGTGACAATTTTCATTAAAGCTATGAAGATATTCATTGCTGAAGTGAAGATAATTCTCTCAGTGTAGATACTGTTTTGCATTTTTGTTTCTAAATAATTGATTTTTTTTTTAGCACTTTTTTTCATTCATAAACTTTGGATGCTAACTAACAAAGAAAAAAGTGCTAGATCTAGCATTCATTATACTAAAATGGCAACCCTGTGTACTACATAGTGTAATTTTGTGGTAGTTGTCTGGCTGGCTGCATTTACTTTCCAACTTGATTAAAACCCCATTCAATTGCGAGTTGTGCGTGCTCCAACAACTACGTTAATTTTTACACGCGTAGTTTTTTAACGAGTTATAACCAATTTTTTTTGTATCTTTTAATACGAGACAAGTTAAAAGGAAGAAAAAAAAAAAATAAAAAAAGAAGTAAATTTTAATTAAAGAAAAACCAAAATTCCTTTAGTGAAAAGAAATCTGCAAGGAATTTAAGTGAATAAATAAAAAATAATCTAACTAAATAAATGATTTAATTGGAAAAGTGTATCTTTTTTTTTTACTGTGTCTAAAAGTACTATAACTAATTAAAAAAAAAAAGTTGGAAAAAAAGTTGAAAAATAAAACATAATAGCAAAGTGTATGCAAATTTTGGTTGTAGCATTCAATACGCTCTAACACATCAACAGCCCATAAAGGCCCGCTACTTACTTACACTAATAAATGTTTTAAAATAGAATTTTGTTTTAAAAGTTTTCCAAGAAAAGTTGGAGCATTTTGGACGCATTAGACATTTTACACACAGCTCCTTTACTATTTCCTTCTCTCTCCCCACCATCATACCAACATTTTGCACTTTTTTGTTTCTTCTTCAAAAGTTGGGGCCATATAACAATATTACACATAGAAAAAAAAGGTAAGTGTAGAATAAAAAGAAGAGTACAAAAATAAGCCAGAAGAAGAGGAAGAAGAGTCTGCATGTTTTTTTTTTGTTTAAACACTGTTGCCACAAGAGATATTCAAAATTACACATGATGGGAGTCAAAATTATACAAAAAATTCCAAATTAGACATGCAATTAAAAATAATTAATAATTTTATGTTCTAACTAGAAAAGTATATTTAGGGCATACACTCAGGAAAAAAAAAGTTTCATTAAATTTATGAAACTGTTTCATTGGACGACAATCTATAAAACATTGTCATATTTATGAAGTTTTCGTAATTATGATGAAACTTTTCATAACTATTTACGTATTACAGCGTTTACCTTTGGTGTTCCTATAGAACTTAACCCCACCGAATTAAAATAAGGAATCAGGGCTATAAACCAAAAAAGTTCTCCAACTCCATTAGGTGGCGAGCAACAACTGTTGTAAGACTTATCATCCCGTGCGATTACAGTGTTGCCATGTTTGAAGCCCTCCATCTTTCCCCACCTTTCATCTCTCCAATAACCCCTTTCCAAAGAAAGCAACTCATTAATATATAGGAAAAATTTCCGGAGTGTTACTTCTCTTTAAAAAAAAAACATACTCAGTGTAGTACCCAGGATTTTGTTGGTAAGGGGGATCTAACATATATTATGTATTCAAAATTGCAGATAGTTTAAAATATCGAAATTTAAAATTTTCTTCAAAGTTGCTCGAAACTCTTTTTTTTAAAAAGATTTGAATATGTTTACTACACTCACAAGAACTTTTCCATAAAAAATCAACAGTTATTTAAAAGTTTAATCGGTAAAGCTGTTTCAATGGAATATACAGTTAAATTAACACAGAAATATATTTTTTAACTTTCTGTCTGTTATTCAATAAACAAAAAAAACGGACTTTCCGTAGAAGTTAAAATATTCAGTTAAAATTTTCTATTTAAAACAAAAAATTGTTATATTATATTGAATATTGAAATAAACTAAAATCTATTGTTTTTACCGATTTTGCCAATTAACAGTTGAAAATAAACGAAAAAATACAATTGTTTTAAACGAAATGTAAGTAGTCCTGTTTTTAACTGATTTTCAGTTAATTTAATGAGTATATTCAGTAGTCTTTACGGAAAAAATATTGTGAGTGTAGGTTAAAGATTTGCAGGTTGTCAGTGCTTGCAGGTTGCTACACCGTTTTTCCGCACTCCAACGGTATAATGTCCTAAATTTACAAAAGTAGTTTACACTTTGAATCTACTTTTGTAGCGGTTAGGCTCAATAACTCGGTGTTTGCTGTGAAATCAAAAATTGTAAAATCAAAATTCTGTTTTTTTTTCTGTATATCGGCCGTTCCACTGGAAAACGGCCAAAAAATTAAATTTTTTAACCTTCGGTCTTCCGATTTCAATTAAATTTTACATTTAGAAACTCTATTTTAGATAATTAAAGATTGGCGTTTTTAGTTTTTTCAAATTTCGAAAAATACACGGTTTTCTGCGCGATTTAGTTTTTTTTTGAAAAATGAGAAAAATGCAAAAAAGTGTGTCAATTAGAATATTCGTATTTTATTTAATATTCATGGCATTTTCACCAATTAAATTGCACTTTAATGGTATACTTAACTACTTTTTTTGGCTGAAAAATTAAGTTTTTTCAGCGTTAAAAGGAAATGCATTTTTTATGTAATTTCTTTTTGAAATGCACTTTTTTCAAATTTGGCCACTCTCGATTCTAAAAAAAAGTGCATCTTTTTTATGTGTAAAATATGGAATTTTTACTAAAAAACAAAATTTGCATTTTTGGGACCCGTAGGTTATCTATTATTAACGATTTATTGAACAAAAAGAGCATCATATTTCCATAGAAAAAACAACAATTTGTTATTTTTTTTTTATTTTTCAAAATTAAAAAGTTTAAATCTAAAAATTTTGAGCTGAGGCTCCGTTAAAATGTCTCTCTTTTAAAAACTATACATTTAATTTTTAAAATTTCTTCTCTACGGGAAATATAAATGAATCTACCTAAATATTAAGTTTTTAAAATTTAATTTTTAACCCTTTCAGAATCATGTTTCTTTTTATGAAAATCTGATATTAGATGGCAAACGTGTGCTGGAAAGGGTTAAAAATTAAAATTTTTACAACAAAATATTTCAGTAGATACTTTTATCTTTCACCTACAGAAAAATCCACAAAATGAAATGTATAGTTTTTAGAATAGAGACGCTTAAAGGGCTCCTTAAGTTAACATTTTTTAATTTTTAATAAATATGAAAAATAAAAATAAATTAACAAATTTCTGTTTTTTTCTATGTAAAAGTGCTATAAGCTTTTTTTTCGAAAAATCATTAAAAATAGTCAAAAAAGTGAAATATGCATTATTTTTTTAAATCGTGAGTGACGGTAGAAAAAAGCGTTTTAAAAATAAATTTCATAAAAAAGCTATTCATTTTGTCGCTGGAAAAAAATTATTGTTCGCAGTATAAAAGTAACGTGCCATTCCAATGCAATTTAAATGGTGATGATCCGATCAATATTAAAAAAAATACGAATACACAGACTTACACACTTTTTGCATATTTCTCATTTAAAAAATAAACTAAATCGCCGTGGAGTTTTCGAAATTTGAAAATCAAAAAACGGTAATCTTTAAGTGGGTCCATAAAGTTTCTGAATTCAAAACTTAATTGAAATCGGAAAACCTAAGGTCAAATTTTGGCCGATTTTCCCTGGAATGGCCGATATAAAAATTTTAAATATTTTTGCTAAAATTCCAAGAAGAATTAAAAACATATCATTAATTTGCATTTATTTTTTATATAAATTCCAAAACTCCATCAGAACGCAGGTTGCCACCTTAGAAAGATTGCAGGTTGAAACCCCAAAATTGGTCTCTGGTTTATACTGATATTAACTATTTTTAAAACTCTAACCGGCAAGCCGGCCTCCAGGAGGTGTATTTTAAATTGGCCATAAGTGAGCCTAATGAGTGTTTTATAATAATAAGTTAAGCTATTTCGATAGAAAACCAAATTTACAAAATATTCAGTAAAGTAATTTTTTGTGTGCCTGGCACGGTCTGGAAGCGAGAAAGTGTCAATGTAAAATTAGTCTTACCGTTCCGTGTCGTAACGAATAAGCTGTTTTGTTCATTGTTTATGTGACGGGCTTTTTTAAAAACACACTTTCCATAAACTAAAAACAAAACAGCTGATTCGATACGACACGGAACGGCAAGACTAATTCTATTAATTCTTCCTTTAAAGTTAAAATTTCGTTAAATTTCAAAAAATAAATATTTTGAAATGAACACAATTTTCAAAAATGTTGAAAACATATTTATGTTGACGGGAAACCGTTGACACTAAATAAATAGTAGGATTAAAGCTTAAACTTTTGAAAAAAGCTCTAATTTTGGTATAAGGATATATATGATTCCGAAAGGATAAATGTAAAGGCTATCGTCTTAACTTGAAAACATGTGTACAGATTTTTATGAAATTTGACAGAAAAATTATAAAGTTTTAATCACTATATGTTGAAGTTAAGGTGGGTTTTTCGCTCAATTTCGCGTTTTTCGAAAAACGAAAATTGTCATATCTTCTTTACTAAAAGCACAATAAGGCTAATTTTTGGAAAATATCTTGGTAAGAGGAATAATTTATGCTATGCCTAAAGTTATTTATTTTAAAGACTAGTTTTTGAGATTCGATCTTAACCATATAAACTTAAATATGCAACGACTAAATTGGGCAATTTTGGTAGAAGAACATGTTGTTTATTTTTCGTGCCGAACAAGTGATATAAATTTCAATTGCAAAAAAAGCTTAGGACAGTTTGAGTGTTAAACCAACATTACTAGATTAGACTCAAAAGCCGCCGAAAAACACTACATATATCAACAGTGGAATAGTTTACCGACTTTTTCACTAGATTAACAAAAAATGTTATAAAGCCATTTTTACAAGGTCTTTTCTTTAAAAATATTTAAAATGTTATAAAAAGAATATGATTTACAATTTACATTTGGATTACATTTGGATTACGACAATGTTTTTACACAACCTTTCCAAAAAAATTTATTTTCATTGAATTAATTTCTGATTGTGTGATATTTACTTTGTCATTTAAATTGAATTTGAATCAAAAAAGATATTTTCTGTGAGTAGTTTTTTTTTACATTTTTATTCGTTGCTCGACGCAATTAAGATCTTTAGAACAATTCAGATACCGGTTTTCTAAATTCGACGAATTTTTGGACACTCTAACTTTATTCTTTTCGTTTTTGACACATTAATTAATATTATTTCACACAAATAATTTTCTTGAGACAAACTCCTCATGTAAACATCAACAATTAATTTGATTTTGTATTTAAAAAAAAAGCCAATTTTAATTTGTATTTTTTTATGCTGCAACTTGAAAAGAAACTATACATTTCTAATGCAAAATAATTGAGATTTCCAATTTTTTTAGTACTTGCACTAACAGTAAAAAGCCAGTAGAAAAGTTTTGCTAAAACTACTAAACATTAGTTCAATATGCTAAATACTTGCTAAATATTAAAAGAATAGTGAAAATAGTTCTTTTCAATCTACAAAACTTTAGTTTAATCTGAGCTAAATTTTAGTTAAATGAATGTTGCAAATTAATGTGCTAAAATCAGCATAAATCAAAGTTTTTTTGTGATAAAAAGAATAGAATCAAATTATTAAACATTTGTTTAAAACTACTACAAATTTGTTTAAAACTACGTTGCAGGAAAAGTTTTTTAAATTGGTAGCTTTTTTTTTTGCTAAGCATTGATCAAGTAAGAATAGCAAACAAAATCTGTTAAATTTAAAACACTTTTGTTCTATTTACGCTGAATTTTAGTTAATTAAAAGTTATTAGTAGACAATAAAAAATTAAAAAAATCTTCTAATTTTATAAGTTTTTTCTGCAACGTAATTTTGAACTTATTTTTAATAACTTTTTCTGGTATTTTTAAAGGTTATTTCTATAACTGTAACACTATGTACATTTTTTTATGTTCACATAAATTCTTAACTCGCGAAAAAATTATTAATTCTTGAAGAAAAAAAAAAAAACGTGCCCGTGCGCCCCTTGGTACGTCACTGAACATGATTTATAACTTCTTCATCATAACAAAGAAAAATGTCATCAATATTTTTTTTTTTTAAAACTGCAAGTATCTCGTAAATGGAAAGAGGTAGGACAAAAGGAATATACTTTTAGCCTAGTGAAGTACTAACACACTTCGATAACAAAATGGGGACAGGTCCGTGGGGAATTCCCAAATGCATCGCCTCAAAAAAGTTTGACAGAAGAATCTACTAAAAATTACAGTTAAAAGAACTGTATTTTCAGTTAAAAGTGCAACAAAGGTGATAACCGAAACATAACTAAAAATGTAGTTGTTTTAACTGTTGGAAATCAACTAACAAATTTAGTAGTAACAACTGACAAAATTTCGGAACACTGCAAGAATTAGTAAAAAACAAACTATTGCTTTTTTAGCAGTTAATTTTTCGTTATTTTAAAAATATGATCTAGTAAAAAATATTCTTTCTTTCAATTACACGAAAAATTGTATTTCCTACATCCTACTTAAAATTCAAAGTCAAAATTCCAAACGGTACTCCAGTTATAAACGTTTCTAAGCATTGGAGATACAACGAAATTGTCTTTATTTGTAAACTATGAGCATATCAATAATAATAATAATTTTGAACTAAACGAGAATTTTTAAAAACTCGAAGTAATATTCGATTTTTAAATAATTTACAAAAATAAACTGTTCACAGCAAAATTACTGTTTTGTTGTTAATTAAAATACTAAATTAATTAATTTAAACATCTATTGCAAAAAACAAAAAACAATTTGGCACTTCCTTCCGTTTTCATGAATCGATTGTACAAGTCAAAAAAATATTTCATACACCCGAACTAAATTTCCAACTGAAATATGGGAAAATCTACGGAACCGTACGATTTCATGTAACTCAGGATTTAAGAATATTTTTGATGGTACAGCATTTTGGAGGGAACGAATTTGACCAGTCCAACATCCTAAATTATAATATTTATACTCAATTAAAAACTACCCTAAGTTACCCAAATTTTGCTTGTAACTTTTAAAAGGTATAACTTTTTTAGGATAAAAGGAAATGCCTAAAACGTTTGTCGGATGATAATACTGATGTTGCAAAATCTTCTAGATGTTGAAAAAAATATGTGCCCTCAATTAGGAATAAATTTTAGCTCTCCAAAATCTGTAATTCTGTTTTTTCAATAAATAAATAGTGATTAGAGAGATATTTAATTTCTACGCATTCACCGTCAACGTAATTGCAATTTTTTTTATATTGGCATATAAATGACAAATAAACTAATAAAATTAGATAAAATCGTTTAGTGCGCCTGGTCCTGGTCCTGAACCATTCTGTGGAATACCTGCGGGGTATGTTAGGGAAAGGCTCAGGGCATGGAGAGAGTCTGAAGTCTCTGGTTACTGGGAAAACTCTCCTGGTCAGCGCCAGGCTAAAAGATTGATCTCTTTTTCCAGTAGGGGGTCGAGGCGACTCTTGTCGCTTGAAAGGGGGGGGGGGGGGTTTGAGGACCCTGGCGTCGTACTTAACTGGACACTGTAATCTCAGATACCATCTGCACAAGAAGGGTCAATCGGACACGGATATGTGCAGGTTTTGTGAGATGGTGTCTGAGACTTCGGAGCATGTTCTCTGCGAATGTCCCAGGCTTTGTGATAGGAGACTTAGGTTTCTAGGTGATCGCTTCATTTCGCCTTCCGACATCGCGAACATTTTGCCTAATAGGATAATTGTCTTTATAGGTAGCTTGAATCTGTAGGTAACTTTAGGCAGCACAAAAGACCTACATTGGTCGCGGTGCATAGTGCCTTCTGATCTAATCTAATCTTAGTGCGCCTTCAGAAATAAAGAAAATATGACAATACAAATCTCATCATGTCTATGCGTGAAGATATTAAAATTTTATATTTTTTTTGTAGGGACATCCGCAGTTTGAGAAATAATTAGTTGAAGTCCTGTGTGATCAATAAATATCAGTACTACTATTATTGTGTGTAAGTGCTAAATGGATCGGTTAAATTTTGTAGTTTTTCCTAGATTTTTGGAGTTAAAAAGTGACGTAGAAACGAAAGCTATAATCCGATTCTTTTAACACTTACAGAGAACAATAGAAATGATGATCTCTATCAGATAAGCCCGATTTCAAACAATAATTCTTTAAGCTGCGCATGTGCCAATCAATTTAAAGTTGGATTTTTAACGTACTGTTTAGCTAAAAGTGATGTAAAACTACACCAAAAAAAAGAAAATTTTTCTGCTGACTTTCATATTTTAGCGTACAGAAACTAAAAAATAAAAAATATATGCTAAAATTTGACGCTGTTTTTCTGAGAAATCCGGGATACACTAAGTTTTTAGAAATAAACTAAAATTTAGATATCGAAAGACAAATACGTTAAAAAATTTACATACAATGAAATTTTAAAACGCGACATATTAATGTCGCGTTGATGCTAAAAGACGTTTTTCTTTGTATGGAAATCTTTTCCCAAAAAAAACGTAAAAAACTTAAATTTGAAAAAATAAAAGCTCATAAGATATTTTCATGACACTGCCAATAAAGAGTAAAACTTCTTGTAAAATCTTATTTTATTAATATAAACCTTATCTTCTATATATACACTGATAATAATCCATGCATAAAAATACCAATAAATATCAAAAGAACCAAAACTTTCGTAAAATAAACCAATATTTGTTCATTTTACGAAAGCTTTTTTTGTGTTGACATTATTTTCGTATTTTTAG
The DNA here is from genome assembly GCA_021234595.1 of Delia radicum. NCBI lineage: Eukaryota > Metazoa > Arthropoda > Insecta > Diptera > Anthomyiidae > Delia > Delia radicum. The sequence continues at coordinate 184,146,072 of CM037855.1, read as the reverse complement.
TATAGATTATTATGAGTGTATTATGTCCTTTTTAAAGTTTAATATTTTTTGCTTTTTTTTCTAAGTTTTATGCTGTTTTTTCTTAATTTTATACTTTTTTGTGCTTTTTTCAAGAACTATTTTGGGCTTTTGTTCAAATTGTTTTTGCCTAAAGTTCATGCTTTTTTTGCTTTTTTTTTCTTTGGTAATTACACAAGAAGTGGCAACACTGTTTTAAGATAAAGTGACAGATTGAGAGTACAAGTACACAAAATAATACACAAAAATAAAAAAAAAAAAAAATGTAGTAAAGGTGTATGAAATTTTTAGTGTTGTAAAGTGTTAAAAAAAATATATTTTGCATTAAAATATAAAAACAATTAAAATGTAATAACTTACAAAAATTAACAATGAATATAAAACAATTAACAAGTTTTAAATGATAAGACACATTTGTTAAAACAAAAAAGTTGTTCAAATTTATTTTCAATCTTAAAATGTTTGCTTGCAAGTGTATGTACGAAAATTATTGATTTTTTGCGTGCGCCGCATGTTATTTTCCTTTATATCTTTTTATATATTGTTTTTTTTTTATTATTTAAACTTATTTTTTGTTGTTGTATTGTACTACTCCCCGGTATTTACTAAAACTTTTTTGTATGTACTTCTTATTTGTACACGAACGAACGACTTTACACATAGATCTTTTTTGTTGTTTTTGCTGTTGCTGTTTTAGCCAGGAATTGTTGAAATAGAAATATTCGAAATGCCTGTGTGTATGCTTTTTTGTTGTTGCTGTTGTTGCTGTTGTCTTTACCATTCGGTGTAACCGTTTGTGTGTGCAAATTCAATTTTAACAACACGGAAGTTCAAAAATGTTCATAACACATAGTAGAGTTTTTCTATGTGTATGTTGTTCTATGTTCCTTGCATATATCGCTGTGCGAGTGTGTGGTTGTCAATACACAAACATTTAAACATACACACACGCACACAGATGTATAGACAAATAAAAGCACCCGCTATTTGCCATTAGATAGTATGACACTTTTAAGGTGACCAATTGTTAAAGTGCAATCATTAGTGCAAATGGTTTGCATAAAATTTTACTTAAAGTGCTTCTTTATGACAAGTTTCAAAATTCTGTCATGTTATGTATGAGTAATATATATTTGAATTTAATATTAATCATACGCTGCAGTATATTTATGTCCACAAAATTTAGCATTAAATACACAGGTACGTATGATTAATATGGAATTTTAATAAAACTAATTCGCCACATATTTTATATTTTAGTCTTTTTTTCGGGGATTTTAAGCTTTTGCACAGTGCATTTTATTTAATGCAAAGTGTTCAGATATAAGTAAAGAGTCATTGCAGAAGGCTTATTGTCTAAGATATGACTTTTTTCAACTTCACCCATTCAGATTAGCCTGAAACTTGGTATATGCATTCTCTCTAGTTAGTATGACAAAACAATGTTTTGTATTTATTTTTTAAATTCGTTGTCGTTCGCGTTTTATCGCTGTTTAAAGTTGGTATATTTTAAAAATTTGTAAAAATACATACTGTTCCTATAGTCGTATTTATTGAACACGTAGTTCGATTTTAAAAATGAATATCTCATTTCAAAGCTTATTTTGTTTTCTCTGAAACACATAAAGCTTCGATATACAGTGCTGGAAAAAAGTAATAGGAATGATTGCTTGAATTTTTATAGTTTGATAAAATCATTGTTATAAAATGGATTTTTCATTTTCAAAAATCGTCTATTGTCTCCAAAATAGTGGTCTTAAAGCAAATTCATACATTTGTTATGAAATATAAAATCTTCTTTGGTATTTTGCAATAAAGGCTACAACAGCCAACGACGAAAATATAAATAGAACATTTTTGGTCTTCAAAGTTTAGTAACGTCATGATGCTTGTTAGAAAAAGACCCTAACCACTTGTTTGATTACTAAGAAGACTGAGCAATAGGTTTTTTGTAAAGTTCTGCCTATTATGGATGTTCTAGCTTTTCTAAAAATTCGGGTTCTGATGAGATCTTTAGCCAGATCGAAATACTAGTATCACCCTAGCTAATATGTTTGATTGGCTTTATTTTTGTAAATATGTGAAGGTTGAAAGCTCGTTATGAATTGAAAATATCATAACAATAATCTCGAAACTAATAAAACTGTAACGAAAATTTATATTTAATACATTATTTTTAAAACCCAATATTTCTGAAACTGTAATTCAGAATATATCAAATAAGATCCCGAATTTCAAATTGATTTTTGGAAAATATCAATTGGAATTATTATAATTATTAAAATTCAGGAAAAATAATTTTAAGTTTAGAATTTTGATTTGGAATTAAAAAACACCGAAATTTAGAAAAATTAAATTTATATTCACAAAATTCCATGTAAAATTTAGAACACATTAACTGATTAGCATATCTGAAGTTCAATTGACGTTATGATAGTTTCTGAATTTTATATACAAAATCTAAATTACATTTTTTTTAATTTGAAATGAAAAATCTTAGTTTCTATAGATAATTTCTAAATTTCAAATAGAAGTTCTGAATTTTAATTGATAGAAAAACAAACAAAATATGTTCACACAGTTTATGAAACTTTTTTATGAAATGATGAAGATTTATAAAGCATTTGTCATACATTTTTATGAAACTATTTATCATATCTATGAGAACTTCACAGTTTACTACATGACAGTTGTTTGTGTAGTAAACAGTAGTGGTTGTATTTAACTGTAATTGCAGTTGTTTTTCTATGAAATAATACAAAACAACTATTTTGACAGTTATTTTAAAACACAACTGAAGAAAGCTACTGTATTTTTAACAGTTGTTTGAATCAGTTGTTTTAGTATTTTTATAAACAACTATCAAAACAGTAATTTTGTAGTAATCAGTTAAATTTTGTAGATTGAGTTTTGAAAAATTCTCATTTAGTTTATGTTTGTTTTTATTGATATGTTCAGAGTTTGCAAATAATAATTAATAATTAAAACGTCATAAATGGAGTAGCATTTGGAACTTTGCTTTTAAAGTAGGTTGTCGGAAATACAAATTTTTATTGTAAAGGGTCCGCCATCTAACGTTTTTTTTTTCAACTAGTGCTTATTTCGTGAATGGTAACACTTAGCTCATGTCTGATTTGTCCTTCCGCTGAACGAATATGGTTGTGTATACGCTTGAACAACGCTGGGAAATATTGGGACATTACTTTGAAAATCATGGTAATGTTGCAGAATGTGTGCCGATACACCTAAAACGAGTCACTGTTTGGTGCGGATTTTGGTCCAAAGGCATAATTGGGCCATTTTTCTTCGAAAATGAGCAAGGAGTGGCCGTTACAGTCAATGGCGATCGTTATCGGGCCATGTTGAATGAATTTTTGTTCACAAAATTGAAGAGGAGGAAATACAGCTGCACACAATCGATAATGTGCTTAAAAATTGGACCGATCGTGTATGCTACTTCATGGCCAGCCGAGGCAACCATTTGAATGAAATTATTTTCCATTATTAACCGGAAGGATTGTACTTTCAAATAAAAAAGGAAATTTGAGAAAATATTCAGTAGTTCTTTTTATAGCATTTTCAAAAAAAAAAGTTAATTGGCGGACCCTTTATTTATTAATTCAAAATGTCTTCATCAGCTAATTTAATACAGAGTTTATCTACTAGACAGGTCCTTACATGTTTCATTTCGAGTCACCGAAAATCAAAACTTTTTTCCAAATTTAATATTTTTTAAAGTTTTGGAACTTCGTGTTGTTTTATGTTGAATATAACCACACACTAATAATAATACATGTATAAAAATACGAAAAAAATGTCAAAATAATGAAAACTTTCGTAAAATGCACGAAAATATGTTCGCTTTACAAAATATGTAGTAGTTTTGACATTTTTCGTACTTTTAGCATGGATTATTATTAGTGTACACTTATAATAATCTATGCATAAAAATACGAAATTATTGTCAAAACTACAAAAACTTTCGTAAAATGTAAAAATTTTGGTTTATTTTACGAAAAATTTTCTTATTTTGACATTTTTTTTCGTAATTTTACGCATGGATTATTATCAGTGTACAAATATTTACACCAGAAGATCCCTCTTCTGGTGTAAATATTTGTAGTTGTTTGAGTTGTAATACAATATATTTATTTTTAAGCGAAAATACATTAATTTGAAAAAGAAATTTCAGTTTTGATTACAATTGTAGTTCATTTAGAAAAAACAAACCACATCAAATTACTGTATTATGATTTGACATTAATTTTTACAGTTGTTTTTTTTTATTTAAAAAATAAAACAAATAAATGTTTGTTTATTTTTTACTGCATGTGTGGTTAAGTTTTACTGCAATTGTGGTTAATTTTTTGAACAGTAAAACTAACATTGTAGTTAAATTTACTGAAATGTAAGTCGTAATTTCTTCAAGTGAAATTTCATTTGTTTTTAACTACATTTGCAGTGGTTTTTACCTACATAGTATTCTAAGTGCAGTAATATTGGAAAAATCTTTTTCTAAAGAACATAAATATTGTGACATTATTATTGTGAATATTTTATATGTTTTAGAGGACATATTGATCAATCTGCAAATAAAATTTTATAAAAAAATGGATGCAGCTTGAGAAATTCGCGAATCAAGGACATATTTAAGATTTTATATCACATAAGCTTCACATATCACATACGCTTCACATATCTCAGAGAAGACAATATAAGATTATTAATAGGCTATATCTCGGAAACTAAGACGGTAACTCTGTATCTATAATTTTGTATTCATTAACCACCTATGCACATGGTAACAATTATGGACCTGCCTCTGGTCAGATCCATATAGTCCTTTTTAGCAGAAATTTCCTATTGATTTATCTTTAAAATTTTTTTGATTTAGCTAAGTTATTAGCTATATCTACAAAACAAGGCTATATCTCGGAAACTAAGCGAGATACAGTAAAATGTACCAAACCAATGGCCTCTGGTCAGATCCGAAAAGACATTTTTAGCAGAAAATTTCTGTTAATTTAGGTAAATTCTTAGTCAGCTCAAATTTAGTTCTTCAAAAGATATGTTTAATGAATTAATTCATACCTCGAAAAACATTTTAAATTTCAGACTTTAGTCTAAATCGTTTGCACAGGATGTTAAGGGAAGTCATCCTTTGTTTGTCCCTAGCCGTAAAATTTTTTTTTTTTTTTTTTTTTTTTTAAAAAGAGAGGCAACACTCAGGAAATACTTCCTGTATTTAGTATGTTGCTTTCTTTGAAAAGGGATAGTATAGAGATGAAAGGTGGGGAAAGTTGAAGGGCTTCAGACATGGCAACACTGTAATTGCGCGAGATGATAAGTCTTAGAACAGTTGTTGCTCGCCACCTGATGGAGAGTTGGCGAACTTATTGAAGCTTTTTGGTTCATAGCCCTGATTCATTATTTTACTTCGGTGGGGTTAATTGCTATGGGAACACCGAAGGTGGACATTGCGATACGTATGAGGGATAGAAAAACTCATACATATTAATTTGATGTTGCCGGCACCGGGGATCGAACCCGGCACCTTTTGTGTAAAAGTCCAACGCGCTAACCATTACACCACAATGCCCACTAGTTTAGTTCTTTTAAAATTCAGGTCACGTAAATTTAGCAGACTGTGATTCTCAACTTCATAGAAAATTCTGCTGTAGAAAATTTAGGTACTTTTTTTGTTGTCTTAGCGGAATTTTCAACTAATTGGGCGCGCGTTTTTTTGAATGTATTTTGTGAATAATTTATAAAATGATTATGCATATGCACTTAAATCTATGCTAAATTAATTGTTATTTCATTTGCATATCAGTCTACATGGTCACCCTTTCCAAAAAAAAAATAAATGACATCAAACATTTCTAACTTTTAAAATTTTTTCTTTTTAGTTTTCTCTTTACACATCTACATTTTAACGAAATTAAATTTTGATTTAGCAAAAAGTATAGCAACTCTTTCAATTTTTACCACTTTCAAAATTTTACTCGTACATGTAGCCATTTTTTAAGTGCTCTATATGTTTTAAATAATTCTATCAAGCATCCATCCATACTATATTGCAGGGGTGGCAATACTTTCTTTGGTGAGTGTCACAACGAAAGAAATTTTTTTGGAAAAGTCTGTCGAGTGCCGCCTTAAAATTAATTATTATTCTGAAAGCACTTTTTGTATGAACACATTTTAATGTCATTTTCATATTAAGTTTTTAGGTCTAGTTTTATTACAAATAGTTTTACACTTTTGTCCAATTTTCTGGCACTTCTTTACTTCTCCAATTATTAGATTTTGTTATCATTCCCAGCAGAAACAGACCTTCCAAAAGAATGTATAAAGGTATCTATCACAGACATTCTTTTCGGGAATTTTTCTGGTATACATTTAAAGATTTCGCAACTTTCGGATTTCAGTCGAACGCTCTACCACTAAACTATTCTGTTGCATGCATGTTATTCGGCTAATAAACTGTTAGAGGTTTTTGCTTTTTATTTTTTTTTCTTTAAATGTAAGTTAACAATGAAAGCAAGTAAGGCCTTCTTTTAATCCAAAACGACAAGAAATTTGTACAGAATCGTAATGGAATTTTAAAAATGATCCGTTGTTTTTCAGAAATTATTATTTGTTTTCAGATTTATCAATTGAAGGCCCTGTTGTAAAAACTTGATAAACCACATTTACTGTTTCATTGGGTTTCGCTGTTTTCTAGGCATTCATTGATTAATATTTGATAAATGTCTTGATTAAACTCTTATTGCAATTACGTACAGTATAAACGTCATGTAAAAATTTAATTTCTTTAACCTTTAAAAGGCGAAAACAAACTAAAAAGAAAATGTGGCTTATCATGTTTTTACAATAAGCCCTTCAATTGTATTTTAGAAATAATAAATTGGTATTAAGGTTTATAAATTTTATTTCAGAAAATATTAACTGAATTTCAAAAATTATCAATTGATATTCATATATATCAATTGAAATTTAGAAATTAGGAATTGATTTTCATGTTTAGCAATTGTATTTCAGAAATTATTTATTAATAGTATTTTAGAGGTTATAAATAATTTATCGTATAATATAATTTAAATACATTTTTGGCTTTGAAATACAATCCCAGTGTAGAAACGGTATGTAATTACCGTAATTACCGTCACTACTGTTCTCACTATCAGTAATGACTTCAGCTTACTCTCTGCATTACTTTAACACAATTAATAAGGAATTTAAATACAAAAAATAATGCGTTACCCATAAGTACTTATTTTTTAATCATATGAAGTAATGATCTAAAATTTTTTTAGAAATCTATTTTTAGACTTATTATTTGTCCAACTCTAGTAAGGACATATAAAAGCATATATTTTTGAGTTTTTGTAAGCTGAAAAGTAATGTCATTATGTGCAACAAAGTCATTTTTGTGTTTGTCTATCAAGTATAACGTGTCGAGATTGCTCAGACGGTAGAGCGGTTGACTGACAACCAGGAGGCCCGGGTTCGAATCCCGTTTGGGTAAATTTTATTTTAAATATTTTCAATAAAAACATTTTTTTTTTATAAAATTTGGTATTTTTAAAAATATATTTTTAGACTCGTTATTTTTGTTCATACTGGTTGGCATTTTGGTGACCACATATTTTTCTGTTTCTCGTAAGGTGGTTAGTAATGATATGTCATTAATTTGGGTGACATCCACACATAAAAGTAATGAGATTTGTAAATACTTGATATTACCAAATATGTACTTATATAACCACTTATATGGTAATGCTTTTCTACTCTGCGATTAATAATTTCTGAAATAAAATTGATATTATTTTAAATACAATTAAATATTTCTCAAATGCAATTGGAGCTTACTAAAAAACAATTGATAATTTTTCAAATGTAGTTGACAAATTCTTTAATGCAAATGTTCAATCAATTGATAACACTGAAATGCAATTGATAATTCAAAATTCAATTGGTAATATCCGAAATGAAATTAAAAAATCTGAAATACATTTGATAATTTCTGAAATCAAATTATTAATTCCGAAAAACAATTGAAAATTCCGTACCTTGATTTCGGAAAACATTTTTTCGTTTATTACACACAGACAAATACAGTGGTTGGTTGATACAACCAATGGTTGGTTGATACAACCAATAAATTCGGTTATTACAACCACATTTCAATAGGGTTTATGAATATTTTGGGTGTTGCAACTAAAACTCATTTGTTTAAAACGAATTTTGTTGTAAATTCCAATATTCAGTTGCATCAACCGATTTCAGACGTAGTCACCTAGTATTTTAGCTAGCTAATCGCTAAATTTTTCTCGGCATGTAATTCTGTTTTTAACACTTTCCAATAATTTTAACAGAAATATATGATCTTTATGACAATTTTCAGCATAATCGGTTTGAAGCACTCATTTTTGTGTCGATTATAAATATTTAAAGCCCTAATAATTACTTTAACAGGACTGTAACGTCGTGTACCACTAGTGACACGCACGCGTGTCATAGTTTTGCTAGCCCTGCTCTTTGGAGTAGTACTTACTAAACTCACAATATTTTGTAGTTAAAAACAAAGGAATATGTCATTTAAAACTACTCACTTTTCTTTTAAATCAAATGTATTTTTCATTTATTTTTAACTTTGTATTAAAAATTAACTTAAAATTCGTAAAAATAAAAGATTTTCAAGTTTGATATCATTTTTATTAAAAATAAAAATTGTGATTTTTTCCGACCTTTAATTGTGTAATGAAAATTATTCAGGGACATATTCAAGGACATTCTCTATATTTCTCAGGGACCGTAACTGTTATAAGTGATATCAAAAAAGTTCCTTTATAACAGTTATTTTGGGGCTTAAAAAGAAAAAAAAACATCCAAAACAGTTATTTTTCAACGTAAAAATAAAATATCAGATGAAACTCTTAAGAAGAGAGTTTTATTTCGCCTTCATTAAATAAAACTCTTTTGAGGAGTTTTATTTTTTCCGTCTAAAATAAAACTCATTTGAGGAGTTTTATTATAAAACTCATTTGAGGAGTTTTATTATAAAACTCATTTGAGGAGTTTTATTTTTTCCGTCAGAGAATAAAACTCATTTTATGTAAATTGACACTTAAAGCTTGCCATTTGCCAGATCATTACAATTTGTAAGGCAGTGTAATCTAATCACTTGCATTGCAATTGAAACAATCGTCATTGAAATGAAAACATGTGGGTTTTTAGTTTGTTATTGTTTGATTCCTATTATTAAATAGTTGTTGTTTTACAAGAAAGCGAAGGAAGTGATAATGAGGATGAAAAAAAGCTTTCTATGAAATCGACAATTTTTCTCCAAGGCCCTTATCGATTGATAAACATCTTTTTGAGTTCTGGGAGGCTAAAAGAATACACTATCCGTACTTGTATACATTGGCAAAAACTATACAGTGTGTACCTGTAACCCATGTAAGCGTGGAAAGAGCATTTTCTGCTCTTAAATTGGTATTAAGCGACCTGCGTTCAAATCTTTCCTCAGAAAATTTGGAAAAAGTTATGTTCGTTAAATTAAAAAAATACACACATTATAGCAAATAAAGTCAATAAAAAGAGAAGAAAATAAACAACATGAGTTTTATTTTAGACGGAAAAATAAAACTTCTTAAATGCTTTTCAAAATAAAACTCCTCAAATGAGCTTTATTTTCTGACGGGAAAAATAAAACTCCTCAAAAGAGTTTTATTTCAGACAGAAAAAATAAAACTCCTCAAAAGAGTTTTATTTAATGAAGGCGAAATAAAACTCTCTTCTTAAGAGTTTCATCCGATCTTTTATTTTTTCGTTGAAAAATAACTCTTAACTGTGGAGTTGAGATCGTTTTCTTAAAATCACCATAGATTCTGAAAGAGCACTTCAATACGAATCAATTGGTATATAATAGTATACGTCTCCGTTGACTATAACATAGAGAGTTTTTGAGTTAAAGTTTTCTGGATAACTGTTATTTTCGGTCTCTGATATTTCTTTATTAGGATATTGTCCTAACAAATAATCTATAGAGTTTTTTTTATTTTTAATAAAAATTATATCAAACTTGTGAAAAAGACAAAGTACGGTCTTGTTAACTCCCTCTTTACATCTTGTTTTTAAACAAACCAAAAAAAGTGGGAAAATAAAAAGGAGAAAAAAACAAAAAGCGTGTATTGTATATCTACCAAAGGTAGAGCGTGCACATAATGAACAAGTTTTCAATTTACATTTGATCAATGGTGGTAATCTTTAACTTCGAGCTCATATATTAGTTCTTATTTAGTGAGATAACTAGTTTATATGAATGTTTGATGTTTGTATATGATTGTCACTTCTTTCAAAACGTGTTCTGATGATGGGAATCTTAAAAATTCCCAAAATAGATCTATCAACACATTCCTGAAAGTGGTCAATTCATAAATTTGAAAACAAAAACTCTATAGATTATTTGTTAGGATAATATCCTAATAAAGAAATATAGAGTATGGCCTGGAACTTGAATAATTTTCATTTTCATAAAAGATTTTCTTTTATTTTTACTGTAAAAAAAAAATAATATATCTCTTAAATTTGTAAAAATAAACTATTTTATTTTAACTATCAAAACTTAACTCTCAAATTATTAAAAGCAATAGTTTTTATGGTTCAAATAAAGATTTATTTGTAAAAAGAAAATTTTAAACGAAAATAATAAACAAAAACAGTATTTATGTGAAGTTTTTTTTTGTTTTTTAATAAATGGTAAAATAAGTTAAAAATATGTTTCCTTGTAGTTTAAATTTATAATCCTTAAAAAACAAAGTTTACTTATTACTTTTTAACTAAACTACAATCAGTTACTGTTAAAATATTGTGAGTGTACTAATACTATAACAATATTATATTATATATATATAATATTATAAGCTGCTAATGTATATGTAAAGTATACATTTTACTATCAAATGAAATTTATTACACATGTAGTGGTGGGGTATTTGTATAAGGAATATTGTTGTTGCTAAATTTTGTTTTAAAAGGACGCATGTTGTTATTGTTGCTGTTATTTGCAGCAACAGCAGCAGTCTCTTCTTCTCGTTGTACGAAGCGAAGTGTCTGTTAAATACAATCATTTTAAACAAAGTGACGGCTTTTATTTTATTTCTGTTTTAACAATTTTAACCATTACATTAGCTCTACCAGCTCTAGTCGAGCTGCCAACCAACCAACCAACCAGTATGATGGTAATTTTATGATAACAATATTTCCAATGGTTCTCTGATGTGTTCAACTAACATCAGTTTTATTATTTATTTTATTTTTGTTGAAATTTTTGCAATAAAACAAACTCATTTGTGGTGGGCGTTTTACTATTTGTTTTTCTTCTTCACTACGTTATGACTATAAAAGAATTGTAGTTCACAATTAGAGTTTTTATGCTGGACTTTTAAATTTATCGGGATAGCGAAAACTCCCTTACAATTTTTCTGTGTATAACTGATCAACAACTGATTCTGATTTTGATAAATGTATAAATAAAATTGTATTGGTAATAGGAAATAATGTTAGGAAGGGGAAAAGAAATAAAATGTGGATGGGAAGACTTCTACAATGAGTTTATGCACTTATCAAATCATAAAAATTGGCAAATCGTCAAAATTTCAAAAAAGTGTCCATACAAAGTCGCCCATAACTTCTAAACTATACAACCTACAATTTTCCTATTGGTACCGTTTTAAAGGTGAAAACATTGCCTTCGAAACGGACCACGCTTACGACCACGTTTTCCTCCATAACTCCGGAACCAAATGAGTCCTTAAAATTTTGCCACAAATGTAGAGACCTTAGTTTTGATCATATATTTTTCCAGAATTTTAAAAAAATTGGATTTTGAGATATGGATCTTGAACATTAAACTTAAAAAATGACCTTTGAGCAGTTTATCTTATTACAATAATTTGGATAATATCAATAAAACAAGACTATACAACATACATTTAAATAAACAAATCAATTGGGACAGATACTCTTTCGTCCCAGAACATACAAAGCAGTCTTCGAAGATCCTTTTTTACTTTTATCAAACACTCAGGGGATGTCTCTTATTTATACAGTGTATTGTGCCGATATCATAAAAACTTAAAGTTATGGGAACGAGGTAGTGGTGTTTATGGCCATTTGATTTAAACTTCTGTAAGTTGTAAATTGTCTAACTTATAAAAATTTTTTTCCTGCAATGCGTCGTTTCACGACCCACTGGACAATCGATACCACACGGATGTGCTCTAGTAGAATGGCGAGTATTGTGTACAAAAACAAACGCTGAATCTAGATATAAGCTCCATTATTTCAGCAAAACAAAAACCATTATAATATCAATAGAATATAGTTACGAAACCCACATTCCGACGATGCCCATTGAGTCAGTTGAGTTGGATATCTTAATTTCAATGTCAATTACAAACGCCCTCTTGGTGCATGGAATAAATATTAAAATAGATCGGATAGAGTGAAGGTATTCCTACATCGTTAAGAAGAAACCTATGCTATTGAATGCTTCTTTCTTCATATAAAAAAACGTGTTTATTCCAACAAAAAGTACACTGAATTCTCTTGCCTAGAATATTAAGAGCATCCTTGTCCTCAATATCAATATCACCCCTATGAACGCATGACATTGTTGCATTAAAGTTGTTCGCACGAACCACTCGAACAGAATCTCCCCACCTCGACAAGGCTTGGCCTGTGATCTATAAAATAGTAGATACAATTGAAAATTCTACCGAAAAGATGGTTAAGAAAGATAAGATAAAGATTGTGAAAAAGAGCAGAACCTTGCTGTAACCCTGAAGTAGCCAGAACTCTTCGGATGAGATGCCATCTATAACAATACGTATGGAAGATCGATATAAATAGAGAGAAATCATTTCTCACAGCACATACATACGAGTTCAATGCGTGTTTACATTAATGGGCGTCACTTTGGCTTTTCATGCCCAAAACTTCAAGATCATTCGACTTCTTTAGATTTGTATTACCCAATATAAGAATTATTGAAGCTAAACTCTCTTATCGCTTGAGAGTAAACAAACAACATTGAGTCACAAGAACATTAAAATTTAGCCCTTTTAGTCTTTAATACGTGCTCGAGAAAGGCTTGGGCTATGGTCAAATTAATGACATAAATCTGTAAAACTAGTAAGACCTAAGAGGTCATTGGTAAATATAAGAGGAAGAAAAGGGAAACGAACAAACCGATTGTCGAGTTACGCCTGTATTTAATATATAGTATCCGATTAAGACTACATCTTACCACACTCCATCAAACGAAATATCTACTTCTTATAATCTTCTCACAATTCAAATAAAAAGGGCAGCAGCTCCCCCGTAGATCATCTCATACGTGAACTGTACAGTGGGGTTAAAGTTAAAGTTTTTTGAATTTTTTAAAAAAATTGAATCAATAACGATTATTTTCCCGCCATTCCACACACACATACACTTTGGATAATACTATTTAAAATTAATATTTAAGTAAAAAAGGCTTTAAGAAATTAGTTTCGGTGCGCAAGGTTTTTATTCCGAACCGATGAAAAAAAAACGATATTTATTATCAGTGCAATATTGTCCATAAGTTGGTTCCCTGCAATTTTTTCGCAAGAAATAAGTTATAACAATACTGGGGAATATTTGATTCAAGTTAGTTAACATGAAGGAGGTTAACCATTGTTATTTTAGGTTGTAGATAAATTCATCATTCAAAATCAAATGACGCCCATATACAGCGTATATCATTATGATCCCTGCTGCTGGTTTTAAATTAATCTAGATTTCCCATTCAGACGCCAATACAAAGTACATGGATCATAAAGCTTGTGGAAGAAAAATAATGGCCAACAATTTTAAAGGGAGTGAAAATGGTCTTCGACAGATCTAGTTTATAGCATGTATTTTGTAACTGCCCTTAGCTGTCTCGTTTCATACCCAGAAGAGTATTGTTGTTCTTATCCAGGTTCCCACAAGTAATTCGTCTGTTTCTCAATACATTCGTCTGTTTCCCCATCCAGGTCTTTTATGTATTTTTGATCTCATTAAACGCAAAGGAAAATGGGGGAAACGTTTAAAACTGTTGATTATCGTGTGAGGATGGCACTCGCCTTTGCCTGTCTACTTCCTCGTTGTCTCGAATATGCTTATGTTGAGGTACTTAGCAAAGTAGGACGCTGCTCAGTGAGAACTATAAGCTCTCTTTGGCAGGGTATACTACATTTCGTCTGATATTTTGCGTAATTAGGCCCCCATAGCCATTTTAATATCGATGAAAACACTAACATTTATAGCATTCAAATATTGGCATCATCGATATCTGCCTCGTTGCGTCGTCTAAAGAAAATCTTTTAGCCCGAAAAATGCTGTAGTCATCAATCTGTCGATATTATTCATCAATACCAAGTTACATGCGGTGAAATTCAATTACCGACGTTCGACTTTTTTGAGCCATCCGTGTATGCATTCAATTGAGAAAAACTAACGCTATTCATTTCTCAGCCCTCAATCGGAGTTATTATTACTTACTAAATTAATTAAAAGGTTCATACGACGCCCACGCCTTTGATAGCCTATTTGATGTAACCTAATCAGCGTTATTATAGCGGTCTCCCGGGCATAGAGATCAAGTGGCGTAATACCAATGAGCAAATATAATGCAGCGGTGGATGTTTTCCCCATTGATCCTGTTAAGCTTAATAAACCTGTTCTATTTTCCTAAGTCAGTTCAACACTGGCCACCAAACTAGGCAAGTTTCTGACAAAAGTATATAATTGCTTGTTTTTCTGATCCGTACGACATGTTCCCAATCCAGTTAAGCCTGTAGTGAAAGATCTTACACAATTATTTCGCAAATTTTGATAGGGCGTTAAGATCACACACAGTGGCCCTTGACGAAAACATTGTTAAGAATTTTGAAAAGTTTTTGGAAGTAGTATAAGGGAATTTACCATTGCTTTGACTAACTGCTTGCGTCCTAAAGAATATATGGAAAATATTAGCTAAGAATTTTGAGCAAAGTGTCCGATTTTGTCCTCCGGGCCGGTTAATATGTGATGACCTTTTAGAAGCGCAAAAATGAATGAACGGGTATTCTTTGCGCATCTTTTAACGAAGCTCTTAGTGCCTTTAGAACTCTAGTCCGCAGACGTTGTTTATGAAGAAGATTCTCACATCTAAGTATGGACACTCAAATCTTACTTTTTTGCTTAGCTGTTCAGTAGTTGCATTCTGAATCCCATACCAATTCCGGAAAGCTTTCTCTCTGGATCAGACAGCATCCGTGTTATTTCCATAAAATTTTTCTAAAGAAAAAGAGTCTGATTATAGAATTTAGCTTGGCACATTCTCTGTAATAGTTTTTTGAACAAAATTTTTTTTTGAACGAGGTATCTGGAAATATTGTCCCGTTAATCCCCAAAACAAAACCTCTACTCACAATGTTCTATGATGGATAAAATGTTTGATGTCGGTTGAATGACTAAATGTTTATGTGAATATTGTGTTGTAGAGTAAAGGTCCGTGTTCAGAAAAGAGAATTCAATAAATCTACATACTATGAGTTTATAGTAGCAGTCAGTATTTTTTTTTTTGTATTATGGTTTATGAATTTGTTCAACCCGCAGTACAATATAAACATTTGTCCGCCCGTCCGTCCGTTTGTCTGTTGATTTTTTTCTCTACGTGTGCCATACGCATTTAAAATCTTAATTGCTTTTGTTGTAGTACTTACTACTATCGTTGTTGTTTTCGTTGTTGCATTTTTTGTTGTTGTAATTTTGTCCTTTATAACATCTACCGGTGTCACTGTTGCTAACTATTTTTCAAGAAAATCAGCTAAGTCTGATTCAAAAATCGCTAGAAATAGCTATTTTTTTTTTTAGCTAGAAAAGTGCCAAAAAAAACTAGCTAAAATTTAGAAAAAGGCTAATACTTAAAAAATATACAAATTACTGCGTTATTTATTTTTGTTTTGGGTTAAAATTAGTTAAAATCTGTCAAAATTTGGCAGATATTTAGTTCTAAAATGCAAAGAGAGCAAACTAAAATAAATCTTTAGTCTTTAGTAAGAAGATTTTAAAAAACAAAATTTAATATTTTTTATATGAAAATCTATGGGCAAATTCAATAATAAAAACGCTTGTTTTGGAAATATTAAAAAAAATTGAATTTTAAATTTTTTTAATCATATTTTATACATTTTGTCCCTGGACCTGAAACTTTGATTAAAAAGCGGAGATCATCAGCATATTATGCCAAAAAGTATATATCCAGAAAAGTGATAAAGAAGGTGTACACTAAATTTTATAAAAATCTACATAAAAAATAAAAAATATTTTAATTGCGGCATATGTTCTAAATAAAAATATATATTTTTATACTTTTATATCAATTAGTTAAATCAGAAGTAATTAATTTTTTGCAAAAAAAAAAATATTCTTGTTTTGTTCTACATATCAATTGTTTTAACATGACTTTCTATGCTGTACCACCATACATTTTGACGTCTAAAGTAGTTTTTTTTTAATTTGATTTTACGTTCGTTGTTTTGGTAATGCAGCCAAACAAAAATGAAGTCGATTTTTAGACTTTTGTATGCAACAACAACTTATAAGCTAAAAGAATGAACTAGTTCGATAAAAGCAAATGAACGACATGAACTATAAACTAGAATGCCTAACTCTACACCGGGGAAACAAAGAAAAGAAAACACTCAAGAGATATAAAAACAAATTGTACTTGTTTTTATCATAGATTACATAGATCTTCAACTCTTTGCTATTAGCTGTCAGTGGACCTAACTCATGATAATGTGTTGGACATACGTCGTACGTACAACAAATATTTGAATGTGTATACAAAAATGTGTTTTTTGTTAAAAGAAGAAGAAGAGTATGAGATCTATGCAATCTATGTTTTTTATTGCTTAGAATGTGTTTAATTTTATTTATTTTAATTTTTGTGTTAATTTTTGAAACGACGTTATTTACTAGCAATTTTTTAAATACCAGCTAAAACCAGCTAAAAGAAAAATCACTTTTTTTACCAGCTAAGGAAGAAAAAAAAACATCCAAATGTAGCTGGAAAATCTCCAAATTGGTAACACTGACCGGTGTGTTTACCATTGTATACATTTGTCTACTGTTTGAGATTTCATCAATGACGACGACGACGATGATGATGGTTGTTTTATTCTTTTCATCTCTTCCTTTTTTTTCTCCTTTGACAGACTTTTTTTTCATGTAATTTTTTATTTTTTTGTTTAGTTAAAACGAATTTATGATGTTGTGTTCAGATTTTTTTCTCGTTATTTAAAATTTTTTCTAAGTATATGCCTATATGGTATATAGTCTTTTAAAATTATTTACACCTCAATAAGATTGGGGATTAAAAAAGTAACAAATTTGATGGTGTTTTAGATTTTAAAACTGAAAGGGAAGTGAAACTTTGTACAGAAAATTAAAAAAAATAAAACTAAATTAATAAAGAACTCATATTTGCCATATAAAGAATCCTTATCAAATCAAAGAGAGAGGAAATCAAAGAGAGAGGCTCTTTGATTTCCATAAAATTTATTGTAAACATTGTACCTTACAAAAGTTAAATAACATAAAAAATTGTCTCCCGAAAATAATGTTAAAATTCACTGTGTACCAGGGATGTTAAATGGGGTTTTCAATTTTGTACCAACCTCCAAAAAAATTGTACTTTTTGGACCTTCATGGTACCATTTTTTTTTTAATTTATTAAAACAACAAAAAATGTACATAAAAATTCACTTGTACACAAAAAAAACAAAACTTAACAATAACATAAGGTACAAAAAAGTCTTATGAATATATGAGATCAAAATCATGGAATTATTTGTTTAGTTAATAAACTATTTGGAACTTCTACATCATAGCAGTACGAATTTGTCGATCTTAACCAATCCTTTGTCTGTATGAGACTTGATAATGCAAATGTAGTTTGTTTCTTTTCTTAGTTTTTATTATATTATGAGTGCGGAATGGATAAAGTTCCACCAACGACTCTAGAAATGTCTGGAAACATATTGAAATTCAGTTCATTTTGAAAATTAGCTACTACCGACCAAAAACTATAAATGTTTTAATTTTTTAACGACTTCAGTTGCTCAACATCAGCGAAATCTCTAAATTGATTATTTATTGAATCAAAATTTGCAATTTCATACGGGAACATTTTTACTACAATACTACACTTAGGAAATTATGTTGGTAAAGACGACTGCAATTGCAGTCAAAAACAAATGAATTTTCATTTAAAAATAGGACGACTTACATTTCATTAAATTCAACTAACATTGTCATTTGTTTTTTAATGTTCAAAAAATGACTAACATTGTAGTAAAAATGAACCACATGGTAGTAAAAAATAAACCAAAAAAATTTTTTTTTTATTTTTTTAAATAACAAAAAACAACTGTAAAAAATGAATGTAAAATCATAAAACAGTCATTTGATGTGAGTTGTTTTTTTAAATGAACTACAATGTTAGTTAAAAATTTTATTTGTTCTACAAATGACTTACATTTACATTAAAAATAATGAAACTGTATTACAACCCAAACAACTACATATTTTTAAAGCAGAAGTTCCCTGAGTGTACTTGTTTTACCTGAAATTACATTTTCTAGAGTAAACTTATGGAACCCCATTAATAATTCGTTATTAAAGTTGACTTTGGTTGTCAAAACTTCGCATAATTTTATATAAGATTGTGTGGCATTTTCTTTCATTTCTTTAACAATAATTTAATTTAATTTTCACTTCTTCAGAATTTTAATAAATTCAAAATGAAAGTGCAGTTGGCTGCAACAAGTGTCAATATATGTAATTGCTCTATACACCACAATACCAGTCTGCCAGATAAATTTTGTGAAAAATCGTCAAATTTGCGATATTTAAAAAAAAAATCGACAATTTTATTCCACAAAATCCTCAAAATGATGATAAATCGTCAAATCGGGTATGGTCGCATATATTTTACGCGCTCAATACATAAAACGAATAAATGCAATGAAAACGGACACAATAATAATAAAAATTCAAAAAGGTGAACAATTAAAAATTGTTAAATTGTACTAAATGAGTCGCGGTAGTACCACGGTACTTTAGAAGGTCAAAATGTACCAAAAAAAGTACAATTGTACCAACTTTAACATCCGTGCTCTGTACGATACAAAATTCCATTCATTTTAAAAGTTTAAATTTACCCTTCAACATGTTTGGGGTTTGAGTTCAAAAGTCCATATTTCGCAAAAATATTTTACGTTGAACCAACACTATGGAGATGCCCCTAACTGATATTTAAAAAATATATTATGGCAAAAAGAAAAGAGGGAGTTGCGGACATTCGATCCCATCTATGACAAGTTTTATAGCCGGATCACTGGGAAAGTATGAATTAAATCGAGCGATGTCACTACCGATATCAATTTCGTTAATAGCGTGGAAGAAAGACCACAGCCTTAAACTACTTTTAAATTTAACTAAAACTCGTTGGATAAGACCCCTTCTATTACAAGTTAATCTCTGTAATTTGGCTGTGTTGAAAACAAAACAAAACATTTTGGCATTGTAAGGGTTGCTGGTTCGAGTTCGAGCATTAAACGTACCAGAGAATGGGGTAAAGTGTTTGTAACCGTCATACAATGACAATTGTAATTAATTTTATTACAACTAATTACTGAAGATTTTTTCTTAGTTAGATTTTTACAGGAAGAAGAAACAATTTTTTTTTTGAAAAATGTAACGGACATTTCCTAATAATATAATATTTTATAATTTCGACATTTTCGATATTACCGAATTCGGTATTGGGAAGTCTACTATTTATAAAGTTTTTTAAGTTTTATAAATTTTTTCTATAGAAAACCATATTTAATATTGGAAAAAAATTTCGAAAAATCTCAAAACAATTCGAATTAGAAAATCAGTCAGTATCTTCGAAAATTTTCTTTCCAAAAACATTGACATTTAAATAATTGTTTTACTCATTTTTATTTCGAAAACTTTAACGTCTTGAGAAATTTTAGGTAAAAATACCGTTCAGGGAAGTTTTGACCATTGACTTTCGAATTTAAAGCTATTAAGGTAAAGAAGATAATACAAGCGGATATGGATATATCATCTATTAACCCATTTACTACCGACTTTCTGTTTGTGGATTTATTACTAGTTTGGCTTCATATTTTTTCTTGTTAGGGAAAAGAGAGGTTAGAAAGAGAAAGGTTTACATATATGCCACTTTTCCCTCTACCTAAAAATGGGTCGAACATCCAAAATCCAGATGTAAAACCATTCAATACCATCAACAATCAACCAGACAACAAACCAACACCAACCTTTTTCTGCTTCTTCGTCTGCCACCTGCACGACATTAACACTTAAGACCCTTACCGTCTTTCTACGACAGTATTAAGACATTCAGGTATCTTCAGCCTTCACCTCTCTTCCATCCTTCTTCCGCCATTTGAACATCTCTCAACTTTCATTTTTTCTCATCTTCTTTGGTTCATTTTCTGGTCCATCGACTGATACTTTCTTCGGGCTTCACAACCTTCCGTCTTCTCATCTTTCTTCTTCCGTACACCAGCTTCTTTCCATGTACCATGGAAATTCTGTTATTACGAATTTCAGTCGGTTGACACAACTTAACATTAGTTTTCACAACTACAGAATTTTAGTTGCAATTCCCAAAATATTCCGAAATCTAATGTAAATATCGTCGTACTAACTAAATTTATAGGTTGTTACCATTAAAATACACTTTTCAATTCGGTTGGCACTTTATTTCTCTGTGTGCAGGTCAATCCTGCGACTTGCGACTTGCGATGATCTAGAGAGTTAGTTTCGTGGGATGTTAAGAAAAACCTTAAAGGGGATAGATTGTGGTTCTTTCATGAGGATGTGGGGCAGACTGAGTGGAATCACAATGGGCCACATATAAACCGGCACACATTTCGAGGGATTTTTGTAAAAATATGGAAGGTTTTGTATTGTGATTATTTTATGAAAGTACACTGAGCGGAATCACAATGGGCTACATATCCATTGAGTTCACTCACTTTTGGTGGACGCCCATTAGAAATGATACGTGTCAGAAAAATTAAACCTATTCATAGAAAATTCTTCTAAAAAGATTCTTCTCTCGAATGAAAATTTTTAAAAACTTGGTATTTGAAACAAAAATCTCTCAGTTTCTAATATTTTTTTTATGCAGATAAGAAATTTCCAGGTTCTGAGAGTTTCTGCTCCAGACCAGGCAATGATTTGTTAAGCTGCCTGTAATTGCCTTGAAGTTATTGTTAAAACCATTTTTTTTTTACTAACAGTTATACACACATATCGCTCATTTACTAAAAGACTGGCATAACTAAAAAACACGCATTAGCAGAAAACTCCCCAGTAAAATAGTAGGTTGCAAAGCAACATGTATTATAACATTTTACAATTTCTGTTCAACAACCGATTCATTTTATATGGAGTTTGTCCTATTTGCAATAGGTTCTTTACCTACAAACAATAACAGGTTGCTTTAGAACCGGTTCTAAAAACAGTTATGGAACTGGTTCTGGGACAGTTTGACTGCTAGGAACCTGTTCTAGAACCCGTTCAATGTAACCGATGGTAAAAGAAGCTGTTGTACAACACGTTTAGAGGTAACCTGTTCTGAAAAAATTTGCGGAGACGTTTAAAGTTTTCAATTTATATCTGCCTCGCTTGACCCTCTCTCTCTTATTTGGTCACGTTTTTTATAAATAGTTTTATTACTGCATTTTTCTCTTAGTGAGAGTTGGGTTCGAGTTCGCTAATTATCGAACGAATCGTGAGTAGCATTGCTTCTCTATAAAGTATATACTCTTTGCACCCACTTTCCAGAAAAAAGAAACTATATAATATATTCTAACAAGATATTAATATAAAATTTTTACACAATATGAAGCATGATATAACTAATAAATCTGCAGCATTAACTCACGAATCGCGTTTTTTGACTTATGACAGTCTTTGTTTTTTATGTTAACATCTTGTGACTCTTTGTTACTTTTATGTTATTGTTTGTCTTTTAATCTAAAATGCTTTCAAAACATAAACTTCCTGTTATGTAAAGTGCATTAGACAATTTAGTTTGTTTTTACATACATTTTTAATTTTTTACTTGAGAAATAACAAAAAATCTCAAAGCTTGAATTATTAAGACTTAGAAAAAAAAATTAAATAAATTTGATTGCATTATCTAGGATTTGAAATAACCTTTAGACCTCATCTAACAAAAAACAAAATACAGAACAATTTTTCAAATACTAAAAAAAATATTAATGCACAAATTTTAGATTGGTTATGCAAATCAAAAATTTAAACTAAACAACTATAAACAAATGTTTATATGAACCACTTATTTTGAAAGTGGTATGAGTCCATTTTCATAAAAAATGAGATAATGATGGGGTTCCATAATATTCAATAGCATCTATTCACTGCAAATTTTTTTTTGTCAAAACCTAAAAAATCGCTGAAATTTCGGCGGAATTCTTGTATTGTAAGTTATTTTATATAACACGGATAAATATCCTTCCTATTAAAATATTTGCCTGGGTCTTATAAACATTGGTCTTCAGATTCCACATTTGCTCTTCAAATTTTAATACCACTTATCATTTGCGTGAGATTTGTATATATATAAAATATGGATCGAAATGCGAATCTCTTTATTTCGCATTTTAAAAACAAATTGACTCATACCACTTTCAAAATAAAGAGTTCATTTAAATTTTTTCTTTTCTCAAAAAACAATGATTAACAGCCAATTTGTTTGGTAACAAGTGTGGTCCGGTCCGTTAAGGAAGGTATTTTTTACGATGTTTTCTTTTCTTTTTTGATAAATAATACATTAAAACTTTTACATTATGAAAGAAAAAGCGTGGGTTCTATTTAGAGGAAAAAGAGTTAATACTCGTAGTTTGTTATAAATTTATAAAATAAACATGTTGAACATGAAATTATCAATAATACAAATTAATCTTAATATTTGATAACAAATTAAGACTTTTTAACTCAATAGAAAAGAGAAAAATTACAAAAAGCTATAAAACAAAAACTAATAAAACAACAAACTAATCATTTTTAAACAAATTGAAAACTTTAAACTTTAACCTTAAACTTACGCGCTCTACAATGAAGTCTTACAAAGACAGACAGCACATGTGAAAAAGTAAGAAATTGAAAATAATCTTGAACAAAGTTTAAAAGTATCTGTTAGATCCATTATTTAAACCGGTATCTTAAGTGCAAAGAGTTAATACAGAGAAAATCACCAACCATTATTTTAAAGCCAATTTCATGACTCATTCTGAGCATGATTTTCTGTAGTTTTTTTTTATATTTTATTTTCTTTTAACGATTTATATCTTTTAAACGTTTTTGTTTTATTATTTTCTTCTTAAGCCTTTTGTTGTTTTTGTCTTTCTTGTTAACTGTTTTGTGTTTTGTGTTTAATGTTTAAAAGTTGCATCTTTGTACTTTTGCATATTATATGCTTAACACGTACTATAATGCACATTATTTTCTATTAGAAATGAGAAATTGTGCTGCATTTTTTCAAAAGTATTTTATAGTTATTCTTAAAAAAATGCTTACAAGGGAGATATCTCGACCCGGACCCACCACACATCTTAATGAACTTCGTGTATGTTGTACAGTCAAAAGAAACAGTTTCATTACACAGAGAAAACAGATTCATTGTGAATGACGAATTTCTTGCCAACCGAAAGATTTGGTTGTAGCTACCGAATTGAAATGTTATGCTCCAACCAAAATTTTGTTGAATTAACCGAATTTCTGTTGCCCAAAACAAAATATTGATGGCTGCAACTGAACCATGCGGTTGGCGAAAAATTCGGTAGTCACAATAAATCTGCTTTCTGTGTGTCTATAAATGCTTTTCGAAATTTCAGCCGGATCTGTCTTAATTTTGTTTTCGTTTCGCTTTTTGTACTCCACTAGAATAAAAAAAAATCGGTTTCTCTTTCGATTTTCGAGAAATGGGACTTTTATATAAAAAAAAATTTATGCAAATTTTGTATGAAATGCCAAAGAAGTTATGAGAAGTATTTCATAAATATTTATGAAAAAGTTTCATCATAACTATGAAATGCTTCATACATTTTCATTCAATAAACCTGTTTCATAAATATGATGAACCTTTTTTCAGTGAGTGTAGAGCGTAGAAATTTGTTTAGCTGTCCAATCTTATGTTGGTGGTGGGTTATTAAGTGTTGGCAAAAATTATCTCAATTTTCGATTTTCGCATTATTTCGTTCAATTTTAAAGTAAGTATACACAAATTTTATATCAATTGAAAGCTTAATTGAAGACATACTCACCCACTCTGAATATTTAATAATTAATATTTAATTAATTAATTAATATTGTCGTTGTGGTGTAATGGTTAGCGCGTTGGACTGTTACACAGATGGTCCCGGGTTCGATTCCCGGTGACGACAACATCAATTTAGAAAAATAATATGTATGAGTTTTCTATCACTTATATGTATCGCTGCGCCCACCTTCGGTGTTCCCATAGCACTTAACCCCACCGAAGTAAAATAATGAATCAGGGCTATGAAACAAAAAGCTTCAATAAATTCGGCAACTCTACATCAGGTGGCGAGCAACAACTGTTTTAAGACTTATCTACTCGCGCAATTACAGTGTTGCCATGTTTGAAGCCCTCCATCTTTCACCACCTTTCATCTCTCCACTATCCCCTTTCGAAAGAAAGCAACACGTTAATTAATAGGAAGAATTTCCTGAGTGTTGCTTCTCTTAAAAAAAAAAAAAAAATTATAAATTTAATAATAGTTTAATAAAAACAGTTTCCAGTTAATTTAAAAATAAAGAAACAGGAGTTTATTTTTAAATAAATATTTATTTCAAGTTTTTTAGACATTTGTTCAAAATAGTTTTGCTATCATTTATAGAGATGGGATTATACCCGGTATTTACCCAAATACTGAGTAAATAACGGGTAAATAACGGGAAAATACCAGATATAAACCTTTTTTGAAAATTTATTTGGTTATTTATAGAAAACATTTGAAATGAAAGTAACTGAAATTTATGATAATAAAATAGAAAAACTATTGTCGTTTTTGATTTTATTTTTTTTTTCTTTCAATTACATCCTACTTATAATGGAAAGCCAAACTCCAAACTGTACCTACTCCATTTATAGCGTTTTTATGTATTGGAAATGAATGAAATTTTCTAATATTTTTAGCAAACTTTAAACATATCAATAATATAAAGTACAAGCTAAACAAGAATTTAAAAAAAAATCTTCTATTTTTATATAACTAACAAAAATTAACTGTTTACTGGAAAATTACAGTTTTCGTGGTTGTTTATTAAAATACTAAAATAACTGCTTCAAACAACTGTTTCAAAATACTGAAGTTTTCTTCAGTTGTTTTTCAAACAACTGTCATAATAGTTTCTTTTTTTTTATTTTATTAATTAATAATCATATAATTACAAATTATATACTATTTCCCTAACCGAGCACTAGCTACTATGGCCTTCGGCGCGTTGTAGCGAAAACAGACCAGTGTCTCTGGTGGGAATCGAACCCACGACCTCCCCACTGATAAGCCAGCACGCTACCAACTAGCCTACCGGGGCGCACTGTCATAATAGTTATTTTGTACTATATCATAGAAAACAACTGTAATTGTGGTTAAAAACATCTACTACTGATTACTACGCAAGCATCTGTCATGTAGTAACTGTAACACTATTATGAGAGTATCTTTAAAATAATCGTGTCTCTTTTTTTGCTTCTCTTATGTAAAGATCATTAAAATCTGCTGGTTCTGGTTGGTATACCTTCCTTGTTATCTATATACAGGTAAAATATACTCATACTTTACAAGTGGTATAAATACATACATTACTTGATTTTTTTTTTCTATTATAAACTCCCTCTCCGCTATCGTGAAACTACGATTACATTAGGTTTATTGTGACTTTTGTAGTACCTTAAGCTACATTAAGGTCTAACTGGGAAGATATTCTTTAGTGTTTCTAAAAAGAGAAATATTTCGAACTGGGATAGTTTTCTGAGGAATGCTGTTTAAGGGTGGTTAAAAACATATTTTTTTCGTTTTTACACCGTCCGACACAATTCCTAAATACAACGACAACTGGTACTATAATATTCTTGAGTCAGGACAAACATTACAATTTCTTACCCACGTTAAATTCTCGAATTAATAATTAGATTTATTAGATAAAATTTAAGAAATTAAATGAATTTACTCCTGCCTCTTACTTATATTCATTGGATAAAACTTTATCAACAACTCTTATTGTGAGATTATTGACAAATCTCGATGTGAATTAAGAGAAGTTATCGCCGACACCAAAAGAAATTAGCTTTGAGACGAGGGCTTTATGCCACACACAATCAAACGTCGTGAAAATATTTAGAGCAATCACTGAGAATCAGTTTTGAAATAAATTTAAAATTTTGTTTACAAAAATCGAAGATATATTCTTACAGGCTACACTGAGAGAATTTTTTTGGGCGAGTTTCAATAACGTTTTTTACTAAACTTAAGAAAAATTTCTTAATCTTTATGAAAAAGCTTCATAATTTGTATGAAACTTTTTCATTAAGCGTATGAAATATGATGGAATTACATGAAATGAAATGAAATTTATCATTAAATTTAATGCAAAACTGCTTTAATTTAGTAAACGTTTTCACTGGACGCATTCCAGTGACACGGGATCTAATGCAAAAATTAATTCATATCATGCAGATAATACTCTCAGTGTACTAACTCTGTATCGTAACAAAGAATAAACAGAAAAAACTAAAAGCGGGATACAATTAAAAAATTTGTTAAATCAATTAATATTTTAATTGATTTTGCACCTATCATGGCAATGATAATATCAATTAAAACTTTTATTGAAAATTGAATAGGAAACCAAGTTATAAATAACTTCTACAAAAAAAAAAAAAAAATATGATACTCACAAAAAAAGTGTGTGATCTATACGTTGGTATGTGTGTTTTTTGCAATGCTGAGTCTGTTTGTATGTGTGTTTGTTAACGTTTGTTAACGTATTTGGTATTTTATACAGAAAATTTTCTATTTATGCATACAGCGTATGAAATAAAATATGATAATTGCGTCTAAAATAAGATATGTATTTATATATTTAAAAGTCAATTAAAACATTAATTGATTCAATTAAATATTTGTTTAGAAACAAATTTAATTCAAATCAAGTCTTCAATTAGATATTTTAGGTTGATAATTTTTTCTGTGTACCAGCTATAATTTAAGAAAATCTATGGTTGAATTTTAAAGTTATAGCACTAAGAAACAGTGTAATATCATAAATTAAATTTATTATGTAGGACACTCTTAATTCACCCTAACTGACTGCAACATACTTTCTAGTCCCCATATATTTTGTTCTTCTAAATTTCATTTATTTTAGAAATTAGTGAAGTTGCAGCAAGTCAAGAAAAAAAGTCAAGTGGCACGAGTGTGTCTTGAAGTTGTTTAAATAATGAGGATGACGATAATTTTAATTGTATAGTTTTGCTGCTATTCTCCTTACAACTGAAACTTATAAATGAATTTGTTTATTTTTTTAAGAGAATCTTTTAAACTCATTATTGTTACTTCAGTTTTAGAAAATTTGTAATAATAACAAACACTTGAGAGTCAAGATTTGGTACTCATATGGAGATACTTAAAAAATTAGTGCAATTACTTAAGTAACAAGAGCACATATTTCAAAAATTAGATAAATTATTAAAATTAAAAGAAACGAGGCAAAAGAAAAGAAAAATAAAAGATTTCCGGTCTGTTATTTTTTTCCCTTTTTGTTAAGCACTACTTTCTTTCAGATAAAGATTAATTTTAAATTAAGAAAAGTTATTTAATATGGCCAATACCCTAATATTGGAAAATTAATCATCAAAAAAATACCTGCTTACTCAATTCTTTACCATTTCGGCATACTGAAAAAAAAACTCTGTCAACATTTTTGAAATTACATGGTGAGTTTTAGAGATATTGCAGCTTTTACAGTCTTATTGAATACGCTGCTTTTTAGAAGTACGTATTGCCTCAATATGTTAAAATATAACCTACTGATTTTAATCTCTCATTTCAATACCATAATGTCTTTTAATGTTCAAGGATATTTTTAGGATTTTTATAGGGAACTGGATAAATTAATTTTTAGTTTACCTATGAGTCCATGTTTGAAGCCCTTCATCTTTCACCACCTTTCATCTCTCCACTATCCCCTTTCCAAAGACAGCAACACATTAATTAATAGGAAGAATTTCCTGAGTGTTGCTTCTCTTTAAAAAAAAAAAAATAATGTGTAAACAGCTTAAAAACTTACATGTACCAAAATTCAGCCAAAAACTTAATATTTGCAAAAGTTAGTTTAACAAAAATTTTCATTACAGTGAATGTCTACAAAAAATTTCAAATTTATTTTAGAATTCATAAAACAAAATTAAAACAAAATTTGCCTTAATTTTGGTACACTCATAAAAAAGCCCGTACAAATAGCTTAAACTTCAACTACGACAACAGAAAATAGTACCTGAGTTTGCGCAAGCATAAATTTCAATGAAATTTGGGTAACCTAAATTTTAGTCACTTGCAGAAAAATTAACTAGGAATTTAGCTAAATCAACAGAATCCCAGCAAAAACACACCTTACCATAAAATTAGTCTAGTAATCTAAACTCGAATGTAAACGTATTACCCTTTATATAATAATTCTAACTTTTTTATATGAAATGTCGCAAAGTAATGAGTTATGCATTACTTGGAGCCTTAATCAGATATAAATTATAATGGGTTACCTATAAGCATCTAAGGGTTACCTATATCTATTACCAGAGGGAAACAATAATGGGTCTAAAATTTGATTTTGAAAAAATTACGAATTTAAAAAAATATGTTATTAATTTTTTTAAAACATTGGCGTGCCTAGTCGTCTGATTAACAGGCGACTGCTCTATACCCTGAGCCACCGACGCACATAATATATCATAGTTTAATACATAAATACATTTTTCTTCTATGTAAATTTGTTCAAGATATACCAAAACAAACAAATCACTTTATAGCTCATAAAAATACGAATTATAATGAGTCTAAAAATAGATTTTCATTCTGTTATATTATTATATTTTGTCTGGAAGTAATAAGATGAATAACCTGTTATAGTTCACCAATTATTTTTAGTATGAGAGTAAGGCAGTATAAATTTATTATCGGTAACCCATTATTTTATTATTTCCAGTAATGCTATATTTAATAAGTACTCATTTCGAAGTACTGTATAAAATAATAAGTACTCATGTTTTTACTATGATGTTTTTGCTCTGATGTTTAAGCTGAATCAACAGAAAATTTCTTCTAAAAATGTCTTTCCGGATCTGATCAGAGGCAAGTCCATATATATACCAGGAGTATATGTAGCTAATAAAGACTAGTTAACAGGCACGAAGTGCCGATTTTTGGTCCATTTTGCTCTGTCTTGCTTAGTTTTTGAGATATAGCCTATATTATGATTATAAAATAAAAAATATGAGAAAAAAACGCCATCCAAGTGTGACTGATAGCGGTGACACAAAAAAATAATGGTTTGAAAACAATTGTGGTTTAAATTAACTAACAAATGCAAATTTAAGAATCACGAGTTACTAAATTTTGGGTCGAAAAATTAGTTTAAATACGGATTAAATGAGATAAATGAAATAACTAATAACTTTAGCTAATTTAAACGAATTATCTGATTTAAACGATAGCAACATAAAAAACTTGCTCAACTGATATGAAACCCGTTTAACAGACTTTTGAACTAACTTTTTTATGAGTGTACACTTAATTTTTTAAGCTGTTTACTTAATTGTTCAGATTTATCTTTTTGCTTGTGCATAAAAATGATTTGATCCTTTTCGAAATTGGATGATAAATTGTGCAAAAATAGTAATCTGAGAAATATTAAACAAATTTGATACCCAAATGATGTTGAACGTCTCATCAGTATTTACCATAAAAAATGTAGAGAAAATATATTATTTTTAAAATTTTATGTAAAATAACTTTGTTAAAACATGCTAAACTTAAGAAAAACAAACCGGTAGACTTCTTTTATTTTACGAAAGTTTTGTTATTTTGACATTTTTTCGTATTTCGTATTTTGCATGGATTACACTTTGTAACAAAATCAGAAAATCGATTTGATTTGAACAGCGATACATAATTTTAATAAATTTTGTATTGCTGATTCCAAATCTATTTTCCAAACTTTCCTATCATGTCACAATTTTAAGGAAACCACGATTAAAAATTCGCAAAATAGCGTTTTAACCATTTTTGAAGTTGTGTACACAACTTTTAACATTTGTGTAATATTGTGTAGGAAAAAATTGCGTTTGAAAAATACTCTATCAAAATAAGTTAAGTTGTGACCAGCTAAAATTTATTTTAGGGTCACGATATAAACTTTGAACTTTCCTGTTTTTAATGTAGTCGCAAAACGTTAAAATTATTACACAAAGTTTGTTTAAATTGCATTTCAAATATAAGCTATTTTTAAATTTGTACGAAATAGTAATTCTTTTTGTGAAATAAACTAAAAATTTATTTATATTTTTTTTGGAAGGCATTTGATGAATGTATTTTTACGCTATTTTAATAATCAGTTTTAGAAAATATAATTGCGGTATCTTTAAGAGAAAAGTGTATTCGAAATATTTATTTTTTTTTGTTTTCGAATCATCAGAAAGCATCAAACGCTTCAAAAAGTACCAAAATAGCCATTTTTGGCATTTTTAACCGAGATGTTCTCCAAATAGTGTCGTTATGAAAAAATTTGGATGCCCGATTTGGAATTAGGGAATCAACGACGATATAAATCACATATCGGCATTCAAACCAAGGAAGCTTGTCGAGGTGTGTTATCAGACACATGTGGTCTAAAATTAGGTATTGTCAAAAAAAAAAAAATACTCCACAATAATTGAGTATAGGGTTTGAAAACACTATATTTCCTATTTCAGAAAAACCTATTTTAATAAAAATCTGCAGATAAATTTTAAAGGCCTACAAAATTTTATAAAGGTACTCTATCAAAATTGTACTTCAGGAGCGGATCCAGGAAATGGTTTTGGGGAGGGAACTTAGAGTATTTTTAATTAATTTTTTTAATCTTCTTTACATTTTTGTATTGAAAAATATTATTTTGGGGGAGGAAATTTCCCAGTACACAAAAAGTTATATCTGAAAGAAGTGAAAAAAAAACATTTAGAAGTTACAAGCAAAAGTACGGTTAATTAGGAAAGTTTTTAATTGAGTCGAGCACATTAACAGTATAAATATTAAAATTTAGGGTGTTCGCCTGGTCAAATTCGTTGCCTCAAAAATGCTGAGAAGAAGAACAAGAAACGTTTTTCTCTAAAAATTATAAATACTATTAATTTTTAAATCAGACAAGACTAGTTTCTGCCTTTTTATGGACAGGCTCATCAGTGATTTTCCATTTAAATTGTATTTTTATTTGTGTCTTATAATTGTCAGATTGTCTCTATATGATAAATTTTTCAACAACCTGCGGCTGTAAGAATCAAACCTGCGCCCATCTTACATTACAAACGTAACAATACCAAGTCATGACCGTTTAGCGATCACACCCAAGTATTTAATGCAGCTAAATTGCAGTTTTCTTTCCTATTAGCTTTTTCTGTTATTGTATATTATACTCAGAAGTGACAACACTAACAACACAAATATTCTATTTTTAGATTTTTGTTTATTTTTCTAATCTCCTCCTTCTCTATTCATAATGTTACCAGATTGACGTATGGTTTTTACGTTCAGGGTTGACAACTTTTGCGTTTTAAGTTGAGACATTGCCACAGGGCAAATTTTTATTGTTCATAAAATAATTTAAATCCAGAGTTACATGGAATCGTACGGTTCCGTAGATTTTCCCATATGTGCCTTGGATTTTTTCATAGAAGGAGTTGCAAAAAAATATTTTTAACGACATTTTTCTTTGGGTAGGTTGGTCGATAAACCCGAATCGGCAAAAAAAAAAAATTAATTTTCCATCAGTTAAAGTTCGGGCGTGAAACGGTTAATAATACAAAATTGTAAAATTGTCATTAATTTTTGATATATTAAAATCTTAAAAAATAAATTCTAATGTGGTGATTTAATTTAATCTACAAAGATCTCGTAAATTCTCAATTCGATATTCCAAAAATGAAATGCCACAGAAATTCACATATTTTACAGATGTTGTAATATCTATTCCTGTTATTAATAAAATAGACGAAAATTATTTTTGTTTTTATATAGAAAAAATATAGTATACACGAAGTAAATCCCTAATGGCAATTTATTATGTTTACAAAACAACAACATGTTATAGCCAGATATATATTTATAATACCCTGACCCTACACTATACAGAAAACTATAACATACCGAACAAAGTAAAGTCATATCCAAAAAAGAAAAAAATTCAAACGTGCATATTTTTAAAACTGAAATACAGAAAAATCATAAACAAGAAAACTGAAAATAAAATTTAAAACGACAAAAACATGCATATACTGAACATATAACACAACACACAGCATCTCATAATCAGCCTAAAATGTTGAAAACAAAAAAAAAAAAACAGGCTGCCACTTGGCACTTGAGTGGCCATTACCAGTGGGCTTCCATACTACTCAGTGTCGCTCAATCTGATCTCTTTCCATTTGTTCGTAAACTCGCACCGAGCAAATGAAAACATGTTGCAGAAATTTAAAAGTTTAAATTAATAAATTTTAAGTTTTCTTCGATCTTCGATCTTCTTTTATTTTATTCTTTTTAGTGTAAACGAGCTTAAGAACATTTATTTATTAATTATTTATTTCCAATATTTCTTCTCCACATTGGGTGACTTCTTCAGGGAAATACTGTTAAAATACTGTTCCCTGAAGAAGTCACCCAATGTGGAGACGAAATATTGGAAATAAATATTTAATAAATAAATGATCTTAGGCTCGTTTAAACTATAAAGAATTAAGTTTAAACTAATTTTTATCATGTTTTTAAATAATAATTTAATAATATTTTTAATTATTTCAAAGATTAATGATAAAATCAGCAAGATAAATTTAAAATATATTAAATTTTAATAGAAAATAACAAAATAAAAGTGAGTGTTTTAAGCAACAATTTTTTATCCACGTGTTGCAACAATTTTTTAGTGTTAAAAAAATGTTTTCATTTGCTTACCCGAGTTCAGTAGTTTGTTGCTGAGAGGCGTGGGAAGTGTAGTCTCTCTATTTTGTATATACTCTTTGCCAATACTCTGAATACGGAACACACTACATACAACTTAATAATAATGATGAAGAGGAGTTTCAAGTGAACATTTATTTTGTCGAAATAAATCTCTCAACTGACTATCTTTATCTCTAAAATACCGTTACCGAAACATTTGAAATCCATTATACGTAAAATACCTCTACCGATGTAACTGAAATACCGATATCCTTAAAACACCGTTACCGAAATAACTAAAATATCGTTACCGAAGTAAAATACCATTATCGCTAAAAACACGTTAACGAAATAACTGAAATATCCTTACCGCAAAAATACCGTTACCGAAATAAAAGAAAATAGCGTTGCCCTTGCCGATAACCTTATCAAATCGGTAACCACCCATGAAAAAACGAATTTTGAATTTCACAATCACAAAAAAAAGAAGAAATTCTTTTTTTTTTTTTTTAGGGACTAGTGTCGACATTTTTTTAATTCGTTTAAGGATTTTGAAAAAAAGGGGGACAAAGAACTTTAATTGTTGAATTTTAAACTTTTTGTTTGTTAATGCTAATATTGTTGATGTTGTTGTTGTAAAAACGTGCAACACGACAATAAACATATTGCCAATGTTTTGATTATAGTAGTGGTATACATACAATAATGTACACAGAGAGAATTATCTTGTATATTATTTTAAATGACATTTTGCACTAAACTAATGAAGTTTTCTTCACAAAGTGAATGAAAAATAATTAATGAAAAATCTTGATAATTTGTATGAAACTATTTTTAATGAAACTTTATTATTAGATCTATGAAATTCTTAATAAATAAAATGAAAATTTTCGTAAAATATTGTTGAAAAACTGAATTCCACTGACACTTCATAGATCTAAGGCAAAAATTCATTGATATCATTCAGATAATTATCTTAGTGTACAATACATAAACACATCATCCATGGTAGTATTTCAAAAATCATTATAATCCTCCTCTTCTTCATCCTTCTCCTCGTCGTCAGGAATATGTGTGAAAAAGAGCGACATATTTAGCCTCGTTAAATAAATAATACAATTACTTAAGAGTAAAAGAGACCAAATGTGTATTTACCACCAAATTAAATATCATACATATGATATCACAAAATAAAACATAATAAAAAAAAAAAAGAAGAAGGAAGTCAGTCTGACCAAAAAATATTCAAAAGCGTACAAAAAAAAAAAAAAACTACAAGAATACTGACAAAAAATGTATAAACTCGAAAAATAGTGCTTTATAAAAAGCAAAGATGCATTAAAATTTGTGACCAAGGAAAAAAAAATGTACGGAAAATGGCAAAAAAAAAAATACTTAAAATATTGTATACAACAGTAAAGAAAGCATGTCGTCAAGTATTAAAAAAAAAGTGTTGAAAAATAATAATTTCAACTAAATGGAAATTAGACATATTTCTGTGGAATTTTTATCCGATTACTTAAAATTCGGTATAAATTTTAGTTGTTGGGTTATAAATTGTAAATCTGTTTAGATAGAGACTAATACCGTGTTTCCACTTACATGTTTTGAGCAGAACATGTGTTTTGGTGACAAAAAATGTATGGGAAAACATGTATAAAACTTGTTTTGTTTCAAAACACGTCCAAAACACCTCCAGTGGCAACGTAATAAACCATATAGCAACGGTAACAGTAACGGAAAACTGAAAAAGTTTTTGTGAAAGGCGTGGTAGAGAAGAATGAGTATATTTTCTAAAAATCATAACTACATTGCAAATTTTCAATTTTTTCTGAATCAGACTGCGCAGTTTCTGGTATTGAACCTTCGTCAGTGACCCTGTTTTTTTTGAATTGAATTGAATAATGTAATATTTGTTATGTTTTTATTTGTTCGATTGCGTCTATATGAAATTTTTCTGTGCAATCACTGACCGTGGTATAGATAAACTGATTTCTAATGCCACATGCACTCGCACTACACGTTAGACAGAGCGCTTTAGCCCTCTGAGCTATCGTCAGGTCGAGTTTTGTTGTGATTTTAGGTTAATATTTATTCAAAATTTTTATTTCATCATTCTTAAATTTAAAAACAGGAACTTTTTGCATATACAATTTTTGAGTGTTCGGCATTTTTTTGTTTCTAGTCTGATTTTAAAATTAACATATTTGTAATATGCTAGTCGAGACATGCTTACATGTTTAGGTTATCTCTAATAGTTCCCGAAATATTCCAATTTGAAAATGTGAAGTTCCAAATTTGCACCGATTCAGGTCCAGTTTTTTCAAGTTTACCCCCTAGCCGCATCAAAAGTAGCCACATTTTTAAGGTAAATATCAACCAACCGTTAAAAATTGTGCATGTCACCAATTAGGTAACGGAAGCGGTTGTAGATATTACAAAATATACCTAAATTATTGGGCATGTCTCTTCCAATCCCCGCAAGTAGACATGTCAGCGAAAAGTGTAAAAAATCAAATTTTTGGATTTTTTTTTTTTAATTTTGGGAATTGAGGGATTGCTTACAGCAAATCATAAATTTGAACATAAATTTCACATCGTTGACCTAAAAGTCTATTTAAGTCCAAAAAATCATTCCATTATGTCCATTAATAAAGATTTTAGTGGAAATTTACAAGTTAACAAAAACTGAAATTTTTACCTTCTTGTTAGGATTTTCCAAGTTTTTGTTCCACCAATAGTGCT
Source organism: Delia radicum (assembly GCA_021234595.1). Classification (NCBI taxonomy): domain Eukaryota; kingdom Metazoa; phylum Arthropoda; class Insecta; order Diptera; family Anthomyiidae; genus Delia; species Delia radicum. Next base: position 184,109,902 of record CM037855.1, on the reverse strand, counting down.
AATTGGGAGTTTTTTAAAAATATCGTAATCTATTTTTAATTTCCTTTTCAATGATACCATATGGCATATTTATAACTTCTTAACAAAAGATCTTCAAAAGTTAATTCTTATGCTAATATTTCTTAAAATTAATGCAAACACTTATAATAAGAAATGTTTTTATAGGAGGGTAACATTTGAAGATTTCCTGTTAAGAAGTTACAAACATATCATATAAGTGTTTTATATCGTTGGAAAGAAAATTAATTGTAAATTACTATATTTTTAAAAAGAATCGCTTTTAGCACTCTTTGTAGAACAAAAACTTGAGTATAGTAATAGGAAGGTAAAAATTTCAGTTTATGTTAAAATGTAAATTTTCACTGGAAATATTCAATAAAATATTTATAAATAAACATAATCCAATGATTTTTTGAACTTAAATATACTTTTAAGGCAACAATATGAAATTATGGTCAGAATTTATGATTTGCTGTAAGCAATCCCATAATTTCAAAAATAATAAAAAATTTCCGATAATAGGATTTTTTAACTGAACCTGTACCAAAGTTTCGGTCAAAATTCTCAAACTGAACAGGCATATGGCAGATATTTCTTAATAGATATTTCCAAGGCGTTCGATCGCGTGTGGCACGGGGCACTCGTGACTAAGCTAGTTGCTCTTGGTGTCGGTAATGTCTTCTCTCGATTTATAACGAGTTTTCTCAGAGACCGCACTATACGTGTTGTTTTAGATGGAGTCTCATCAAACGAGTTTCAGCTAAATTCAGTGGTACCGCAAGGTTCTGTTCTTTCTCCTACCCTTTTTCTTATTTTTATTAATGACCTTCTTGGTCAGACCTTCAATCCTATCTACTCTTTTGCAGATGGCAGCAACATTTGTCATTCATTTTCATTCGATCACAGGCCAAGCTCTTTGGAGATTTAGGTCATGCGGCAGAACATGAATGACACACTCAATCAAGACCTTTCTACAATCTCTGAGTGGGATCGCGCGAATAAGGTCGATTTTAATGCACGCAAGACCCAATGTTATATGTTAAACCACAGACGGGCTGTGGAATTAACATTGTCATCTGTAGCTATGGATGGTATAGGTATTGAGGAATCGGAAACTCTTGATGTTCTGGGCATGAGAATACAGTGTGATGTCCGTTGGAATAAGGACGTATTTCAAGTGTCGAAAGAGGCATTCCAGTGTCTTGGTTTTCTGTAACGGTGCAAGACTTACTTCACTCCATCCGATCTCCTTACTATTTATACCAGCTATATATAAACTCCTGGGATTCCTAGTTGGAACATAGGGCCAGAAGCTATATCCGGCCGAAAATGGAATACAACTCTCATAAATCGGCACGGCCTTCAGTGTCTATTCTGAAGCTTCTGGACCGTGTTCAGGGGAGGGCGGTGAAGCTTATCTATGACAGTAGTGTATCCAACTCTATTGATTCTTTGGAGCATCGTCGGAATGTGGGTTGTGTGACACTTTTCTATCGATATTACCATGAAGGTGCTCATCTGAGATAAGTGAACTTATTCCTCGAGCCCGAGTTTTTATTCGTAATACTCGCTTATCTAGTAGAGCACATCCGTTTGTAGTTGATTGTCCTGTGTTTCGCACAACGCATTACAGAGAAAATTCGTTTTTTAGTCGAACGATTCGTATGTGGAACAAACTTCCCGCAGAAGTCTTCCCTGTTACTTACAATTTAGAAAAATTTAAATCAAATATCCCTCTTTCCTCCCTCCCATACCCTATTTTCCTGATCCCACTGCATGAGTAGGGGGCATCCCCTGAGTATTGGTTAAAATTAAAAAAAAAGATTATAAAACGGTCATAGTTCCCAATGGAGTTAAGACCGATTTGTTGTGGCAATTATGGAGGCTTTGTTGCAGGCTTCGGACATTCCACAGAAAAAAAAGCCCGTTAGTCCGGCCAAAGGCTGCTATGCAGAAAATATTTCCTCAGCGAAGAAGGTTTTGGACTAACCGTATTGTAAAAAAGCTCTAAGTCCGGCTAAAGACAGGTTTGCGCTGTAAAAGTTTACTCACTGATTCAGATTCGAATATACCATAGAGAAGAAAACTCTTAAGTCTTGCCGGAGGCCGTCTAAACAGAAAAACGTTATTGGCAATATGACTATCCCCACAATGAGGACTTTGTATGTATATTTAAAAGACTTTTGGTAGATTTTGTCCATTTTTAAATGGTGTTTGGGGGTCATGACCGCACAATTTTCGCACATAACCCCAAATGAAAAATGTTGATAATGGCTGTGAGTTTTATGATATGTCATCGATTTTCTATTACATTTTCGGCTGTAAACGTTTGAATCATTCCTTTGTGAGCTACTTTTCAAAGATTTAATTTAACGTTTTTTTCGTTCCTAAAAAATCGCAATATTTTGCTACAAATAGAATATACTAAACTGTAAAGTTATATGCATGAATGTTTATAAAAAAATGATGATGTCCACATCATAACAGAGTGTAAAAATCAGTTTATTCAAAATTTTTACAAAAAAAAAAAAAAAATTAAATAAAAGTTGTTATAAATAAGTTTTTATTTGTGTAAACACTCAACAACAGCAAAAAAAAAAGCCAAACAAAAAAAGCGAAAACCAGACAGTTACAAAATAAATACATACACAAATGCCCTCACACAATTACAGCCACATCAAATATCCAACTCTTGCAACTGAAAGTATATACATTTTTGGTAAATGATGGCGATGATGATGTTTTTTGCTTTTGATGCTTTTGTTGTTAATGATGATGAAGTTAACATTACGGTATTGCATGCTGGGCACTAGCTGGGTACTTCTATGTTGGACCAAAACCCACTAACAACAACAAAAAAAAAAAAACGAAAAAAAGAAAAATTGTTGGTGGATGTATAAATCAGATATATGGCATAAGTATGTATAAAATTGTATTAAAAATCTTACAAAAAATGCGTTTTATGTTCATGTTCCTCTTCTATAAGGATGACGAATACATTTTAGTTGAAAAAGGGCCAAAATAGAATAAACTACTGCTACACCCAGAAAACAGACTCGGTAGTAGCAAATGTATTTGTAGCTAATCGAATGTTTTAGTTGTAGCTATCGATTTTTTTTTTTTTTTTTGGATGCTATAACCGAATTTCAGTTTATGCAATCTGTTTATTGTCGTACCAGCATTTCTGATGTTTCAATCGAATGATTGTTATCACAACCGAAAAATTCGACCGCAACAACCGAAAGCATTCGATTGGTAACAAATACGGTTGTTACTATCGAGTCTGTTTTCTGGATACACTACTGCGACGACTCCTCGTACTTGCGATCTAACAAACAACATTAATTTCCCAGCAAAAATAGTGAGGCAAAAAGAGTAATAGAAATGGGAACGTGAGTGAATTTTGGCTCACTCTTACTCACGCTCACGAGAGAAAATTTCCACTCACGCTCAATCACTCACGAGAAATTTTTATCGACTCACACTCACGTGAATAATAAAATAAAATAAAAAATAAAACCTGACTGGGAAAAAATAAAATGTAAAAATTCATTTAAATTGTGAATGTTTAACTTAAATTTGTGTAAAACTCTACTCACATACACACTCTCACAAAGAATATTATCCTGCTCATACACCCTCTCTTGAGTAAAATTAGGGTTAACTCACACTCATGCGTGATTCACATGAATCACGTAAAATTCTGCTCACGAATAGAAACACTACAACTGTTAAATCGGATGTTGTTTTAATCGGTGAATTTAGCATTAGCTTGTTAAGAAATTAGTTGTGCCTTTTAATTACAATCAATGTAAGTTTACACTAATGAAAAGGATGCTCTTTTTCACTTGGTTTTATTTATTTTTTTAATTAAAAAAATAAAAAATCTTGTAACTGGCTTGGGGTTTGAATACACGAACTTGGTCGCGCCATGCTGACGCTCTACCCCTGAGCTGTCGCTTGATATACATGATATTTGACTTTTAGCAGACTTATTTTTCTTTGAACATATATAAATTGTGATTTTTTAAGAGCTATCGGACTTGATTAAAAAAAAAAAACACATACTATTTAGAGAAATGTATGAAATATTTATTTGAGTCGATAGAACGATCCATAAAATTCAATGTTTAAAGATGATTTCATGTAGACGTTGACCGATGCTACGCCTCAAATGGTTTATACGCAAGGTCAAATTGTGGCATACTCTCTCCAACATTTCGGCCGGTATCTCACGAATAAATTGTTCAATATTGGCTTCCAGTGCGTCAACCGTTACTGGCATGTCCCTATAGACATGAGCATTTACATAGCCCCACAAAAATAGTCTAAAGGCGTTAAATCACACTATTTTAAAGGAAAATACCTAAGCTTTCTTTTGAGCAAAAAAAAAAAATCTATATGTAACCTACATACACTCAAAAAAAAGTTGGTAAACATTTTCTTAGTCAGCAAAATTTTAGGCGGGAAGGTGCTTGCTGAAAATCCTAAACAATTTTTTTGTGATTCTTTTAAAACTAATTTACAATAAGTTACAATATCTGAAAATGCTCATACTCCCACATGAATTAATGTAATATCTGAAAATATATAGGAAAAATTATGCATAACATAAACAAAATTATCTTTCCACTGCTTACATTAATGGTTGTCTAAATGATATCATCTTTTTAATGAAGACAAAGGCCTTAGATAATTCTACAAACGAACGAAAAAATAACAAAATATGACATATACAACCCTTTTGTTTTGGAATAAGAAAAGAGGAACCATACAAAATTACCTAATATGTGTGTCCTTGTCTTTCACTTTAGTCTGTCTACCTGCACGTATATTTGCTTGCAATTTTAAATTTCCAATTTGACCACACTACATCAGTAAAACGGTGCTACAAATTAGAAAACATTTAATATACTTTTAAAATGCCCTAGTGTAGTTTGTAAGCCTGGTTGTGTAAATCACTTATAAATTTTGGAAAACTGAAGTTATCGATGAAAAACTTTTTTCAAGACTACTGACTAAAATATTTTTAATTTAGTCAGTTTTCGATCAGTCGATTTTAAACTGTTTAACGGGTTTGGAAAGATGAATAGTTAGGCTTCCCACACATGTATATATATACATGTTGTGACATTTATTCGTTCCCCCGCATAGTTTAAGGAGATTTGCTTACTTTGGGGACTATGAAAATAATACTAAAGAAAGAAAAAAAAAATGACCCACGACTTTTTGGCGGCATATTTTTTTTTGTAAATTAAAAAAAGAATATGCCGCCAAAAAGTTGTGGATCATTTTTTTTTTTCTTTCTTTAGTCCTATTTTCATCCATACATGATCTAGAAACTAAATCCGCTATCATGTTAGAGTTACCACAAAATTGCATTTATATATATTCAAGAGCACTGTGTAAAATGCATCTAATTTGCAAAAATCTAAATTATTTACATACAAAGATGATGTACTTGGCAAAAGAAAAAATTTGATACCCATATTGCCCTATTTAAAACGAAGAGTTACCACCCCATTGCATTTTTGTCAAAACGCAAATTAGCACGAATTTCAAAAAAAGCTGAAACCCGTATTTAATTAAATCGACTAAAGATTAAAATATGTTAATTTGGCATTTTTATTATAAACAACCCCGAACAAAAAATTCAAAAACCGTTTTTTTTTACAGAATATCCTTAAAAAAGGACATGAATGATCGTCCTTGGACAAATTGTATATAAAGTTAGACGCGCCTTAAAAATACATTTCTTATGATACCCATATTGTATATGTTGGCAAGGAAACAGATTCTCAAATTAACAAAACATGCAAAAATAGACCCATTTTCAAAATGGTCCAGCTCACGAGAGGTCAAAGCTGGAGCCGAAATATTTTAAATGTCATCTTAAAAAAGTCCAAGGTTCATTTTTAGGAGGGTACATCGAGCACTTTTTTTGGTGAGTCGCTCTAATATACAGATGTCAATATAGTATGCGCTGTGCATACGCAAGATGAATGAAAGCTTTGAGGACAGTCCCCAAAGTAAGCAAATATCCCTAAACCATGCGGTGTATCGAATAAATGTCCCAACAGTATGCGATGTGCATTTATATTTTTAGCAAACCTATTTTTTTAATTTTTTCATCTTTGGCGCCTTTTTTCTAATACTTTTTTTGAAAACCAAGACAAGAATGTAGCAAAATTGATGATTAATAGGTTTTTGTTAAAGCTCTGGCTATTCTGGAGCCTCTAGCTTTTCTGAAACTTCGGGTTCTGACGAGATCTTAAGCCAGATCGAAATACTAGTATCAACCTAGCTAATATGTTTGATTTTTCTTATTTTTGTAAATATACGGAGGTTAAAAGCTCGTTATATGTAAATTTAAAATAAAATTTAAAATAGAATACAATTGATTTTACTTTTAGGTGGGATTTTTCGAATTAGTTCGATTTCTCACATTACCCAATTACCCGAATGTAAAGTAAATCTCTCCGGAAATAGTATAATTTAAATTCTACTGTCGAAAATAAATTCATAACCATAATAATGTTATATTTTGATTTTAATAATGATTAGGATGCTATATGGATGTTAGATTTTTGATATAAAAACAGAGATTTTTTGTTTGTTTTTGTTATGCTTCTAACATGAGTGTTGATGTAACGGAAATGGCATGATTTATCTAAATATTTCAAGATTTTGTTTGTTGAAGACAACAGAGCAAATAAGTAAATAATCTTTGTGTTTATTTAGTTTTAAGTTGAAGAACACAAATAATAAATATTATTAAAAAGATTGCTCAAAAGGAAGATAAAATTAAGAGTGAAACCTTTTTCAACATAATAATGGGAAAAAATTATAAAATTCTATATAATCTTAAATCTCAGATTTGATGTTTATTTTCTTAAGAAATAGAGTGGTTAATAGTGTCCGACCGAATAGTTCGGCCAGAAAATGCATTTGGTCTGTATTCGGTATTTTAAAGCATTATGGACAAATTTGGCGGATGGAAAAATGTTTCTTGGGCTGATTAGATGCTATTTTGAGCGTCAAATTTGAAGAAAAGTCTGTAGTTAAGCAATGAATTCACTGTTCGGCCTCAGAAAGTTCGGCCAAATTGAAAATAGTTCGGCGGCCGAACTTTTAACTTTATAGCTAAACTTCGGCTTTTTTCTTAAATTTTATACACAAAATCGAATTAAATCGGCTCAACAAACATGTTTCCAATACCAAAATTTGCCAACATTGCCTCTATATATCAAAAAACCGACAAAATATAGTTTTTTGGCCGAACTGTTCTGTCGGACACTAGTTGTTAATATGTGGACTTTTGTACGTAAAGCTATTTCTGTTAAAATAAATATTCAAAATATTTAAATCTTACGATGTCTCACTATTTGTTAAAATCGAGGTCACTCGAACTAACGTTGAACCGAGTTATTAATTTCTAAGTAAAATAATTGATATTGCTATAGCGGTTAAAAAGTGAAAAGTTTAGGAGGCCTCTCAAATATAATATAACATAACCTCAAAAGCATGTTTTTCACTGAAAATTTGAAATTTTTGACATACGTTTACCACCGCTCACAAAAAAAGTGATTTTCAAAAATCCTAAAAAATTATTTCGGTGCCCACGCCCGGTAAGAAGAGGTAATTTAACTCAAAAATAAATATTTTATACTTCAATTATTTTCGTTTATTTAACCTTATTTCTTATTTTTAAATTTTCTAATTATTTGAGTTAAGGTTTGTTTTTTATATAAAAGTTTTTTTATTTTCAATATTTCGCTACTCCTTTGTGTAGCATCTTCAGGAAAATAAATAAATTAATAAATTTTCAAAAAATTTTAAAGTTTTTATTGCCGATATTCCGTTTTACAATCATCCACATGTTCACAATCGGGCTGAGATCGGGAGATTGAGCCGGCCACGACATGATATTAATTTAATTTTCCTGCAGCCAAACTTTTACAGCCCCCGCCGTGCGTTTTGGGTCGTTGTCGTGCTGGAAGGTTCATGAGAGTGCCATTTCCAATTCAGCATACGGAAGCATAACTGAACTCAAATGATCTTTATAGATTGTGGCCGTCATTGTGCTAGTAATGCAGTGAATTGGGCCAATCCCATTTCCTGAAAAACACCCCCATACCATAATGTTTGCACCACCGTGCTTCACTGTGGCGGTTGTGTATCTGGGATTCAACTTTTCGCCTCGTGGTCTTCGAACATTGTCTCTTCCATCTGATCCCCGGAGGTTGAATTTAGACTCATCTGACCACAACACATTTTTCCATTGCTGTTGAGTCCAGTTCAAATGGGTGCGTGCAAAGTGAAGCCGAGCTTTTCGGTTTTTTTCCGACACAAACGGTTTTTTTTGTACATCTATAATTTCTAAGACCATATTGTCGGGCTCTTCTTTTAATGGTGGGAAGACTGGCATCTATTAAAAGTTCAATTATAGCTTCTCTGGGAACTGCTTTGGGATATTTCGTAAAAAAATTCTTGATTTTCCGATCTTCTCTTACAGTTGTAATACGGGGTCTTCCACCTTTATGAGTTGTGTGGATGTTACAACTATTAACAATGCGGCAAATCGTTGATTTTTGAACGGAGTACTTTATAGAAATTTCTTTTTGGAAAAGTCCATTTTGAAAATCATTTAAAACTTTTGATTCAAAATAAGAATTGTATTTATTTATTGCATTTTTTACAAAAATGATTCTTACAATGTTTATGCTTCCAACATCTTATTTCAACTGTTAAAGAATAATAATTATAATAAATTTGTTTAAAAAATGTAACGGCCTTAATATCATATTAAAAATGAATGCGATTACCGTTATATCCTAGCATTTGTTAGTATAAATTGTTTCGTTAAGAGTAAGAATAATGAGAGTTGCAAATGTTTTGAACACCTGCATTTTGAATACATCTATTATTATTAATTTTTTTGTTGTTTTAATTTAACGGAACTAAGTTTTTTTTATTTGTTTAACATAAAACAATGTATGAAGAATATGTAAAAGTAAATTTTAGTAACTAAGTGTGATTTGAAGAAAACAAATCAATGAAAACAACATATGCGATCTCAGTTCCAAATGTTTTGACCACTACTGTATGTAGTTCGGTCTTTAGACTTCATAACGCTTCGACAACATGTTCGAAACTTTACATTTTTATTTACGAAAATGCTCGTTCGGCTGAGCTCTACGATTTTTTTTAGCCATTTCAACTAGAAATTCTGAAAAAATTACGGCTCACCAAAAAATATATGTTGGTTTAACCAACATATATTTTTTTGGTTTTTGTGTTGATTATATTTTGTCCAATTTTTCATAAATTTGTTAATTTTTTGAGCTAAAAAGACCTACATAAAAGCTAAATTTTTGTTCACAGTTTTGTCCCGACGTTTCGTCGATTATTTGTCGACTTCTTCTGGGGATTCGTCTATTTAATAAAAAACATCACATTATTACAAAATTCATTAATAAACTACATTAAAACTTTCAAATTTTGATATTATTACATTAAAAAATTATAAATAATTTTACATTTAACATACAACAAAAAACACTAATTTAACACTAAAAAACACATCCTAACTTAATATCACAGATTAAGTAATGGCTACTTTGTAGCTTGAATTTATGTTTTTTGTGTCCTCTTTCAAGTTTATGGTTTTACTTATTTGTTGTTATATGCATAAGCTTTCCTTCGTCTATCTCTTCCCTTCTATTCTCTCAGTGTTTAGTATTTGTATTTTTCAAAATCAGCTGTGTGCTGAAATTCTGTCATATGTTGTAACAATCCTGTTGCATTATTCTGTTTTGCTATGTCCATTCGATGTTCTGCCATTCTTGTTCCTACTGCTCTCTTTGTTGTGCCAATGTATATCTGATCACATGTTTGCTCTTCTTTTCCTTTTCACTTGATTTCATAAACAACACTGTTAAGTTGTTTGTTGGTCAATTGGTGTTTTTATTTTTGTGAATATTACGCTTAAAGTTTAAAGAATGCTTAAAATTTGTTGTTTTGGAATGTATTTTTCTGATACAAAATTAAAAAAATCGAATCAAGAACTTTCCGAATTTGCAGATATTTACAGCATTTTCTTTTTTAATGTGAAAAACTAGATATTTTCTTCTAAAAAACAAAACAATTTTAGAAATTTTTTCAAAAATTTGTCTGAAAACACCAAAATTTAAAAAAAATTACCAAAAATTGTGAAAGTCTTATAGACCAAACTGTGTTATTACAATTTGATAGATATTTGCTTTAGCAAGAAACAAAAAATATATTTAAAAAAATCTTAACCCATTAAGTACATACAAAGCGTTCAAGTTTGAATTTAAATTGTAAATATCACCGCTAGAGGGTCAATAAATGTACAAAAACTTCAGAAAAAGCTTGTTGAGACACCGTTACATCTTGCTACCAAATATCGTTACAAAACTCCCACTGGATCGATGAGTGGTATAAAATGTATTAAATTATTGAAATATTGTAATCCTTAGAATACATTCAGGGATCTTCTGCTGTTAATATTTGTAGTTGTTTGAGTAGTAGTACAGTATCTTTATTTTAAGTGAAAAAAACAGTCATTTATAGAATAAATTTAATTTTTGATTACATATGTAGTTCATTTTAAAAACAAACCACATTAAATTACTGTATTATGATTTTACATTAATTTTATACCGTAGTTTTTTTTTATAATTAAAAAAAAATACAAGAAATAAATGTTTGTTTTTTTTGATTTTACTACATTTGTGTTTAATTTATTGAGCCGTAAACTACACTCAAAATAATAAGTTAGTAGAAAAGTTAGTAAAACATCTTGTAAATCAGGTATACTATTTTTCAGCAAATTTTTTGCTAAAATTATGTTTTAAACTAAAATTTTAGTTATACTTATTCAGCACTTAACTGTTTTGAACTAATGTTTTACTAATATTTTACTAATGTTTTACTAATTTATTTTGCTAAAAAAAATTGTGTTGATTAGCACATCAATAGTGTGAACGACAACCAGACTGAAAGATATACTCAGAATGAATTAGATGTCGCGGCATGTCACGATGTAGTAGTGACGAGGAAAATTATACTAAAAAGTACAACACTAGTAAGACATAATATAAAAAAATCAACCATGGAAGATTTTTGTATCTGTTTTCATACATAAAACAAAATTGTGGATTAAAATAACTTAAATTTGGCGTCGTCTCCTGCTTAAATAAAAGACAAAATAAAATATTTAAATTTAATTAAGATTAAATGTGTATTTGTAAACTTAATGTTTATATATATTAATAATCTTGTGTGGTCAAATTGCAAACAATATATTTTTGCAAACAAAAAAATAAATATATTTTGTTATTTTTTCGTTTCGTTTCTATAATTCTCTGCGGCATTTGCGTTCCTTTAAAAGATAGCATCATTTAGACAATAATTGATGTAAGTAGTTCAAAGATAATTTCGTTTATGTTATATATAATTATTTCTATTGTTTTTAGATATTACATTAATTCATATCGTCAATTTGGGAGTATGAATATATTTTGTAACGTATTGTTAATTATTTTAAAAAGAATCACAAAAAAATGTTTTATAATTTTCAGCAAATAAATTAACTAAAGTATAATTTTTCTACAAATTTTTTGAGTTTTTTCAGTCTACTAATATTCATCAAAAATTTTATTAATTTTTAGCAGGGGTTTTTTAATTTGTAATCTACTAAGTGTTAGCAAAACTTTTTCTGAATCTACTAATTTTGTTGCTAAAAATCAGCTCGCTGATTTTAAGCAAAAGATTTTGCTGACTCAACAAAATTTTTTGCTGACTTTACTAACTTTTTTATTTGAGTGTACATTTGCAGCGGTCTTTACCTACATAATACTCTTAGTATACCTTTACCGAATGGAATGGAATACCGCTACCCTTAAAATACCGTTACCGAAATAATTTACCATATCGTTACTGCTACCGAAAACCATTTCGTTTCGAATGTCAACCCTAATATTTCTACAAAAAATATGATTAATGATCAAATCAAGTTATTTTGATAGATTTAAGTTGTAACTGATGTTAAACACAAAGAAAAGTTGAAATATAAGGAGAACTAGTATTTTAATACAACAATGACTCAATAGAAAATTATGCAGTCAATATGTAGACATAATAATGATATTTTGTCTTGAAATTTGATAAATTAAACATGAGACATTTTTAAATAAAAAAATCAAATATTAAATTTTAATAAGACAGGTCAATAACCACTTCTGTTAAACTGAAATATAAAAAAAAAAATCCTAAAAATCAGAACTTACATATGAACAAATGAAAACATACCCAAGTACTTACATTTATACATATCTTACATATTTACACAAAGAAATCCACAAATGAATGGATTTAATTAAAAACAAAATAAGTTTTTTCCCCCCCTTAATTTTGGTTAGTTTGAAAATATATACTATTTTTGTTTTAACAAGCAATATCAGGTTGCATTTTTGTTTATACAAAAACAACCAACAACAAAAAAAAAAACTACCTTATTACACTCAAAATTATTAAACAATAAATACCTTAAAGGCAAAAAGTAATATATTAAAATAACACATGAAATATACTGTGTCGGCCAAAACTAACAAAACCCCATGCTTATTCTTTTCAGTTTAGTTCAAAAACTAAAGCTCATAATTCTCTAAACGCTTGTCGATAAAAGTCGTACTAATTTTACTGTAATTCTTTGATTTTTTCAAATTCCGTTAATTGAAAATATTTAAGAAAATAAAGAATATCATAGTCTCAAATCATACATGAGACTAGTTAATTAAATGGACTAATTAATTGATGATTTCATTACAATTTCATTGATATCAATTATAATGAAATTATTTTTTTTAATTAGTGGTAATGAATTTCATTGATAATGATTTTAAATTTCATTACCATTAGTAATGAATCAATTAAAGAAAACAAATTACAATTAGAAGAATAGAAATATGCTAGGTCTGGGAAAGATTCCGATACATTAAGGTGTCCACAAGGTGTCTCAATTTTTTATGAAAAAAACCACAGGGTGTCTCAACTATTTGTTTACCCAAAAACGTACATGAAAATTTAATCACTCCGATAATAGAATGGAATGGTCCAAAATGGAACGATATGGAATGAAACGGGGAAGGATTGGAATCTGAACAGTGTACACATTTGTGTTGTCGGGACGTGCGGCTTAAGGTTTGCAAAAATTTTGTCCGTTTTGCGATATCTTGCCTAGTTTTCGAGATACAAGCCATTTAACAAAATGGCGATATTTTAAAATGTCCAGTATCTACAAAACTAAGCGAGATAGAGCAAAACGGACACAATTTTTGCTCCACATGAATATTAATATTCTTTCATAATATAAATAGGCAAGGTCCGAGGGAGATCCCAAGTGATCAATTTTTTAAAAAACAGCCACAGGGTGATTTCATTATTTTACTTATTTACTTGATAATACAAACATAAACATATGCTATCGGATAATTGAAAGTTAGTATCTCGTTCCATTTCGTTTCCCGTATTCAGTGTTACAACTTACACTCTATTTTTTTGTAAACAAATGATTTTTTTGCTCAATTGTAATTAGTTTTTCAGGCATTAGTGTGATTTCATTAGCATTAATAGGACAAATGCTAATGCCAAACAATTTCATTACAATCAAATGGTAATCATATTTTTTTTGGCATTATCATTGGTTAACTAATGCTAATGCTAATGAAATGCCAATGCTAATTAAAAAATCCCAAGTATGTCTCAAATACTGACGCGACAAAACATACTATACTATTCTAACGAATATTCTACTTTTTTTTCTTCAAAAATCCAAGTTTTTGGTAAAATACTAACACTTTTAGTGGAATATAAAATTAATGATCTTCAAAAATTGGACTTAAACAAAAAAAAAAAAAAAACATTTATTACGGATTAGCAGGCTTGGATATATGAAAATTAAACATTTTTTAAATGATGCTTTTAGATAGCAAACTGAAAACCAAAGCAGCGATTTTTAACGCAAAAACACATTTCAGATAAAAAAAATATATTTAGGTTTACGGTACAATATACAATTTATAGACATTTTTTGGATTTTTTACGTGTTTCATCTCATTAGAATTATTAGATTGCATTTATAATTTATGAAAAAAGTATAAACTTTGTACATAGCTTCATTTAAATTTAATTTCTATCCAGATGCGGAAATTGTAATAGGGATAGTACAGAAACACAGTGTTTCTAAAAATATTTCAAATATTTATATTAGTGTCCGACCGAACGGTGCGGCCAAAAACGATATTATGTCGTTTTGCTTTGGTATTTGGAGGCAATGTGGACAAATTTTTATATTGGAAATGTGTTTGTTGAGTCGACTTCGAGCATAACATTTATGGAAGAAGACTATGTTTATCTGTAAAGTTAGAAGTTCATTCGCCGATTTTTTTGCGATTTGGCCGAAATTTTGGTTACGAACTTGTGTGAACAGCCCAGTAAACATTTTTCATTTGTAAAATTTTTCCATAATGCTTAAATAACCGATTACCGACAACAAACGATTTCTGGCCGAACTGTTCGGCCGGTCACTTATTAATATACCATGTCACTAATGTAAATTGTTTCTGCTCGAATAATGAAATTTTGGCATCATCATAAAGGTTTTTATTTTGAGCCTTACTATCCATCAGGCTCGGATAAAGGAAAAAGTTTTGGGGAGGGAAATTAAGAGTATTTTTAATTATTTTTGCTTATCTTTTTCACATTTTTGTATTGGAAACTTATATTTGGGGGAGAAAATGTCCCATTTCCCTCCCCCTGGATCCGCGCCTGCTATCCATATGAAAAATATTACTACTCTTTGATTATTAAAAAAAAATTGTTTTTCTATCTTCAGAGCCCCAGCCCTAAAACCCGGTATGCGTAGAAATATATACAGTGGTGGTCTCCAAATTAGCCCACTCAGCATGAAATATTCTTTGTCATATTATTAGTTTTTTTAAAAAAGGTTTTTAATGTTTTTATTATTTTAATATATTATATGTTGTGCGCCCCGGTAGGCTAGTTGATAGCGTGCTGGATTATCAGTGTGGGGGTTTGGGTTCGATTCCCACCAGAGGAACTGGTCTGTTTTCGCTACAACGCGCCTAAATCCATATTAGCTAGTGCTCGGTTAGGGTAATAGTATATAATTTGTAATTATATGATTATTAGTTAATAAAAAAAAAATAAAAATATGTGGACGAGGCCCCCACGACCGTGGACGAGGCCCCCACTACCCCCTTAACCGAAGATAGAAAAAATTTTCTTTTTTTTTTATTCTGGAGGGGACCACCAATGTTTATGTAAAATAATTAGGCAAATGTCCTTTTAAATGTCCTATTTCTAGGAAAATTGTATTAGCTCAACCATCAAATTTTAAATCCAAAAATATTCTATAAAATGTCAAATGTTCATCATCATTTTATTTTAAATATACACAGAAAAAAATAAAAATGGGTTTCAATTAAAAATTTTATTGACTAAAAAAATTTGCAGACAGTTTATTAAAACTCTTTCAATTAAAATAATAATAATATCAATTAAAAGAGTTATTGTTTTTCTTTACAACCTCAATTAAAAAGTTTAGTTAAATTGATTAAAACTTTATTTGAAACTTGAGAAGAAAACAATGGTAGTTTTAATTGAAAACTCGTATTTTTTTATTTTTGTTATATGCCCCCCCTTAAATAAAAAAAGAAATGTAGGTTTGTAAATTAAATTGACATTTTATTTATAATAAAATTAAAGCTTTTTAATATAAAAATGTATTTTAAGAAAACAAATATAAGTAAAGACAAAATTTTTGTTTTGCTTGTCTTGTCTTGAACTTTTTCTTGTAATTGAATTGCTTTCTTAAAAAAATCACACACTACTTTAAAATGATAGTTTAATGACACTTATACTTATTGAAAATTTAATTATTTACAAAAATAATAGTATAATTGTCCTTTTTCGAAAAGGTTTATTTAAATCCACATGTGCACTTTTATTACCACATATAAAAGACGATACTAAATTATGTTTTCGTGCACGAATATCTCAACAAAAAGAGTGTTGCAAACTCTAGTGAAATAACTACGATTTTGCGTGTATTTGAAATCGGTAAACTATTCAACTTATTAAAAGTTAATCATTTGCGATTTTTTTTCTTTTTATTTACAAATTAAATAATATATTGATATATATTGATATAATTAAACCTTTGTTTGATTATTTAATCTAAATAAAATAAAAAAAAATAGTTTGCCAAATTTTTAAAAATTTTGTTTACATGTTTTAAAGAATTATGAAATTTCCTATATTTAAGGACCTCAACCCAAAATAACTGTTTTTTTTTCACAGAATTACAATTGTTTAAAATCATTTATTACCGATTCTATAAATATTTTAATTATTAAAAAAAAAAATTGAATTTTTTCAAAATATAAAATATTAGTTATATTAGTTCAGTTAGTTTTGTCGCGTCAGTATCTGAAATTACGATATTCTTTATTTCCTTAAATATTTAAAACTAATGGCGGGTAAAAGTATTTTATTAAAAATAGTATGACTTTTATCGAATATGGTTTATAGAACATTAATACGAGCGTTAGTTTTTAAAAATACACTCGAAAGAAAAAGCGTGTAGGCTATGTAAAGTTAGTTTTTGTCGACACTGTAGGTATGTTACATAGAAGAGTATTATTGGAGGAGTTGAAAGAAAAAAGTATACCTACCTACTAAAATACGAGACTTTGTGGTGTTTGATGGGTTATAATTTCAATTTCATTTAAAGCCAGTTTTTGTCTTTGTTATTGGAAGTGCAAACAAATTTTTTCGTTAGGTGTAGGCATGAACTCTGTTTTATTTTTTATTTATTTATTTTTTGGTAATATGGGGTATCTTTCATATAGTCACGTTTATTTTATATGATTAAAAAAAAAGAAAAGAAAAAAAAAACTTAAGTTTTGAATTACAAAAAATATGTTTACGTTTAAGGTTTTTCTTTCTGATTACTTGTGCGGTAAACAAGAAATGCACTTTTTTTGTAATTTATTTCAATATGAGTTTTGAATTTTGTATGAGCATAAAATTTAATTATGGTGAAATCATTATTAGTATTTTTATTAAAATTTTTAATATACACATTTTTTTTTTCTTTTTTTAATAAAACGTTGAATAAATAAAATTTAACTTTTAATTTATGAATTAAAAAAAGAAAAAAAAAACTTTCAATAATTAACTTAATTTTTGTGTCAACTCATTCAATTAATAAATCAATCACATTTATGATGAGTAAACGTTCAAATATGCACTTTCTGGATACCGCTGTGTATATTTAAAGTACAAAAGTATGTAATAAAATGTGTGATATTATGACAATGAAGATGTTTCAGACGATATAACTTTAGTACATTATAACTTTAATACATGCTCTTATTTTTTTTATTAGAGATGCACTGTGGTTTACGATTGACATACAAATGTCTAAAAAAAGTTTGGTTTAACGCAAGTAAAAAAAAGTTATAGTCATTTAAGGCCGAGATACAATACACCAGTTTTGTTGAAATGGACTTGTTTTCTGAACTAACTAATAATTATTTCCAAAAAAACGAATCAGATTTTTTTTCTTTTTTAAATCGGGAATATAGGTCCAAGGATGGACCGATATGTCCATCCATATATGTTTTTTTTTTAATAGAGTTCGTCTGAAAAGTATTTTTCGGATATCATCACATTTTAGTATGTTTTGGCATCAATAAAAAAATGGCGTTATTATTTTGTTAAAATTTCAACTCCTTCCACTGTCGCGGCAGCCAAAAACGTTGATTTAAGGGCCCCTTTCCTGGAGAGCAAAACGAGCTGTATTTATATGAAATATGAATTCACTTTTCGATTCTACACCAAGCATATAAAGTATCATATAAATTATCCCCTTTTTGCTCTGTAGTAAAATGTAACCTTAATAGTTAAATAATCCATCTCCACCGTATTGGTAAGGCGGATTTGGAAGTGTGCAGCGCCTGTGGTGAGGACGAGGAGACCTTGGAACACTATCTCTGTGAATGTCCGGCATTTGCCGGGATCCGGGTCGAAATACTATGCAGTGACCCAATATCCACATTGGGGGATCTTAGGGGCATAGGATGGAAGAAGTTGAGGAGTTTCGTCAGTGCGACGCAGTTCCTGGGGTAGAAAGGTGACATAGAACCGATTGTTTAGAGCACACAACAAGCCGACATTCTGGCTTAAGTGTAAGTCCTCAGTTTGGTTTATAATTTAACCATGAATCGACTTACAAACGAACAACGCTTGCAGATTATTGAATTTTATTATCAAAATTCATGCTCGGTTAAGAAAGTGCATCGTGCACTTCTTCCAATTTATGGTCAGTTTGGGCGACCTTCTGAGGCGGCTATTCGGAATCTTGTGAACAAATTTCGCACCAAATTTACATTATTAGACATTATACCACCAACACGCATACGTAGAGTGCGGACAGAGGCAAATATCGCAGCTGTATCCGCCAGTGTTGTTGATGACTGTGAATTATCGATTCGGCGCCGTTCGCATCAATTGGCAATCTGTTACTCCACTACGTGGAACATTTTGCGGAAGGATTTGGGGGAGAAAACCTTTTTAAATACAGCTGGTGCAAGAACTGAAGCCTCACGCTGGCAAAGTTGACTGAAGATCCACTTTTTTTTATCGGAAAATTGTGTTCAGCGACGAAGCTCATTTCTGGTTGAATGGATACGTGAGCAAGCAAAATTGGCGTATTTGGTGTGAAGAACTGCCAATGCATCCTGAAAAATGCACTGTTTGGATTATGGGCTGGTGTCATCATTGGACCGTACTTTTTCAAAGACGACGAAGGCAAGAACGTTACTGTGAATGGCGAGCGCTACCGTGCTATAATTACAATTGCCTAAAATGGAAGAGCTGGTCTTGGGTGACATGTGGTTTCAACGAGACGGTGCCACATACCAACTAGCACGCAAAACAATGGCCCAATTGAAAGGCGAGTTCGGTGAACAGTTTAGATCGTGAGATTTCACGCATTTAGACTATTTTTTGTGGGGCTATGTTAAGGCTCATGTATATAGGGACAAGCCCGCAACGGTTGACGCGCTGGAAGCCAACATTGAAGAATTTATTCGTGAAATACCGGCCAATATGTTGGAGAGAGTATGCCAAAATTGGACCTTGCGTATGAACCTTTTGAGTCGCAGCCGCGGTCAACGTTTACATGAAATCATCTTTAAGCATTGAATTATATAGATCGTTCTGTCGACTCAAATAAAGATTTTATACATTTCTCTAAATTTTATGTGTTTTTTTTATATCAAATCCGAAAGCTCTTAAAAAATCACCCTTTATATATGTATTTTTTTTAATTAAATACGTCTGACTATATTGATTTGAGATGATTTTTTAACCTGCAAATGTATTATGGTCCAACTTAATTCCGTCTTAATTACAATATAGTGTATTTTTGATGAAATTTATATGAAAATTAATGAAAGAACGAATACACTATTCGTGACATCCCTAATTTAAACGAAACATTTTTTTTTTTAATTTCTATCCAAGATTTTTGAATTTCAATTGAAGAGCTTATTGTAAAAACTTGATAAGCCACATTTTTTTAATTGCTGGTTTTATCTGGTTTCTAGTCACCTATTGATGAGTATTTGATAAAAGCCTGGCTCGTACACTTAATACAAGTATCTAGAGAATAAAAGTACTGCAAAAGTCATACTTTATGCATTAAATCAAAACTTTGGGGGCAAAAAAAGTAAACATTAGTATGTGGCTTATCAAGTTGTTACAATAAGCCCTTCAATTGATATTTTAAAAAATTTCAATTAAAGTTTTTAAAACTTCATTTTATATTTTGTAAATCGCAATTGGTTCGGCTGCCGAACTTTGAACTTTACAGCTAAACTTTCTTTACTGCTTTTTCATTGAATTTTATACACAATATCGGCTCAACAAACATGTTTCCAATACCAAAATTCATTTTCATTACCTCTAGATACAAAAAAACCGATCATATTTGATCGGTTTTTTAGCCGAACTGTTTGGTCGGACAGTTTTATTTTTAAATTAGATTTGTCTAGAAAATTAAATAAAATTAAAGTTTTTAGTACAGTGTTATATCAACGTCATATAGACAGTCGCAATTAATCAATCTGGTAACATTGTGAAATAGAGACGGAGGAGATTAGAAAAATAAACAAAAATCTAAAAATAGAATATTTGTGTTCTTAGTGTTGTCACTTCTGAGTATAATATACAATAACAGAAAAAGCTAATAGGAAAGAAAACTGCAATTAAGCTGCATTAGATTCTAGGCCATACTTGGGTGTGATTGCTAAACGGTCATGACTTGGTATTGTTACGTTTGTAATGTAAGATGAGCGCAGGTTTGGTTCTTACAGCCGCAGGTTGTTAAAAATTTTATCATACAGAGACAATCTGACAATTATAAGACACAAATAATAATACAATTTAAATGGACAAAGCCTGTCCATAAAAAGGCAGAAACTAGTCTAGTCTGATTTAAAAATTAATAGTGTTTACAATTTTTAGAGAAAAACGTTTATTCTTCTTCTTAACCTCAACATTTCTAAATTAAATTTTTAAAATAGCTGCGTTTTCTTATTTTTGGGGTTAAGTTTGGAAAAATGAGATTTAACAAAAATACTCTCAAAAAGAGACTAAAACACACAAAAGTACGCGAACGCAAAAAAAAAAAAATTTTTACATGTTAAACTGTCACAATATTCCTTCTTTTTAACGATTTATAGCTCTTTTCATGACAAATTCAGGGTCAAATAAGTTGGCAACAGTGGACCCCTTTTGTAAATAAACAACAGCTGGTAACACAGCTGATGATATAACAGCTAATAAAAATAATTTACACAAACTTACACATAAAAAAAAATCTGGGCTTCTTCGTGTAAGAAGAAGAATATTACCGCTCTCAGTTAACAAACTTTCGAGTACGCGAACGATTTTTGGTATATTGAGTACTCGAACACAACTACTATCGTCAACTGTCTAGGATTCATATTCTGTAAAAATTTGAACTTAGGTTGTCAATATTTTCACTAGACGCCGATTTTAAAGCAAAAAAAAAAAAAAAAATACAAAAAATTCTGTTTTAAGCTTTATTTATAAACCTCTTTTTGAAACTGACTTTTATTTTTAAAAACTACTTTATAACGCTTCATAAAAAACGAAAGAATATTGAAAAATATTTTTTATCTATAACCAAATTCAAGTTTTTTTAAAATTGAGGGTTTGTTGAATTATGTTATTGAACAAAAACTATTTTTGAAGAACATTTATGTTGAGTTATATAATAATGACCTTGTTGTAAGTATAAAACATATGTATCGGTATACTTAGAAGTTTCCAAATCGTCGCTGTTTATTTGATTAATAAATATTTATCTTTAATCAGTTTAATATTAAAGAAAATCCAATAATAAATTATCTATTGTTAATTTCATTATTCGAAAAAATAAGGCCGATTATAAGATATTTTCAAAAGAATTATGATGTATTTAGAAGTCTTTTGTAATACAATTAAATTATGAAAAATTACCACATGTAAAACATTTATAATTACAACACAAACTTAACATACAAATACACCCAAAAAAAACTTACAAGGGAAATCTTTTGGGTGGTTCCTCCAGATTTTGATGAAATTCGGTTATAAGATAGAGGAGACGAAAGTAATAAAAAATGGGTATAAATTATACCTGTCCAATCGCATATTTAGGGGTTAAAAACGGGTTTCAAAGTTGTTCGAAACTATTTGTTATATTACTTTTTACGAACTTTTTGTACTCCAATAGAGGGGTCATTCAAATACCTTTCATTTGATATTAAATTTGTATATGGTTTAAAAGAAATTTTAAGAAACGCAACTGGCGGAAAATTTGATTACTTAACATACAAATATACCCAAAAAAAAAACTTACAAGGGAATTCTTTTGGGTGGTTCCTCCAGATTTCGATGAAATTCGGTTATAAGATAGAGGAGACGAAAGTAAAAAAAAATGGGTATGAATTATACCTGTACAATCGCATAATTAGGGGTTAAAAACGGGTTTCAAAATTGTTCGAAACTATTTTGTTATATTACTTTTTACGAACTTTTTTGTACTCCAATAGAAAGGTCATTAAAATAGCTTTCATTTGATATTAAATTTGTATATAGTTTAAAAGAAATTTTAAGAAACGCAACTGGCGGAAAATTTGATTACTTAACATACAAATACCCCCCAAAAAAACTTAGAAGGGAATTCTTTTGGGTGGTTCCTCCAGATTTTGATGAAATTGGGTTATAAGATAGAGGAGACGAAAGTAATAAAAAATTGGTATGAAATATACCTGTCCAATCGCATATTTACGGGTTAAAAATTTGTTATATTACTTTTTACGGACTTTTTGTACTCCAATAGAAAGGTCATTCAAATACCTTTCATTTGATATTAAATTTGTATTTGGTTTAAAAAAAGTTTTAAAAAACGCAACTGGCGGAAAATTTGATTACTTAAAATACAAATACCCTCCAAAAAAAACTTACAAGGGAATTCTTTTGGGTGGTTCATCCAGATTTCGTTGAAATTCGGTTATAAGATAGAGGAGACGAAAGTAATAAAAAATGGGTATGAAATATACCCGCCCAATCGAATATTTAGGGGTTAACAACGGGTTTCAAAATTGTTCGAAACCATTTTGTTATATTACTTTTTACGAACTTTTTGTACTCCAATAGAAAGGTCATTCAAATACCTTTCATTTGATATTAAATTTGCATATGGTTTAAAAGAAATTTTAAGAAACGCAACTGGCGGAAAATTTGATTATTTTTTAGCCCCAATTTTAAAACTTAAACGTGATATTGGGCATATCATAGGGCACTCATTCTTTTATATTTAGGCCCTCTACCATACATTCAAAATTTATGGCAAGTGGAGGGAACCCATCCGCTGGCTTCCTTGTTAACATAATTCTAATAAATTTAATTTAAGAAAACTATAAATGACTTGTAATAATAACAATGACTTGCACTACCCAGCTTTACGCATTCTACCCCCATCATTAGCATTTGAAAAAAAAAAAAAATAGAAAAGTTTTAACAAAAAACCCAGAACTTTTAATTACTACAAAAGAAAATTGAAATAAGAAAACATGAAACTATAAAAAAGGGTTTTCTAATGTAAATTTTTACGCATAATGACTTGACTATGGTACAGATATTGTCTGAAAGTATACAAATGCCTTAGAATGGAAAAAAGAAATATTTTAAAATATTAAACCCGTATCATAAACATTATTATGGAAAAAAGTGGTGCATTTCTTTTTTTTCATAAACAAGTAGCATGAAAGACCTTACACTCATAGAAAAAAGTTAGTTTCTGTTGCTTACGCTTAAATCAGTCATTTAACTAAAGTTATTAGTTTTCTTATTTTTACTTCAGGAACATATTTCATCCGTATTGGAACAGATTTTCCAACTAATATTTAAAAAGTCTTTTCTTTAAATTTACAAATTTGCTAGTGAATTTAAATCACTATAGTTTTCAAAAAAGTATTTTTTTTTATCTCCGCCATCAGTTTCACTTGTAGATAGCGTTATTTTCTCATGACTTTTTTCATATAACAAAATATATATTCTCAAATACAAATCTGATCCCATTTTATATAGTTCGATATTATTCTTATCCAATTTTATCTTAAAATTTGCGGTATACAGTAATATCCGATTGGATCTCTCATATATATACCTGGATTAATTTAGATCAAAATTAATCTCAAAATTGGGGAATTCAATGGGAATGAGGGCGTTGTGGTGTAATGGTTAGCACGTTGGACTGTTACACAGATGGTCACGGGTTCGATTCCCGGTGACGACAACATCAATTTAGAAAAATAATATAAGGTGGCGCAAAAATAACCTTCCGATGTTTTTTTTTTATTATGTATTTATTATGTATAGCATTTTCTGATAGGAGGATTACTTTTGCGCCACCTTATATATATGAGTTTTCTATCACTTATATGTATCGGTGTTCCCATATCACTTAACCCCACCGAAGTAAAATAATGAATCAGGGCTATGAACAAAAAGCTTCAATAAATTCGCCAATTCTATATCAGGTAACGAGCAACAACTGTTCTAAGCTTATCATCTCGCGCAATTACAGTGTTCACCACCTTTCATCTCTCCACTATTCCCTTTCCAAAGAAAGCAACACATTATTAATAAGAGGAATTTCCTGAGTGTTGCTTCTGGATCTCACTAGATTGAAGAAGCTAAGATGGATCGAGTAAGATATTTTAAGATTTAATTGGATTTACTTTAATCCCAGAACAAATATAATTTTATGTAAAATTTAGAAAAATTTAAAGAAGGATACTTTAGATATCTGAAGCATATATAACTATGTTTGGGGTTATATATAACAATGTATAATTATATATTATACATTTAGAAAATTAATCCCAGAACAAAATATAATTTTATGTAAAATTTAGAAAAATTTAAAGAAGGATATTTTAGATATCTGAAGCATATATAACTATGTTTGCGGTTATATATAACAATGTATAATTATATATATACATTTAGAAAATTTTAATGATGTTACGCAATATATAATAATATCTAATCACATATATAATCATATATAAAATCTTACATAATTGTATCTTACATCATTTAATGTCATATATAATTATTTATTCAGTTGTATTACACATATGGTACTATTTTTTATAAGACAGTTTATATTATTATATCTTAAATTATATAGCTTATATGTCACCATAAATGATTACATATTATGTTAAATATGAAAATGTATTATTATATATGACAATAGATCTATCATATCTTAATGTATAGCATATATGTTTCATGTCTAATTTTATAAAGGTCAATAAATAAAATTATATCGATATATATGTTACCGTATAGGAAACATAAAAATATATGGCTACGCATGACACCATATATAATCACATATTACAATATATTTAAGATGAACAAAACATAAGATCATATATAATTTTTTTTTACCCGGG
The DNA here is from genome assembly GCA_021234595.1 of Delia radicum. Classification (NCBI taxonomy): domain Eukaryota; kingdom Metazoa; phylum Arthropoda; class Insecta; order Diptera; family Anthomyiidae; genus Delia; species Delia radicum. The sequence continues at coordinate 184,084,748 of CM037855.1, read as the reverse complement.
TAATCAATAAATATTCTATATCTTGAAAACTAAGCGATATATAGAAAAATGAACCAAAATCGTTACTCTTTGTCACCCACTTATATTTCGTATATCTCTGGTCAGATCCGGAGAGAAAATTTTAGCAGAACTTTTCTATAGATTTAGCGATTTTTACTGGATCACGAATGCCGTAATTCGGCCTCAGGTACTCTTTTCTCTTGTCTTATCTGAATTTTCAACTATTTGTACGGGGTTTTTTTATGAGTGTACTTAAGGCATTAGAAGATCAAAAGTAATTTTGACCCTAATCAAATAAAATAAGAGTATAGAAAGACTTTTTTTGTAGGCGAATTAGAATATAACAAAAATGCTAACAAAGGTTTGTAATTGTGTTAATAACCCGAAGGGGTTTTATTATTATTTTTAAGCATTCAGCTCAAATTGCACGACAATCTAGACGTTGTGCTTGTCTACACTTTTATATATATTTATTTGATCAAATTCACCATAAGTCAAAGTCAGTGATGATCAATTAAATGCATGTAATGATAGATTTTTTATGTTACAATTGTAAGGGAATGTTCGCAAATATGGCCCTTAATCTGGTTATTGAGATCAAATTATATCAGATGAGATGCAATGGGATCTCATGATATAAGTTTATGTATGCAATTTTGTGAACGAATTATATATATGACTATATATGATTACAGATACCTACATATATCGGAACTTTTTTCATCGGGCATTTAAAAACAAAGTAAAATATTCCAAATACATCAGCTTATAGGCTTTTGTAATTTGTTTCATGATATTTATGAAGAGTTTTATAAATATGATGAAATTTGTAATACATATTTATGACACATTATCATACTTCTTCATCATTTTATAGAAAACCACCATCAATATATTTTTTTATATTAAAATGACTTCTATCATATTTATAAAGGTTTTTATAAATATGAACAAGCTTTTCCTTTGAGTGCATAGATCTTTTCTTGTTTCAACTAATATCAAATAATTAGACAACAATTTTCAAACAACTCAAAAGGTCCGCATTAGCGAATTTGTACTCTAAACTCAAAGAAAAAGCTTCATCATATTTATGAAAAACTTCATATATATGAGGAAACACTTCATTGATTTTTGTCCAATGTAATATGTACTACAATTTATAAAAGTTCAAAATGATGGCAACCTTCATCATATTTATGAAATATTTCATAAATATAAAGAAGTTTCATCATAGTTTTGGCATGAAATGTTTTTATGAATGAACATTTTCTTTGGTAAGCATACAAAAATTTATTGCTATAATATTTCAATAACACTTTTGTTTGATTTCAAACTCACTTTCAATTAAAATTTGAATTATATCTATTAAATGTTTAATTTGAAATGAATTGGCGCACAATTTATAAACATAAGACAACAATTGAAAAGCATGAAAAATTCATTCAGAATAATCATTTTAGCAAAAATCGCCAAAATTAAAAACTAAAATAAAAACCTAACTGCCAACATTTAAAAAATCGCCAATATCTAAGAACTTTACAAAATTGAAAAATAAATCGACAAAATTTAAAAAATTCTTCAAAAATTAGAAAACTGTATACTTGGACAAACCCCTCGGGAGCGGTGACTTGAGTACCCCTGGTGTCTTACCTGACTGGACACTGCAATCTCAGATACCACCTGCGCAAAAGGGGTATTTCGGACACGGATGAGTGTAGGTTTTGCGAACTGTCCGAGGCTTTGTGAAAGGCGTGCCAAGTTTCTTGGCGATCGCTTTGTCTCCCTTCGGACATTATGAAGATTTTGCCTAATAGGATTACTGGCTTATAGGTAGCTTGAATCTTTAGGGTAACTTAAGGCAGCACAAAAGACCTAAGTTGGTCGCGGTGCATAGTGCCATATAATCTAATCTAATCTTAATAAGATACAGGAGATGTGGCAAATGACTGAATGATATAATAAACTGTCCAATCAAGTTTAAGACCAAACACAGAAAAATTATTGTCAAAAAAAATTCAATTAAACTTTTGTTTGATTTCAAACTCACTTTCAATTAAAAGTTTAATAATATGCATTAAATGTTTAATTGAAAATGAATTTGGTGCACACAAATTTCACAGTTTTTATGACCCATAATGACAACAAGAAATTAAAATTCAAAATTTAAAAAAAAAAACACAAAATTGTAAAAAAATCGTCCAAACTGAAAAAACAGCTAAATTAAAAAAATATAAAAAATCAATGAAAATGAAAATTATTCAAGTTCGAGGCCATATACTCCTATATTTCTTCATTAGGATATTGTCCTAACAAATATCTATAGAGTTTTTGTTTTCAAAATTTATTAGTTGACCCTTTCAGGAATGTGTTGATAGATCTATTTCGGGAATTTTCCTAGGTTCCCATCATCAGAACACGTTTTGAAAAGCGGTAACAATCCCATGTCAACATCAAGCATTCATATGACTAGTTACTAACCTACTGAGAACTAATATACATATGAGTTTGAAGTTAAAGATTATAACCATTGATCAAAAAATAAATTGAAACTTGTTTGTGTGTATGTCTACCTTTGGTAAATATTCAATACACGTTTTTGTTTTTTCCTCCTTTTTATGTTTGTTAAGTTGTAAACAAAACAGGGGAAGTAAACTAGGCGGTACTTTGCCTTTTTTTCACAAGTTTGTTATATTTTTATTAAAAATAAAATTATGTTTTTTCGACCTTTAATTGTGCAATGAAAATGAAAATTATTCAAGTTCGAGGCCATATACTCTATATTTCTTCATTAGGATATTGTCCTAACAAATAATCTATAGAGTTTTTGTTTTCAAATTTATTATTTGACCCTTTCAGGAATGTGTTGATAGATCTATTTCGGGAATTTTCTAGGTTCCCATCATCAGAACACGTTTTGAAAGCGGTAACAATCCCATGTCAAACATCAAGCATTCATATGAACTAGTTTACTCACTACATGAGAACTAATATACATATGATTTGAAGTTAAAGATTATAACCATTGATCAAAAAATAAATTGAAAACTTGTTTGTGTGTATGTCTACCTTTGGTAAATATTCAATACACGTTTTGTTTTTTTCCTCCTTTTTATGTTTTGTTAAGTTTGTAAACAAAACAGGGGAAGTAAACTAGGCGGTACTTTGCCTTTTTTCACAAGTTTGTTATAATTTTTATTAAAAATAAAAATTATGTTTTTTCGACCTTTAAATTGTGCAATGAAATGAAAATTATTCAAGTTCGAGGCCATATACTCTATATTTCTTCATTAGGATATTGTCCTAACAAATAATCTATAGAGTTTTTGTTTTCAAATTTATTATTTGACCCTTTCAGGAATGTGTTGATAGATCTATTTCGGGAATTTTCTAGGTTCCCATCATCAGAACACGTTTTGAAAGCGGTAACAATCCCATGTCAAACATCAAGCATTCATATGAACTAGTTTTACTCACTACATGAGAACTAATATACATATGATTTTGAAGTTAAAGATTATAACCATTGATCAAAAAATAAATTGAAAACTTGTTTGTGGTATGTCTACCTTGGTAAATATTCAATACACGTTTTTGTTTTTTTTCCTCCTTTTATGTTTTGTTAAGTTTGTAACAAAACAGGGGAAGTAAACTAGGCGGTACTTTGCCTTTTTTCACAAGTTTGTTATAATTTTTATTAAAATAAAAAATTATGTTTTTTCGACCTTTAATTGTGCAATGAAAATGAAATTATTCAAGTTCGAGGCCATATACTCTATATTTCTTCATTAGGATATTGTCCTAACAAATAATCTATAGAGTTTTTGTTTTCAAATTTATTATTTGACCCTTTCAGGAATGTGTTGATAGATCTATTTCGGGAATTTTCTAGGTTCCCATCATCAGAACACGTTTTGAAAGCGGTAACAATCCCATGTCAAACATCAAGCATTCATATGAACTAGTTTACTCACTACATGAGAACTAATATACATATGATTTTGAAGTTAAAGATTATAACCATTGATCAAAAAATAAATTGAAAACTTGTTTGTGTGTATGTCTACCTTTGGTAAATATTCAATACACGTTTTTGTTTTTTTTCCTCCTTTTTATGTTTTGTTAAGTTTGTAAACAAAACAGGGGAAGTAAACTAGGCGGTACTTTGCCTTTTTTCACAAGTTTGTTATAATTTTATTAAAAATAAAAATTATGTTTTTTCGACCTTTAATTGTGCAATGAAAATGAAAATTATTCAAGTTCGAGGCCATATACTCTATATTTCTTCATTAGGATATTGTCCTAACAAATAATCTATAGAGTTTTTGTTTTCAAATTTATTATTTGACCCTTTCAGGAATGTGTTGATAGATCTATTTCGGGAATTTTCTAGGTTCCCATCATCAGAACACGTTTTGAAAGCGGTAACAATCCCATGTCAAACATCAAGCATTCATATGAACTAGTTTACATCACTACATGAGAACTAATATACATATGATTTTGAGTTAAAGATTATAACCATTGATCAAAAATAAATTGAAAACTTGTTTGTGTGTATGTCTACCTTTGGTAAATATTCAATACACGTTTTTTGTTTTTTCCTCCTTTTTATGTTTTGTTAAGTTTGTAAACAAAACAGGGGAGTAAACTAGGCGGTACTTTGCCTTTTTTCACAAGTTTGTTATAATTTTTATTAAAAATAAAAATTATGTTTTTTTCGACCTTTAATTGTGCAATGAAAATGAAAATTATTCAAGTTCGAGGCCATATACTCTATATTTCTTCATTAGGATATTGTCCTAACAAATAATCTATAGAGTTTTTGTTTTCAAATTTATTATTTGACCCTTTCAGGAATGTGTTGATAGATCTATTTCGGGAATTTTCTAGGTTCCCATCATCAGAACACGTTTTGAAAGCGGTAACAATCCCATGTCAAACATCAAGCATTCATACCTGTTTTGTTTACAAACTTAACAAAACATAAAAAGGAGGAAAAAAACAAAAACGTGTATTGAATATTTACCAAAGGTAGACATACACACAAACAAGTTTTCAATTTATTTTTTGATCAATGGTTATAATCTTTAACTTCAAAATCATATGTATATTAGTTCTCATGTAGTGAGTAAACTAGTTCATATGAATGCTTGATGTTTGACATGGGATTGTTACCGCTTTCAAAACGTGTTCTGATGATGGGAACCTAGAAAATTCCCGAAATAGATCTATCAACACATTCCTGAAAGGGTCAAATAATAAATTTGAAAACAAAAACTCTATAGATTATTTGTTAGGACAATATCCTAATGAAGAAATATAGAGTATATGGCCTCGAACTTGAATAATTTTCATTTTCATTGCACAATTAAAGGTCGAAAAAACATAATTTTTATTTTTAATAAAAATTATAACAAACTTGTGAAAAAAGGCAAAGTACCGCCTAGTTTACTTCCCCTGTTTTGTTTACAAACTTAACAAAACATAAAAAGGAGGAAAAAAACAAAAACGTGTATTGAATATTTACCAAAGGTAGACATACACACAAACAAGTTTTCAATTTATTTTTTGATCAATGGTTATAATCTTTAACTTCAAAATCATATGTATATTAGTTCTCATGTAGTGAGTAAACTAGTTCATATGAATGCTTGATGTTGACATGGGATTGTTACCGCTTTCAAAACGTGTTCTGATGATGGGAACCTAGAAAATTCCCGAAATAGATCTATCAACACATTCCTGAAAAGGGTCAAATAATAAATTTGAAAACAAAAACTCTATAGATTTATTTGTTAGGACAATATCCTAATGAAGAAATATAGATTATATGGCCTCGAACTTGATAATTTTCATTTTCATTGTCACATTAAAGGGTCGAAAAAACATAATTTTTATTTTTAATAAAAAGTATAACAAACTTGTGAAAAAAGGCAAAGTACCGCCTATTTACTTCCCCTGTTTTGTTTACAAACTTAACAAAACTAAAAAGGAGGAAAAAACAAAAACGTGTATGAATATTTACCAAAGGTAGACATACACACAACAAGTTTTCAATTTATTTTTGATCATGGTTATAATCTTTAACTTCAAAATCATATGTATATTAGTTCTCATGTAGTGAGTAAACTAGTTCATATGAATGCTTGATGTTGACATGGGATTGTTACCCGCTTTCAAAACGTGTTCTGATGATGGGAACCTAGAAAATTCCCGAATAGATCTATCAACACATTCCTGAAAGGGTCAAATAATAAATTTGAAAACAAAAACTCTATAGATTATTTGTTAGGACAATATCCTAATGAAGAAATATAGAGTATATGGCCTCGAACTTGAATAATTTTCATTTTCATTGCACATTAAAGGTCGAAAAAACATATTTTTATTTTTAATAAAAATTATAACAAACTTGTGAAAAAAGGCAAAGTACCGCCTAGTTTACCTTCCCCTGTTTTGTTTACAAACTTAACAAAACATAAAAAGGAGGAAAAAAACAAAAACGTGTATTGAATATTTACCAAAGGTAGACATACACACAAACAAGTTTTCAATTTATTTTTTGATCAATGGTTATAATCTTTAACTTCAAAATCATATGTATATTAGTTCTCATGTAGTGAGTAAACTAGTTTCATATGAATGCTTGATGTTTGACATGGATTGTTACCAGCTTTCAAACGTGTTCTGATGATGGGAACCTAGAAAATTCCCGAAATAGATCTATCAACACATTCCTGAAAGGGTCAAATAATAAATTTGAAAACAAAAACTCTATAGATTATTTGTTAGGACAATATCCTAATGAAGAAATATAGAGTATATGGCCTCGAACTTGAATAATTTTCATTTCATTGCACAATTAAAGGTCGAAAAAACATAATTTTTATTTTAATAAAAATTATAACAAACTTGTGAAAAAAGGCAAAGTACCGCCTAGTTTACTTCCCCTGTTGTTTGTTTACAAACTTAACAAAACATAAAAAGGAGGAAAAAAACAAAAACGTGTATTGAATATTTACCAAAGGTAGACATACACACAAACAAGTTTTCAATTTATTTTTGATCAATGGTTATAATCTTTAACTTCAAAATCATATGTATTATTAGTTCTCATGTAGTGAGTAAACTATTCATATGAATGCTTGATGTTTGACATGGGATTGTTACCGCTTTCAAAACGTGTTCTGATGATGGGAACCTAGAAAATTCCCGAAATAGATCTATCAACACATTCCTGAAAGGGTCAAATAATAAATTTGAAAACAAAAACTCTATAGATTATTTGTTAGGACAATATCCTAATGAAGAAATATAGAGTATATGGCCTCGGAACTTGAATAATTTTCATTTTCATTGCACAATTAAAGGTCGAAAAAACATAATTTTTATTTTAATAAAAATTATAACAAACTTGTGAAAAAGGCAAAGTACCGCCCTAGTTTACTTCCCCTGTTTTGTTTACAAACTTAACAAAACATAAAAAGGAGGAAAAAAACAAAAAACGTGTATTGAATATTACCAAAGGTAGACATACACACAAACAAGTTTTCAATTTATTTTTTGATCAATGGTTATAATCTTTAACTTCAAAATCATATGTATATTAGTTCTCATGTAGTGAGTAAACTAGTTCATATGAATGCTTGATGTTTGACATGGGATTGTTACCGCTTCAAAACGTGTTCTGATGATGGGAACCTAGAAAATTCCCGAAATAGATCTATCAACACATTCCTGAAAGGGTCAAATAATAAATTTGAAAACAAAAACTCTATAGATTATTTGTTAGGACAATATCCTAATGAAGAAATATAGAGTATATGGCCTCGAACTTGAATATTTTCATTTTCATTGCACAATTAAAGGTCGAAAAAACATAATTTTTATTTTTAATAAAAATTATAACAACTTGTGAAAAAAGGCAAAGTACCGCCTAGTTTACTTCCCCTGTTTTGTTTACAAACTTAACAAAACATAAAAAGGAGGAAAAAAACAAAAACGTGTATTGAATATTTACCAAAGGAGACATACACACAAACAAGTTTTCAATTTATTTTTTGATCAATGGTTATAATCTTTAACTTCAAAATCATATGTATATTAGTTCTCATGTAGTGAGTAAACTAGTTCATATGAATGCTTGATGTTTGACATGGGATTGTTACCGCTTTCAAAACGTGTTCTGATGATGGGAACCTAGAAAATTCCCGAAATAGATCTATCAACACATTCCTGAAAGGGTCAAATAATAAATTTGAAAACAAAAACTCTATAGATTATTTGTTAGGACAATATCCTAATGAAGAAATATAGAGTATATGGCCTCGAACTTGAATAATTTTCATTTTCATTGCACAATTAAAGGTCGAAAAAACATAATTTTATTTTTAATAAAAATTATAACAAACTTGTGAAAAAAGGCAAAGTACCGCCTAGTTTACTTCCCCTGTTTTGTTTACAAACTTAACAAAACATAAAAAGGAGGAAAAAACAAAAACGTGTATTGAATATTTACCAAAGGTAGACATACACACAAACAAGTTTTCAATTTATTTTTTGATCAATGGTTATAATCTTTAACTTCAAAATCATATGTATATTAGTTCTCATGTAGTGAGTAAACTAGTTCATATGAATGCTTGATGTTTGACATGGGATTGTTACCGCTTTCAAAACGTTTTCTGATGATGGGAACCTAGAAAATTCCCGAAATAGATCTATCAACACATTCCTGAAGGGTCAAATAATAAATTTGAAAACAAAAACTCTATAGATTATTTGTTAGGACAATATCCTAATGAAGAAATATAGAGTATATGGCCTCGAACTTGAATAATTTTCATTTTCATTGCACAATTAAGGTCGAAAAAACATAATTTTTATTTTTAATAAAAATTATAACAAACTTGTGAAAAAAGGCAAAGTACCGCCTAGTTTACTTCCCCTGTTTTGTTTACAAACTTAACAAAACATAAAAAGGAGGAAAAAAAACAAAAACGTGTATTGAATATTTACCAAAGGTAGACATACACACAAACAAGTTTTCAATTTATTTTTTGATCAATGGTTATAATCTTTAACTTCAAAATCATATGTATATTAGTTCTCATGTAGTGAGTAAACTAGTTCATATGAATGCTTGATGTTTGACATGGGATTGTTACCGCTTTCAAAACGTGTTCTGATGATGGGAACCTAGAAAATTCCCGAAATAGATCTATCAACACATTCCTGAAAGGGTCAAATAATAAATTTGAAAACAAAAACTCTATAGATTATTTGTTAGGACAATATCCTAATGAAGAAATATAGAGTATATGGCCTCGAACTTGAATAATTTTCATTTTCATTGCACAATTAAAGGTCGAAAAAACATAATTTTTATTTTTAATAAAAATTATAACAAACTTGTGAAAAAAGGCAAAGTACCGCCTAGTTTACTTCCCCTGTTTTGTTTACAAACTTAACAAAACATAAAAAGGAGGAAAAAAACAAAAACGTGTATTGAATATTTACCAAAGGTAGACATACACACAACAAGTTTTCAATTTATTTTTTGATCAATGGTTATAATCTTTAACTTCAAAATCATATGTATTAGTTCTCATGTAGTGAGTAAACTAGTTCATATGAATGCTTGATGTTTGACATGGATTGTTACCGCTTTCAAAACGTGTTCTGATGATGGGAACCTAGAAAATTCCCGAAATAGATCTATCAACACATTCCTGAAAGGGTCAAATAATAAATTTGAAAACAAAAACTCTATAGATTATTTGTTAGGACAATATCCTAAATATATTTTTATTAAGAATTTGTCAACAAAAGAAATGCATATGTCAGTATAAAAAATCATAAATGGTTAAAAACGATAATGACCTAAAAAATAGTGTTTCTACACTAAAAATATGAATTAAAAATAACTAGAGCACTTTACTTAACAATAAAGCAAAGACCGGAAACTTTTTATTTATTTTTTTTATTTTCATCAAAAATAAGTATAGTAACATAAAAGTATAAAAAAAATATATTTATATGAAGAAAAGAAAATAAAAAATTATCAGTGCGCCCGGTAGGCTAGTTGGTAGCGTGGTGGCTTATCAGTGCGGGGGGTGGTGGGTTCGAATCCCAGGCACTGGTCTATTTTCTCTACAACGCGCCGAAAGTCATAGAAGCTAGTGCTCGGTTAGGGTAATAGGATATAATTTGTAATTATATGATTATTAATTAATAAAAAAAAAAAAAAATATCCCTGTATATTCTATATATTCCTCATGATTAAAATACTAAAAACTTTTTGTTTATATTTTTTTCTTTTAAAAAAGAAGAAAAAAAGTAAAAAAAAAATATTTTAAAATGATCTTTTTCAAATTTTCTTTTTTATTTAAGTTTAGAAAAGAACAATCTTTATATACAATAGGGCGGGTCGATTTAAAAATCGCTCAACGTACAAGGAAAATCGTATTCTAGGGATCAAAATAAGAAACTTGGCCGAAGGAACCATATCTCTAAAACGAATTCTGATGTCCCGACTTTTGACTCACTTTGACCCATTTAGAGTGCCCCAATCGAATCCAACCTAATCGAATATAATTTATACATTCATCTGCTAGAGCGTCTTCCGGAGAAGAAATAGAGACACTAATCTTTGAAAGACTCCTCCTACTTTCTGAAATATCTCTATCCCGAGATTTGTACATTTTGCTATAAAAACACGGCTAAAAAGGCCCTCTTTCAACTTAAGTTTTAACCCCTTAACGGTCACCTAGAATGATGATTTATGCATTAATCTGCTAGCGCGTCTCCCGGAGAAGAAGTAGCTCCCATAATCTTGGAGAGATTCCTCCTACTTTCTGAAATATCAAAGTGGGCTTTATCAAAATTTGACCCTACGGGTCAAAAGTCGGGACATCAGAATTCGTTTTAGAGGTATGGTTCCTTCGGCAAAGTTTCTTATTTTGATCCCTAGAATACGATTTTCCTTGAACGTTGAGCGATTTTTTTGCCTCCCTACAAATCGACTCCCCTAATATACAAATATGGTTTTAATATGGGACGTCGTATCAAACGTTATATAGAAGAATTCATGAGAGTCGAAAATAATGGTATTATAAAATTATGAAAATGTCATACATGGGAATTTTCCATTAGTTGATACTAATGCAAACGAAAAAAATGTCATTACCATTTAATGACAATGAAATATTTTGCATTAGAAAAATCATTATGAATGATAATAAAATCACATTAATACACAAAAAAAATAATTCGAATTGATAAAAATAGCATTTGCTTACAAAACACAATCCTGATAAATGAAACTGAACAACAGGGTTGGACAGGAAAGTAAACATACATATTTTTTTTATTGCTTAATAATAGGAACTAATTTATTATACCTGGTTCACACACGGCAATTTTACTTGCGCAATTCTTGAGTTTATAGAAGAGGGAGGGAAAGAGAATGATAGGGGGTACAGACTTGCCCGTACTCCAATTCCGTTTTGTTTTGTCATCCGCAATTTTCAACACTGCAGGTTGATATACGAAAATTGCTGAAATAAACTTTTCCTGCATTAACACAAAAGCAATTTATAACCAGGACTTATAAAGGAAAATGAGTGGAATTGAAAGATATAAAATGGAACAGGGAACGAGTTGAATTGGAACATTGATTATAGGTAACGAAATTGTATTGAACTGGGAGTATCCTGTGGCCGCGGAGCAAACATTTTGTCAGTTTTACTTTATACTTTAAAAAACACCATTTTATAAAATGGCTTGCTGGTATCTCAAAAATTAGGCGAGATATTGTAAAACGAACAAACATTTTGTAAAACTTGATCCATCGAAAATTGGACCTCCAGATTAGACTACGTCCGAGCCAGCCGTGGCAGTCATATGCCAGAAGTCATGTTAAAATTATAATGCCAGAAGATTATCTTTCGAATTAAGTAAATTTCATGTCAATTTATTTAAAGTTGTATACCTCTATAAAAATCATCCTTTACAAATGTGTTCAGTTGGCGGTTTACAAAACAGTTGGTGGCGGCGGCTTAATCGCTAGTAGCCGCCAAAAACTATGGTCAGCTTCGGCTTGGAGGGGAAAAGCGTCGGCTTATAATCGGCTGAAATTTAAATTTCATAAGAATTCTGTATGTTACAACAGGTAGAAAATCAAAATTTTTTCTAGAAGGCAAACAGATGTAAAGATATATTTTTTTGGGTTGCATACAATGTTGTCAACTTTTTTTTAAGAAAAGTAGCTACCCTGCAGGAAATGTCAATAGTGAAAAAGTATTGATTCACTATTGACTGTGTCACCAGTACTACTAACCAAATATTCCCCAGGCAATGTAATTTGCTATAGACATTTAACATGTACGTGTCATTGAAAATCACTAGTGACATTAGAACTATTGACTAGGTAGTGAATAGGTAGTTCTTATGAGACCATATGTAGACATTGGAACCAAAGATTCACTAGTGACTAGGTAGTTCTTATGGCACCATATGTAGACATTAGAAACATAGATTCACTAGTGACTAGGTAGTTCTTATGGGACCATATGCAGGCATTGGACCAAAGATTCACTAGTGACTCGTTAGTTCTTATGGGACCACATGTAGACATAAGAACCATAGATTCACTAGTGACTAATTAGTTCTAATGGGACCATATGTAGACAGTGGAACCAAAAATTTACTAGTGAGTTAATAAAGTAAAAAGTGTAGACGCTTAGTTGACAATGTCAACAAAATAGTAGACAAAACTGGAGACTTGGAGACACTTGACCCCAAGCTTCCTGCAGGGTAAATCCGACCCAAAAAATTCCTAGAAATAGCTGAATTTTTTTTTTTGTGAAAAAAACTAACTAAATTAAAAAAAAAAAACTGCTAAAACTTGAATAGTATAGAAATTATTAGGATATTTGTAATTTTTTTATTTTAAAATTGGTATGTATTTTAAATATTGGATTTCCCTAGCTGTTTGCTTTTAAATTGTCTTCACCTGTCAATTAAAATTTCTAAGTTAGAAAGCGTTTTGCAACCGTCAGATAATGACAATCGTAAATAATTTTTAATTAATTACTGTAGAATGTTACTTTAGTTAGTCTCTTTACAGGAAGAAGAAAACATTTTTATTGAAAAATTTTACGGACACAAGGGATACACCAGACTGTCGCAGTTTCGTCCCCCTCCTGGGACTCGTCAGTGGTTAATTTATGTGTCAATTGAACAAAGCATTTTATATTGTTAATTTGCTCTATATGAAAAACTTTTTATTTTTTTGTTTTGTGTCGTACTGGTATCGAACTCACTGCCTTAGCATCAAGCTATGCATCGTAATCTCACCTCTTAACGAGTTTCTAACATACATGTTTTAGTTAGTGCTCAGATTCAGTTAGAATTCCTTATTCGTTTTGTGAATATAAATTTAACGTGAAAAGTTCTGAAATATGCATAAAAAAGCATAAGTTTTTAACTTTAAAAAGAAAAAGCAGAAATGTTAGAACATTTGCGAAAAGGTGCAAGTGTAACTTTTAAACTGTAACTTTTTTAAGCAAGTAACTTTTAAATTTTGTTTCTTTTTCAAAAATTAATTGTTTTTTTAATCAAATAAACAATAAATAAAAAATTTAACATAAGAAACTTTTATTTTTATTGGAAAAACGTTTTTAAAGGTAAATTAAATGCCATTCGCAAATATGAACAATCTTGCAAAAGTGAACTGGCTTGATTTTAATTAGTTCATATTATCGCGAGTGAACACAGAAAAAACTAAAAACGGGTTTCAATTAAAAAATTTATTGAATCAATTAATATTTTAATTGATTTTGCACCTATGACGGCAATGATACTATCAATTAAACCTTTTAATAAATTAAGAAGGAAAAAAAGTTATAAATAACTTCTACAAAAAAAAAAATATGATACTCACAAAAAAAGTGTGTGAACTATACGTTGGTATGTGTGTTTTTTGCAATGCTGAGTCTGTTTGTGTGTGTGCTTGTTTTGTTTGTTAACTTCAAATGAATTTGGTATTTTATACTGAAAATTTTCTATTTATGCATACAGTGTATGAAAAAATAATATGATAATTGCGTCTAAAATAAAATATGTATTTACATATTTAAAAGTCAGTTAAAAAATTAATTGATTCAATTAAATATTTGTTTAGAAACAAATTAAATTAAATTCAAATCAAATCTTTCATTACATATTTTAGGTTGATAATTTTTTCTGTGAACTGTAAAGCTAAGCAATTCAAAAGTTTACAGATATTTAGTCCCAAAATGCAAAAAGAGCAAAATGAAATCAATTTTTAGTGAACTTGTAGTAAGATGAAATTTAAAGGTAAATAAATATTTTTTATTTGAGCATCTATGGGCAAATGCAATACAAAAATGATTGTTTTGGATTTATTGAGGTGTTCACAAGAAGTGTGT